>JAPYYX010000001.1:0-366553 GCA_030522605.1 Cremastinae sp. B BG-2022a | reverse complement strand
TCAAGTTTTACAACATAGTTTCTACGACAGCTTGGAGTATAATACCGTAAATGTACTTGCCTCCTTTTTTTACAGCGTATATGCTGTTTTTTGGTAGATCATAATATGCAAAGGAGTTGAAATATTGTTAGAAAAAACTTAAGAATTCTTAATAGCATTTCTCATAGTACGGGGGGTGGGGGGCACTTTTATTACGACGGGGAATATATTCCGAGGGTTTAAATATGCGGAATATATCTGCATCACGAATTCCATATTTATTTCCAAACCATGCTTGAGTTAAAACCATGAAATTATGATTTGTGCTCTTGATGTGCATGCATGGTTTGAGGAGGGCTCAGAACACGTGTAACGTCTAAAAGTCCAATAATTGAGATGTTGACATAATTTATTTTGATAATAATTTATAAAGCTAAAAATTTTTTTGTCAAATTGTAAGTCTTGCATTCACCTCTCTAGGCTGATGCAGGCGAACTGCATGTACCATCGATTTCAGAAAAGATTGCCGTTAGAGGCGAAAAATCGAGTGAAGAACAATGCAGATTGCTGCGACCACAGGAAAAATCGCACCGCATGCTGAGTCCACTCAGCGCCGAAAACCACAATTTTTCAGATGTAAGCTTCGCGCATTTGCAGGGACCCTTACACTTTCATATACACGCAGATGCCGCTTGATTTACGATATTCCACCAGAATCTAACCGCATCCTAATAATATTTATGACTTTCCAGTCGCACCATCATTCCTCTGCTTATAGATATTTTATGTATACATATACCTCTTCGCTCGAAGACTCGGAAAAGTCAACACGATGGTGGGTGTTACCTCGGACACTCATTTTCTATTCCATTGGGTGGATTATTTACAGCTTAACGATCTCGAGATTAAATTTTCTCTCAATGCTCGCAATTGAAAAAAAAATTTAATCCAGCGTCAAATTTGCAAATATTTACCAAACAATTCGTAATTGGATTCGTGTCAAAATTTGAATTTAAAATACATGAAAATTTTTAACTAATAATGATAACGAAATATTAAAAAGTTGAGGGTAATTACAGCAAAAGTGAAAATCAACTCATACATAAAAAGTGAAAAATATAATTTTTGAACAATTGTTCTCACAAGAGTTCTTAAGAAGATATGCTCGAAATAGCAAATATTACTTTTTGAACGTTGAATTTAAAATATATTGTAGAGTGTATGCCTCGCCGTATTATTTATTGAAATTAATAATGTTTAAAGCCTCATTTAATGGCGTGTTATTTGTACCGGATCAGGCACTAAACATTTTTTAATATAACTTTGTTCATCCTGATTTTCTGTAAATAATTTATCATTATTGCTATGTTATACATACATCCTTAAAGATTTTTTACTGTGTATACTTGGTTGAGTACCAAATGGTTTTTTTTGTTGAAACGGCAGGAAATTTCTTTCTGTTTGTTTTTATGAAACGTTGTTCTTTCACAGTGTCGGAAAAAAGTTAATATGATGAAAAAATGTTTAGAATGCAAGGTGGAAGTGTGGAAAAGTTTGAAATTGAAGGAAGCGGAGGATCGTTCAAGGTCGCGATGCTCGTAGGCGAAAATCGTTTTTTCCCGAGCAGTGATGTTGCGTATTTGGCCGGAACGGAGGAAAGGTAGCATGAAGACATTAGAGAGGAGTTTGTTTGTCGGATCCGCGTCGCGGCGGGGGATATTTCCTTCTTCAGCCCCGCGCACACAACGTTGGTAGTTACCATTTTATTTGCCATGCTTGGTCAGGGGCAAGAAAGAGAGAGATCGGAAGCTCGCCCCGGCCAATGGGAAAGCGCTCGGGTACCCGCGACGACGCGGAAACGAACAAGTTACGCCGCGTTACGGACCCATCCCGTCGGGGGTCCAATCCTCTCTACACGCGCTCCTTTGTCCACCAACTAGACTAACACAGGATGCATCTAATAATTTTTCATTTACTCTCAACATACAACATATTGTGACGGATTAACAATTTTGGCAATCCTTTTTCCATGCTAACAATGATTTAGTTGTTATTTATTATTAAATGTAGATAAATTTTATCATTTCAATTTTTTCAACTGATTTTGGAGATCAGATCCTATTGGTAGATATGCTAAAAAAGTGGAGATGAAAGGATTTTGTCAAATGCTTAAGCATGTATAAATTCTTATGACTTATATGAAGTATTGCAGAGAGTACCTACATGGCTTGAAAATATTTTCAGATACAATTTTTTGAAATTTTGCAAAAATATCAAAATGTGCATGGTAGGGACTCAACCCCGTCAAGAATGAAAGAAGGAAACTTTACTCGGTATTCATTTTCAATAAAAAATGCTGTGGTATTTAATGTAGTATGGTATTTTGTAGAATTCCAAATTTTGCTGTTGAAATTTTCCTCAAGTTTTCTCCCGTAAGTACAGAAAAAAGAAACGTTATTTTGACATTGAACTCTCTGTTTCTTTCATCTTCTCGTCTCTCTTGAGGTTCCCTGTTCATGCAACACACGCCGTTGCGTGTAATTTTCGATTCAACCGTGAATTCTTTTTCCTCGAACACTCTTTTACTCCACATCTACCTCAAATTCTTCCCTGTCGAGCGCTTCTGCGCTTTTTCTTTTCATTCTTCGCTCCCGGTTGAAGAATTTTGCGAGGAAGTACGGATTTACAGATACAACAATAAAATATCGAGATGTTTACTCGGAGGTTTTTCCTAGCTGAAAATATTCTTAAATAATATATCAGTCAGCAAAAAAAAACTTTTTTATATTTTTCCATAATTTACTAAAAATACAATAAAAAAATTAGATGCTCCAAGTAAAAAAATAAATCATAAAACTTTTTTAAAAACTTAAATTTTTTCATTTTCCGAGAAACTTTGACTTTGTTAAAAACAACCTGTTATTTATTTCGTAAATTTTCTATTCGAAAGCTCAGCATCTCGTATTCTGGTGGGAGGAAACTAAGCTCCGCCCTCATCTCGTCGGTGAGAGGAAACTCGTACCTGCCGTCGTTCGATTGGCGTTCACTGAGCGCTCAATTCAAGCACGATTCCCCCTCCACGATTTTGAAAGCAGTGAAAAAGACGAGAGAGAGAGAGAGAGAGCAAGATAGAAAATTCGGAAGGTGTCGGCAGGTAGGCAGGAAAATTAAGCCCGCGGGTCATTTTCATGCTACCGGTAAAATTCGCTCTTTTCGAAGTTTTCGTAGCTTTTGACTCGAAGAATGAGAGGCACTCAGAAGCATCCGAGGATTATGGTCAAAATGTATAGATATGTATACCTATATATATAATGAATACTCCGAGCCGAAAAATTGTTTGTCGTCCCAGCACTTTGAAAGGCGTGGTCTCGCGCGCTCCGCGCCCATCGTCGAGAGTTTCGCTCTCGTCGCTCTCTACCACCAGGGGATAGAGATCGTCGCCGTTCCGAGACCAGTCAGGATCAGCAGGTCGATCCGCAAACATCTCCTCTCTCGATAAGTCCTCGAAAAACTCGTTCCACCCTAATCTTCGCTTCCGGATCGGGAATCCAGGGACACGTGCGCGACATAATCCTGTCTCATTCTCGAATTTAATTCTAATTCCGAAGTCATTTTCATAGAACGAGATTCAAATTTTCATAGTTTTCGATCCAGTGATTATTATACGTGAACTGTACAAACTGTCGACCATTGTTGTTTTTGTTATTTTTGTATCTATTACGCAAAGACGACCGCTTCGAAGTAAAAAATAAATTAAAGAAACTTCGAATTAAAAACGTCATAAATAATTACCAGTGCTTGTTTCCATTACACGTTTTGGAATGGATAAAATATAGAACTCGATGAATAAAAAGTGCAGTGTCCTGTAAGGATATTTCGTGAGATGACAGTCACTACAAACTTCACCATGATGAGACCTTGCATTACTGGATATCCGTTTCATCAAGGTAATTTCTTTCTTATAATAATAATGAAAACCTCTGAATCACGATAATCTCATTCTTATGCAATTTTTTCATTATTTTTCTTTTTATTTATTTCCTTTCTCCTTAAATTTTATCAATTTAACCCTTACTGTGCACATCTTCTTAGTAATTTATTATTAGTTCATTGATTTTAATAAATTTAAAATTTGTCAAGATACAATTTTAAGTAGTATTTTTATTATTATTATTATTATTATTATGTCTAATCTACTTTTTGAATTCTACACATTTTTATTTTTCATTATTTATGTCTTTTATTAAAACTATACTGAGGTAACTTTTTTATCCTCATAACAATAACGATAATGGTAATTTAATTGTTAATAGTCTTGTCTTGTCTTAAAATGAGTGCTGTGAAGTAGTTTTTAAAATTTCAAATAGTTCTTTAAATATAGAAAATGTGATGCAAAAAGTCGGGTTTTGTCTCGGGAAGAGATTTTTGAGGATTGCGTTAGGTTTTACGGTGGTCACGAGTCTTCGGCCCGTCGCAGACTCTCCTTGCACTCTTTTTCTCGCAAATATATGACCTTACCTGACCTAACCTCTCCCAGGAAATACTTTACTCGGAAAAACGAGGCATGACATTTGTATTAACGAGCATCGTAAATCATGAACTTGCATTTCCCTTCTTTTTTTTCTACTTCAAAGATGCTAGAAAGATTTTTCTCTTCCTATTTTTTGTTTTATTGGCGTATTGTTGATCGTTTTTATTATCTTACCTTATTTTTTTTAAGTATTTTTTATCGGCTAAGATGCGCGTCTAGTTTTTCACAATTTCCATTTAATGAAAAAGAGAAAATGATAATGCGTCGAATCAATGAAAATTTCGCGGTCAATTGTCGACTTAAAAAGCGTTAAATGGCCTCAGCAAAGCTTTTCACGTTGAAACCGTTTGAACTCGAAAGATGGGACGATTTTTCGAGGTGAACCTCGAGAAAATGGTCAGAGGAAGGACGAGCCTTCGGCCAATTTTATAACTCCCCTCATAATTCAAAAATATACATGTACATAACTTTGAAACGGTTTTTGAAAGTTAAAGAGAGAGGTCAACAAGTGCATGAAAGTTTCTTATCCCAGCCCGAGATGTTGAAATTTTTTGCATCTTTCAAATTTTTCTATACCGAACAGAATGAATATGAAGTTCGGAAACTATAAAAACATAGAAGCCCTGAAATAATTATTCGAAAATTGTCATCAATTTTTTAATTAATATTTTTTGTAAAATTTAAAAAAAAAATGTGCTTATATAGAGGCTAGAGAAAATTTGTTCAAGACAAAGAATAGAGAAGAGAAGACAATGAAAGTAAGACTGTATAACTTTATCAATAACCCGTGGCCGTCGAAGTTTATATATACGGCATTGATTCGAAATGAAATAAGCCGAAGAAATTATACGCTATCATTGATATACGTCGTAAACCTTCGACTTTATCGCCGATTGCGGACTAGCTGGCAAATCACTCCGGCGTACACGAGATTTTTCATTCCTCCCCCACTTTACAAGAGTTTAAGACTGGCGAACTGAAGATTTTATTTTGTGCCACAAAGACTAAATGTAACGAGAAAGAAAATTCTATTTCTGCTAAATTTTAAATATTATGATCAAAGTCGTTTGTCACAATGTTTAGGATAATTTTTTTCTATTTGTTCCATAATAATCAACAACAACTGAAAAATTATGAAGTTTTAATAATTTTATCAGATAATTATGTTTCGTTCGATAAAGATTCATCGCGCAAATCAATTTTCATATTTTAATTTTTTTTGTAATAATTTATTTTCCAGATTTTGGCTCGGCGATACCAGGACAGGGAAGGGTCAATCAATTGGGAGGTCACTTCATAAACGGTCGACCGCTGCCGAATCAAATACGGTTAAAAATCGTAGAAATGGCGGCCGCTGGTGTCAGACCTTGTTCCATATCGAGGTAAAAATTTTTATCGCCGTCCAATGAAACACGATTTTCTTTTATCGAACTTGATAATAAAAAAAGCGAACAAGTTCGTCCAATTGAAAATCATTTTTAACACACACCGAATTCATTGATTGAAAAGAAAATAATAAAAAATTTAAATTGTCAAAATTTGTTTATAAAAAGACGTCAATAAAATTAATAATTTTTTACATGATAGAAAAAATAATTTCAATGATTAAAATTTTTTTCCTGAAATATTTTAATTCATTTATTTCATTGAATTATTTCAGACAATTGCGGGTCTCTCATGGTTGCGTCTCGAAAATTTTGAATCGTTATCAAGAAACCGGGAGCATAAGGCCTGGCGTGATTGGCGGCAGCAAACCGAGGCTCGCGACGGCCGCCGTCGAATCTCGAATCGAGGATTACAAGCGCGACAATCCCGGAATCTTCTCGTGGGAGATCAAGGCACGGCTGATCGAGGAGGGCGTCTGCGACAAAACCACCGCGCCCGGTATGTCCACCATTTCGCGACTATTGCGGGGTCACGATCCTGACGACGACAGCAAAATTCATGACGGTGAGCTCACTATTCGGCTCAATGAATTTTTCTCGAATCAAAACACTTTTATCGAATTTCGTCGGAAATTTTTCAAGATTAATATTTTATAGAACGAAGAAATTTTCGTCATCTTAGTTTTTCCGAATTTTTTATTATCAACATATTTTCTTTTTGAATCAAAATATTTTGTAAGAATTATTTCAAAAGTTCTCTATTGAATTTTTTTCATTCAGACGAACAAATGTATTTGTTTTTTATATTTTTAAATATTTTTCTACAAAGTATCGTTTACTCGGAAAATTTGTTGCTCTCAGTATACTGAAAAAATTCATGATCGGAATCCAGAAGGTTCGATTAAAGTCAAACACAGCTATCGAGCACGCGAACAGCGATTTGAATGTGCTCCTCTACCGGAATATGTTAAGAAGACGGTAGCTCAGCATTAGAGACTGCACCCTCTGTAATTTTCCTCACCGCTCTATCTTTCCAACGTATTTTCCTCACGTGTTTAACATCTATATCCTCTGATCGAGGATACGCAAACATGATTCGAGCTTTCCGGGTTCTACCATACATTTAAAAAAATCGAAAGAGTTTTTTTTATTCATTCAGAACGTGCGATTACGGAATAATTGTTTGTAGTCATAGAAAAATTTATCTGTGCATATGAGATTCTTGCTTTTCGTGTACATCACAAAATACTATTCTCATTCATTTTCCATGAAAAGAAATGTTAAAAAAAATTCCCATTTGGTTTTTTTTTTGAGGTTTCGGTGCGTTCTCAAAATTTTCGTGCGAGAAAATCCAGGATAAAAAAATCGTTTCTCACCCTCGTTGTGACAGGCAAGAAAGTAGAGAAGACGTCTCTTCTCTCTCGCGTTACGTTTTTTCCTCCTCCGCTGTGTTTTGTTTTCTCGCTCCTTTCTCTCCACGCCGGATCATTAGCGGAGGTGCCTGACCGGCGAAGATCAAAGGGAATTTGACCGAGGGGCAGGAAAACGAACAAGAGCGAGAGAGAAAAAACAACTGTAAACCGATATACTCCAAAAAAGGCAAATGAAAACACTTTATTTTTCAATTTCCCATCACTCAAAACGGAAATTGAGGAAAAATAGTGAATAAAAATATCAAAGGCAAAAAAATCCAAAAATTCTGTTTATAGTCAAAAATGAGATTTAGAAAATGTCAGTAAAATATAAAATGACAAATATTAAAAATTAGAATGAATATATTCAATTTTTCTCAAAACGCAAAAAAATGCACTAGCAAATTAGAAAAAAAATTCGAATAGATAAAATAAGAATCGATTTGTCAACGATTCGATGGAATTGTTGAATATACAGTAGAAAATTCTGGTTGAATAATATAAATTTCGATATGCGCAACGTTCAATCAAGACGATGAAGACGTATTTCGGTTCGGTCGGAGGTCGTGAGCCCCTGCGCGATGAAAATTACAGGTCTCCGGGATGGAGTTACGCGCACGCGTTTAATCGCCTATGCACACGACCATAAACACGCATTCGGTTCAGAAATTTAATTGCCGTGCTCAAGAGGTTTTGAGGAAGTAAAATAAAAACGAAAATAAAAACAATGATTCGATATAATTGTTAAAAAATGAATAAGAGCGACAAAATACAAATTTAAATACAATAAATAATATTTTCAAATTATGAAATGAAAGAAAGTTTTAAAATACTCCAATTTTTTTCATGATTTCTTATTCTCATCAAGAATTGAAAAAAATATTTTTTTTCGTCTAATTGAGTGTGAGATTTTTTTTGTAAAAAAATCGAAAAAAAGTAGAAAGATGAAGGAAAAGGACTTTGCGTCGAAATGTTAAGTCCGGGAATAGGCCCGTGACGAATTTGCATCGCGTGGCCCAAAGAAGGGCGAGATTGCGGATCGTATACGAGCGCGTGTCGCGACGTCAGGCCTCGTCGGCCGATTAGATGCGGAGCGTCTTGACACGCTCTTCCTTTCTTCTTCATCTGATGCGCACACGTGGTTTTTCTTTTCTCTCTTTGAGCCTTATCTATTTTCTACACGACTTCAATAATAGAAAATTTCTCCGAGTCTTGAAAATAAAAAGATAAAGAATTTTATCAAATGCGGAATGCGGAATGCGGAAATGAGAATCAAGATACACTTTTGGGAATTTTGTTAATATAAAAATTTGTTGCCTGACGAAATTTTATTTGATCCAACGAAGTAATTAATTTTTTTTTCGTTATTTTATTTTTTTTATTTTTTCTCTCTTTCCGAGTGACAAATGTCGCGAAAAGAAAAAAAAATTCCGGCTGTAATCACGTTGATCGTAGGTCGAGTGTGAAATAAGGAGAATGGCCAAGTTTCGAATACACGGGACCGACCGCGATGTTATTTTATTTATTTTATTTCTTTTTTATTCGCTCCTTGTCCCTTCGTGTTCGCACCACCGACCTCCGACACCTATAAAAATAAAGAAAAAGCGCAAGCGAAATAAATCAGCTCGCACCGCAGGCTTTCCTGGCCATGCCGGACCTCAGAGCAGCGAAAAAAACGATCGTGAAAAAAATATATCAATAAAATGATAGAGAATTAAAATATTTCGACGTTGAGGTCGCATCCTGTATTTGCGTTTTTTTCTCAAATTCTAGATAGGACTGACAATAACTTTAAATGTTGAGTTTTTTGTATAAAAAAGGAAAACTGAACCGTGAACAGAACCGATGATGAATGAAGACGGTTAGTAAAAATAAAAAATGATATTAATTGCAGACAAAACCAGCTCCGGATCGGATTGCGCCAGCGAGCCAGGTATAACGTTGAAACGGAAGCAACGCCGTTGCCGAACGACGTTCACAGCGAATCAACTGGACGAGCTCGAGCGAGCTTTCGAGAGGACTCAGTATCCTGACATTTACACGCGCGAAGAACTCGCCCAGAGGACAAAGCTGACCGAGGCGCGAATTCAAGTCTGGTTCAGCAATCGTCGAGCCAGGCTGCGCAAGCAAATGTCCTCGAACTCTTCCGGATCTTACGTCTCTCCGGTCGCTTATCCAGCACCGACTTACGTCTTGCATCCGAGCTCATCTGCCTCGGGACCTCCGACGCATCCGCATGGAAATTCAGCCAGTCTGCCTGTCAGCCATCCCGGTCAAACTCTGCCCGAAACTTTTGCACCGAATCAAGGTAATTTTTTAATTATTAACGAATAAACAATTATTCGATATCTTTGTATGACATTTCACATTTTAATTTTGAATCAGAAAGTCTATTTCTTGGACACAGACGATTAACAAAAAATTTTTATTAATTTTCAAGGTGATCTGTACGCCTCGCATCCGAGCATCCAGTTGAGCGACGCGTCGCGACTCTCGTCGAGTGGAGGTCCGAATTACGGACTCTCGACTCCTGGTTACTCGTCGACTCTTCTCGAAGTGTCCTCAGGACCATCGGGTCCGACTCACATGAGCCATCAGCTGTCTCCAGTATCGGCGAGCGCATCTTATCAGCACCCGACGAATCACCAGTTGCCACCGACCCCAAATTCCCTCGTCACGATAATGGGTCCAAATTCATCAAACTCGAATCCGTCCTCGGAGCACATGAGCGCCGATTTGCCGATCGGCAGCGTCTCACCGATAAATCATCATCATCATCATATTCATCAGCAGCAGCAGCAGAATCAGCAGATCAGTTCCCAGAGCCAGAACGGCGCGACCTCGCCGACTTGGAATTTGCCAGTTTCCTCCGCGAACAATCGCGTGCTGCCGAGTCCACCAGCGAGCATTCACCAGCCGCATGCTCATGCCACTTCCCATCATTCTCATCAGAACTTCTCGAGCCATTATGCTGCTTCCAGTTTTCAACAACCACCGAGAACAGCGCCGCACCAACCATTTTATAGTTGGTACTGATTTTATTCTTTTTCGCTAGCTTATAGAGAAAATGAATGTACAAAAATTTCACGTTTATGTCGAATTGATTATTATTGGAGTAATTTTTGGCATATCATGATACGCGGCCGCCGGTTTTCATCAGCGATCGCCTTGAACAGTGCCTTAACGATCATTTTTCGCTTATTTATCGATAAATAAATAAATAAATCGAAAACAAATGCGCAAAAATTTAATTGAGGTGATCGAGGTCGAAATAAATTTTAAAATCATTTAAAAAATAAGCTTGACAAGGAATTTGACTGATTTTTTAGTAAATTAATTTCATTTGATTTTTTAAGTTAAATTGACTCGATTTTAATATGTGAATTTGAAAAAATGAAGATGAAAGTGTATAAAAACGATGTAATTAGAATAATTTTTGACACACCGTGCTTGTAGAGAGTTCGACTGATTTTATTATGAAATTTAATTAGATTGATCGAAATATTAATTTTTTTGGGTTTAGAATTGTAAATATTAGGCCTCTCGCATAGCCAGATTACGAAAACGAGTAGATTGCTGGCAACTACGAAAAAATCATTTCGAGAAGATTCTCTCGTTGCTCGGCTAGTAAAAATTTGTTTCTAGATTATATTACACTCGCCTTCTCTCATCAAAAATGTTTCCTAAGTAAAATATAAATAGCCCTGTGTTTCATTTTCTTTTAGATTCCCCAATTATAAAGAATAAATTTAACTTAAATTTGAGATTAAAAAAAACTGTAAATACAAAGAAAAAGAACACAAAAGTCAATTTGAATTTAGATTTAATGCGAAAAGTTGTAGATAAAATCTAGACTTAAAAAATTACGAAAAAATGTGGATAGATTAGTTTCGTATTTAACGCATGCGTTTTGTAAATATATAAAAACAATGATTCGCTAAAATATACAAGTTTAAAAAAAAACAAATTTTTACTTACCTTCCTCTCTGAACCTTCGTAGAAATGCTCGCTCGAGAAAAGCATGGAATACATTTTTGAAAACAGGAAAACTCGATCTCGGTCAACTAATGACTGTTTTTTTTCTTCTCTTTTAAGTGTTACAAATCAGTGCGCTCGTCGTGATAATCGGTCAATCGTACAATCCAATAATTCGCCTCCATTGTGTAGATATATATATAATTTATATATATAATCTTTATACAATCTATATATATATCTATACTATTACTATTATATACAGTTCAACCTCCCAGAGTCGTGACACGCATTAAAAAATTCGTATCTCTGTGTACACACGCAATTTTTTTATTATCATTCTTCGTTTTTAATATTTCACGCATCGCTCCTCCCCTCGTCCTCGTTCTTTTTCTCTCGCCCCTCTCCAATCTCGTTTCGTTTTCCGTTTGCACAGTTTGTCTTCTCAAGTTTTCTCGATTCTCGTCGTCTTTCATGCAGGTATACATAATGGCAGTCCGATCCAGTGTTTTTTTTTGTTTTTGTTTTTTCGTATATGTTTTTGGTTTTTTACTCTCGACTTTTCTCCACTCAACGAAGGACAGCATTTTCAATTTTGTTAAACTTCTTTTAAATCTTTTTTTTTTATATTTCTCATTACTTCGTATATCCAGTCCGCCAGAAAATTATTCGTGTAAGTGTGTCTGTGCGCGAAGGATAAGATGAAGAAAAATAGAAAGAAAACTCAACGACGGTAATAATAATAATAAAAATAGCATTTGGACTATGAGGAAAGTTTTGAAAATACAATTAATTCGGAAATAAAATATTTGAATCTTCGTTCGCGCTCTCACGGAGGGTCAATAGGAGATCGTTTGTCAATTAATAACAATAATAACATAATAATAGTAGTAATAATCATACGATAAAGAATAATAATAATCGTAATCATAAGTCAACGCTTTTTTACAGTAAAGATGTTTGGACGATAATAATAATAATAATAATAGCAACAAATACAATAACAATAACTATTAGTGCATGTATCACGTGCCCCTCTTTGACTATAGATAATAATGAAAATTCAGTTAATCTACTCATATTCCCCTCGTACTGAGAAGCTGTTTATTAAAATGTTTTTTCCTTTTTTTTGTATTTTCCCTTGCTCCTCTTTTATTTTTTCCTCACCCGTAAATTCTACGTATCGGGCACTACGTGTGTTATTTTTATCTCGTTACTCTCATTTTTTTTCATTCGCGTTACGTATTTTATTTTTCACCTGTTTAAAATCTTCGTATTTCTACGATTCTAACGGGATTTTTGAATTTTTCGTTCATTCGAGTCGAATCCTGGTCAGTTTTTTTTTTCATTTTCATTCATTTCTTCGTCTACGAAACCCTAGTAGAATACTGAGCAAAATGAAACGAATTTCTCGATCAAAGATTAAACAACACTGCCTATAAACGGGTGATCTCTCTTTTGTTCACTTTTTCTGTTTCGTATGTCGTTTATACATATATACATAATTTTTTTCGGTTTGTATATATGTATACACGGATTCGATTTGACAGCGGCGTATTCTATAACTTTATCCTACGAAATTTCGAGATTTAGTCTAAGGGTAAAAAAAGCAAGAAGAATTATTCTGGGATCATTACGAGAAAGAGAGAGAGAGAGAGAGATAATTACGTTGTTCATATTAACAATACACGTACCGCGAACTTTATAGAAAACCAGAAAATTCGTAATATTAAAAAATTTCTCGTCAAATGGAAACGTTATAGTCTTCAATGAATTTCTCCGTCAATTTTCGTCAGCTTTTTTATCGTTATGAAATATTTTTCGCTTATAAACGCGTTATATTTTGTTTTTTTCATGAGATCCTCCCGCGTTTTTCAGTATAAAATTTATTCGTATCTGCGTATATATTATAATTTTTCGCTCGCTCCTGTTTATAATTTTCTGCATTTTCATTTTTTCATTTCAGCGTAGGCATATTGCGCTCGTTTGGATGTATGTATATTGTATATGTATATTTACATATTTTGTATTCAATGTCTTAAAATTCTCCGGTCGGTAAGTCGGGTTTGTGCAAAAAGCGGGCAAAAATCGATCCCGACGACCCTATCTAGAGTTGAGAAAATTTCTGCCTTATTGACGATCGGCAAACGACTATCGACCGCCGATAATCCTCGTCGTCAACGATTTCGAAATTCTTTTCCACGCATGATAAAAACAAATACCACAGAGATATCTCAAAAAAAATAATTCACCAACTTTTTTTTTTCGTACATTCAAGTTTTTGTCGAGAATTTTGAATTTACGCAAGCGGAAAATAAATTGACGGGACGAGTCGACGGGAATAAATGTGTAGAAAAAAAGGAGAGAAATATTTGAAAACGAATCTTATCCTCGAGGTTCATCGCGTCTCGATTATTATTAACCAATGAATATTACTTCATTATCATTATCTTTATTATTATTATTATTAATATTATTGTTATTATTATTGTTATTAATATTATTATTATTATTTAACGCGCGGACTCTTCTCTCTCTCAGCGAGAATAATTAGCGCTCTGGGCAAAGTTTAGCGAACTTTGACGAACGAGGGTGTCTCGATGCTTTCCTTGCATTAATGAAACCACAGCCAAACTTTTTGGTGCGACTACAGCGCGTTACTCCGTACGATTCGTCCATTTTTTTAAATATTTTGTTTTTTTTTTCGATGTCGACTTACCCAGACTCGACCGTGTCTCGAATGTTATGTCTTTCTTCGATCGTTTTCACGTTCCCCCGCGAGTTCGAGGAACGAAGAGGCATCAGGATAAGCGAAAGCAGGCAGCGAATTAGCGCGGACTCTCCGTGAAAAAACGAGAAATTTTATTATATTCGTCGTTCTTTCGTCGTGTTTTTGTTTCATTCCGATGTTCGTCTTCGTTTTTGAATCCTCATTTTTTTTCATTTCACGGTGTTTCGTTTCTATTTGAAAAAAAAACATTTTTTTCTCGTGGATGAAGATTCGTGATATAAATTCCGATTTTACTTTCACTATTGCGAAGACGCAGTTTTTTGCCTCTTTTTGAATTCTAGTTCTGAATTCTAGGTTCGTTCTCGACGTTCAGCCTTTCGGGGACTTTAACTTCCGTGATCCTGATCGAGCTCGTCCAGGGACTCGAGTCGGGCGATCGGCGCCTCGTTTATCGTGAATTCCCAGGACATGTCCTCGCTCGCTTGCCTCGAGCTTTCCTGCCTTTGTGCGCTCGATTGAGTCTCGCTCGGTTGCTGTTGTCGTTGCTGTTCTTGTTGCTGTTGCTGCTGCTGTTGCTGCTGCTGGCGACTGGATTCACCGTTTCGCTGGTGACTCGACTCCTTCCGGTGCACGTCTCCACTTCGAGGACGTTGCAAGCTCGCGACTCGCGACTCGGAGACCGGGACTTGAACGACGCAGCTCCACGGATCCTCGCTCTCGGGTTCCGATCGTTTGTTGAATGAGCTGTAACTGATCGATCTCGCTCAGTTACGAACATTTGTGAGATTTGACGAGCGTAATAATTTTTTTAAATTTAATAAAATTGAAAATTTCACAATAATTTAGCGGCGTATTTCCTAGAAAATGGATGAGAGATGAGAATATTGTAGACGGAATGAAAACTCACCCTGTTCGGAATTCACCTCTCCTGAATGCCGCAGGCTGACTGTGCCATCCGTAAGGTTGATGGCTCTGAATGCCCGAATTGTTGTTAGGAACGGCGAGATCTACGGGTTGGCTCTGAGATCTGGTTGGTGCTGTACGTCCATTGAGAGCCGTCTGGAGCGCGGTCGCTAGCGCTGAGGTATCCGACGTCACGGTCAGACGCGACGTTCCCGACGACGTCGTCGATGTCGCTTCCCTGTTCGGAGGTGGCCTGATTTTCGCACAGGCCAAAAATATTAATATCTCGCTCTCCGATCCTTCTTTTTTCTTCATCAAAATATAATAAAATAGAAATATGAGTCTTTCTCAATTTCATCCACGTGTCGATGCGCTTCAGGTTGTCTCAGCGAATCTCCCAGCACTACGTACAGCTAATTTTTATATAGCCAGCAAATATTTATATTCGAAGCACGTGATATTTATTTACAGTGATTTATTGGGATTCAACGCTCCGCTAAATATTCTAATTAAACGGGAAATGGGCAAATTGAGATAAATCGAATCTATGCAGAATAATAAAGATCATTTTTAGAAATATGAAGGATGAACTGGAGGTGTCATGTTTGGTCACCCTGACCAAATTGACTATATTAAATTGTTAAAATTTAGAATTTGTTTTTCAGTTAAAAAGTTGAACATTTTTTTGTCATATTTCGAATTATACTCAATAGGTTTCTAATGTTTCATCAACAATTTATTATTACCTCCAGTACATCCTGAACTCATGTGAGCAATATTCATTTGGCGATCGAAAAGGAAAATTGGCCCATTTCGATAAAATTGAAGATCGGTGGCACGTTTCGTAAGATCGAAATCAAATCCCAGTTCAATTGTTTCGCAGTCGTGGTGTCGCATTTAGGTTATCGAAATTAAAAAAATAAATCAGGCATGATGGAAAATACCGAAATAGAAACAAATATAGAAACAGAAGCGCAAGAAATTTCTTGCGTAGATGAGAAAAAATGCGATGAGCCGAGAAATCAGGAGGAGAAAGAAAAATCGACGGATGAAAGGAAAATGGAAGGCGGAGATTGCGGGGAGAACGCGGAGAACGTTTGGAAGAATCGTATGAAGCTCGAGCAAAGATTCGTCGAGCGTGACGAAAAATTGCGAAAGCCTCGAGTCGGCTCGATCCGAGCGAGAAAATCGAGGTACAGAAAGTCCTACGAATCGAAGAATAATTTACCAAAAATCCCGAAACGCGTCTACGCCCCGATCCTGAGTCTTCTACGACACCAGGACTTTCTCGACTACGTCGCCGAATTTTACAGGCCCGAGGACTAATTTGAAATTTCCCAAAAAATGTTTCATCTCGAAAAAAATTTAAAAATTCGGTACGTGCCACCGATCTCGTTCTTAATCTCTTTCAAGTTCGAGCATTGCGATTCAATTGTATTTACATACGTATTATTATATATATATATTAAAATATACTTTAATGTACTTTTCAATCAAGTTAAAAGAAGAAACTAGAGAAATGCTTGAAGAATTATTCTTGTTAATCATCACCTTCGGAACTTGTCCAACCTTTCCAAAATAAAAGACGCCGAAATCAAATGCAACTGATCCAGTGATTTTGAGATGAGACTTTTCCGGATAATTGTGAGGACGAGTTGACAGAAGACAAACAAAAGGGCCAGGAAAAAGAATAGACACATATATCGATTATTCAAAAACAATCTAGTCGAATACTTCTTTTCTGTATTTCGTTTTTTTTTACTTTTCTTCACGTGTAAAGTTTATGGCGTCATGAGTGAACTCTCTTATGTAAAAAGTGTCTGTGCCTGTGTCCTCGGTGAGCGTCCAAGCGTTTTTTAATGCTGGAACGGAGCCTAATTTTGCCAAAAAAAAAAAATTCTTCGAGGTGCAAGTGTCGTCACAAAAAAACAGCGACGTGTCTAATTTTTTGTAAATAAATATTTTGTTTTTTTATCGGCAATTATTAGGCTTCGAAATTTAGAGTTTATTTATTGATTTCTTAGTTTTGAAGCCAGAGACGTATTTCTTACCGGAAAAGAGCGTGCGAAGAACTAGGTTGAATCTTGGCATTTCCGTTGCTCGAGGTCGAGGGTGGAATCGTCGGTGGCTGGGGCTCGCTCGCTGAACGCTGTGCCAAAGCCGGCGGCCTCGTCGTTGTTCTCGTCGTCGCCGCCGGTGCGGTTCCCGGCTGGGTCATTTCTATACTCGAGCTCTCCTTCGACGAGTTCAGCGTTTGTTGGAGCAACGCCAAAATCAGTCGGATGTCACCGCCCATCGAGTGCTCCAGTGAGCTCACTTGACGCGCCAGCTCGTTTATCCTCGAGTTCATCTCCTCCAGTGGTCGTCCCGGTCCACTTTGAAAGTCACCTGAGATCCAAATTTTGTTGAAACAGTGAGCGTCATAACAAAATGTGGGCAAACAGTGTTTTATCGAATAGGCTCGTACCAAAACGTTTTATTTTCAAAGTTTCACTCTACGGGAGTTAAGGATGGACTGGAGATAACTCGAAACGGTGGTAAAAATCGGAAAATTTGACCAATCACTGATAATGCTTCTGTGCAAATTTCAACTCAATTCACTGAATCGTTTAAAAGTTAAATTATTACATTACAATATCCGTTGAGGTCTGATAAATTTATTTCCATCAGGGCAGGCGAGATGAAGATTAACATTTCATTGTTTCTGAAGACACAAATGCAGCAAAAACTTTGATTAAAATTTTGAAAATTATTCACCAACTCAATATTTCATCAGACGTAACAGTATATCTGATCAAAACTTCAAGTTTCACCAATTAATCACGAGAGAATCTCCTTCGTCATAAATTTGAACAATTATAGGAAAATTAAAGGAAATTCCAATAACTGATTGAAAAGTCATCGACGTTCGAATGAATTTGTTTTCAACAGCCTGGTTCGATCGGAAATCTCTTATGCATGTACGGGTGAGTGTACTCTTGATTGAACAATCAATCGATGAAATCGTAAGAGATACAGTGATAGTGAAATGCGAGCGCACCGTGCGAGTGTGGATGCTGAGGCGGCGAAGGTGTCGTATAATGGCTGGAGGTCGTTGAAGTTGGATGGGCGACGTTTTGCGTGAGGCAGCTCTCGCCGGCCGCGGAACTTCTTCTGGGTGGCCTGGTCAACGGGGTCGTCACTGGGAGCACAAAGATAAATGCGATCACATTGACAAGTTGACGCTGCATTCTTTCTCTAACGATAACCCAACGTTATTCTTTATCGTTTAAAACTCGAGCTCGATTTTCCGTCACTCAAATTGACGAAAGACCGTGCCGGACAGCGAAAATTCATCAGGGCAGAAAAAAGAAATGGAATATCGAATGAAACGTGCAAGTGGCTCTTGAATCGTCATTCAGATTCGTGATAATGTTGATAGAGAATAAAATTGGCATTCCTCGTAATCTTCTTTTATATGAGAGATGAATCGAAGATGCATGTGATACGTGATTTTTCGCTTCTCTTATCTTAACGTTCGCTCTGCTATAGAGTTGGAACTTTTATCTTTTGTATCTGAAAGACTGCCGACGCTGCCATCTGCCACCAGTGCTTGACGCGTTCGTATATATTTCTTAAATCTTCTCTTTTTTGCTTTCACAATCTATGACGGTACTTACTCTGTTTGGCGAGGTAGTCGTGACTCGTCAGCGGCTGCAGGTGAATCTTGTGCTGGCGAAGATCCGGAATGCTGCGCTTGAGATGGGTTAGCATGCCTGAACAACCAGGTTTTCAAGGTGTTAAACGAACCGCTCGGGAGCTTACATACTTCTGCTTTCAATTTAATCTTCTTTTCTTCTTTTGCCGGACAAAACACAAACGCATCGAGTGTGTGCGATGGGAAACACGTCAGGACGAGGACAATAGAAACGATTTAGTGCCAATTCTTTAATTATTTCGAGCACGGTTCGTTTCGAGAATAGATATGATACTCAAGATTTTTTTACAATGCGCAAGGATAACGTGGATCAGGACTGTACAACATCCAAGTATCCGGAATTAAGGTGGTTCGGAAAAAACAACGAAAAAATCTTCTTCTGTTTTGAGATTTACGGATACGTGTCAAAAACTCGAAAGATCTATTAAATTTGTAAATTTAATTTCCCGTTTTTTTTTCCGAATCACCTCAAAAAGTTAGACGCGAGTCGATCGCATCTGGACTTTTTTCATTTTAATGAAGGAAAGGGACATTCGTGCATGGGAAATGCATTCCTCATGTTCATAAGCAGAGAATTTGCGGCTACTGTAATCGTCAAAGTCGTTATCGTTTTATTTACTTTTGGCAAGCACAAGTTATTCCGATGCAAGAGAGAGAGAAAAGATTCGACGCTTAAGCTTGCGCTCGATTGAATCGTCAACGGGAGGTTCGAGCGTTATTTATACAGAGAAGGAGGAAAACAACGACTAGCGATTCGAGAAAGAGAAAGAAAATAACCGGGAACAAAGGGAGAAAAACGAATATAGAGAAAGAGAGTGAGAGAGGGAGAGAAAACTTACCGGTAATGGAATTGAGGGTGGAGCTTCGCTGTTTCGGTTCATCAAATTCAAGATTGAGCGGCGTGACGTCCTGTCCCGCCTTGTCGGTGCTGAACTCGAGAATCCCATGACCGCTGCCCTTGTCGCTGTTTCGAAATAAAAGTAAAATAGAGTTTCGTTCGACAGTCATCCCTTTTTTCTTTGCTTCATTTTTTTTTGCTCCGCTTCTCTCGAGAGAGAACGTGAGAAACTGATCATCATCGACTCACTAGTCATCCTGATCGTCCTGTATCGACTCTTGACGACCCGTGGGAACGAGATTTGTGTTTGGAATTCCGCCTGGTCCGTATCGGCATCTCGGTGGACGGAATGCGAATCTTCTCGCGTCTACGTCTACATCCGTTGGCGTGCTCACCGGAAATCTCAACGAAATCGGATCCACGCCCGCTTGTTCCTCCTACGAAAATTGAACGAACTGATTTATCCTGCATCTTTTTATCGATTTTTTTTATCCAGTTGTTTTTTATAATAATTTTCTTCTCCATATTTAAATGTTTAGATTTTTCCTTATTTGACAAATTTATTATGCCAAGCCCGATCGAGGTACCAAACAAAATTACGATTTTTTTAAAAGAAAAAGTCAAAATTTTTGAATAATTTATTGTTATTCATTTTTGTCCGTATATGAATATAAATGAACAGAAACTCACGTCTCGCATGTTGAAGGTGATTTCGAGATTTTCGATGAAATGGCTATGAAATTCAGGATAAAGCGCGAGAACGTCGAGCAGGTCGTCCCGATGAATTTTGTGAAGATCGCAATAAGTGAGAGCTCGAACGTTGCACGAGGACTTCCCGACGGTCGGATATTCGCAGGGATTCTCGCCAAAGATGTCCGGCGGATTGAGAATGGCCATGACGATGTCGTTCTTGAGGATCTCAATACTCCCGCGCGATATGAAGTACAGCGACGTCAGAACGTCGCCACGATGGACGAGAGTGTCGCCGGGCGGTGCGTGAGTCGTCTTGAACTTTAGCGACAGCGCTCTGGCGATCATGAATACATTATCGAACGAAAATAACGAAATAATTTGCGTCAGGCTCGTCTCTAGCTCCGAAGCAATTGCGAGTGCAATAAGCTCCGATAAAAAAAACAATTAGCCATCCAGAATTCTCGTTGCGTTGAAAATTTCGTGCTTGAGTCAAAATCGTCAAATTTAAAAAAAAATCAACGTACGCATATACATTTGAGTAAAGAGACAAAAAAACAGTTCGTGCGCCTTGCTTACTCGATAAAAGCTCCGCTTCGAGACAGAGAAAATAGCCGAAAGGAACAAGCGAAAGTAAAATAGTGATTTCGGTGAAAATTTGCCAAAAATTGAATGATACGTGCTCGAAAGCGGAATTTTTTTTTGTGTTTTTTTGTTTTATGCTTTTACAATGCTCGCGATCATTCCCGATCACTTTGGTTTCTGGATTCTCACCTGAGACATCCAGGACTCGCTTTTTCAAAGGCTTTACAATTGTTGAGCAGCGTTCTGTTCAAATGTAGGCATATGTCGGCCTGCAAGCACTCGGGAAAGCCCTTTAGCACGCTGTTCATATCGATACCATTCGTGTAAGTCCAGGCGTGCTGAAAGTATTCCTCGAGACGCTGTCTCAGTGGGTTTGGTATCTGATGAAACCTTATGAACTCACGTACACGCAACATTTGCGTGTGATACCTCGCTGTACCGCTGTAAAGCCTCTGTATTATCGCGGAAACGTTACCGAATATACTCGCGTACATGAGGGCTGAAATAATTCCGAGTTTTTTTTTCATCATCACATCGTTAATCTCGACACATCTATATCTATTAAGGGGGTTGATCGAGCATCATTGTCGTTAGATGAAGATTTGAATATAAAATATGTTTTAATTTAGATGAAACTGGACATTTTGGAAAATACGTAAGAGAATACTTCATCAACCACCTTAATCCATTTAATTTCCAGTCCGTAAATCAAGCCATGAAGTACTGAAGAAATATTTTTGAATTTTGAACATTTTTCAAATTTGTGTGTACGTTTTGATATTTTTATTTTTGCTCTTTTTGCTTCTTTATCTACTTCAGTCTCCGGTCTCTCTTTACGAAAATCTCGATTTACCAAATTGATTGAAAAAACATCATTCCCAACTCACATCCGATTAGCATGACGATTATGGTGAAAATTTTTTCGGCGTCCGTGTTCGGGGCTACGTTACCAAAACCTACGGACGTCAGACTGCTAAACGTGAAATACAGCGCGGTGATATAACGACTCTGGAATTAAATAAAATTTGGAAAAATTTTGAATTATTTTAAATATACGAAAAGACGAGAAAAAATTCATTAAAATTAAATTCTGCTTTCTCCAACGTACTTTTATGCTCGGACCTCCCGTATTGTTGTGAAAATAAAACTGATGTGTGTCGTTGGCAAGAATGTCCAGCCAGCCAACTTTGCTCTTGAGACTCGGCCGTTCAGCGTGTCCTATCGCATACCTTTATTTTGAAAAATCAAATGTGTATAAAAATCGATGTTCATGAAACAAATCGCTTCAGATAAGTGTCAAAAATATTGCAAGTTATTCCACAAAAATTTATCACTTTCATAGGATTAAAAATTTTCATTACTCTCTGTAATGCAAATTTAATTTATTTCAGGTATTCCCTGCGTCGGACTTAAATGCTCTGTCCATTTCAAATATGAGAAAAAATAGAACATTCGATACCACCACCCACGCAAGGAATACCTTAAAATATCCAAGAATGAATAATTAATTACCAAACGCAGGCCATCCAGTGAGCAATCAGGGCAAAAGTCGCCATGAGGAGCAACAAGACCGCGGCTCCGTACTCACTGTACCTGTCGATTTTTCTCGCGACCCTGACCAATCGAAGGAGACGAGCAGTCTTCAGAAGGCCCATCAGGGTCGTCGTCTGAAATACATCACAGTTTTTCTTCTCTCGATGCGTACGAACAGCTTTTTATAAAAGTATTTGGTTCAATGCGTCAGGCAATCTCGCACGAAATCGTCTCGTCCATTAAAACATTTTTTTTCCTAATTACTACAACAATTTTTACTCTCTTTTTACGCAAAAGTATAAATCGTTATCTCATCCGATGAGACAATTTCGTGCGAGTTCATCAGCCGTAGCAGGGAAATGAGGAGGCAACCTTTAGGTTTCGGAATCTCCGATTGACGATTGGTAACAGATAAATTTTTGCAATCGACTGTTGAAAACAAATTGTGATTCGAAATCAACTAAAAAGTTTTTTTATTTATTTTTCTTGCAGCCGATTGACTTTCTCTGGTTACCAAGCATCCAGGCCAATATACGTTAAGAGCAAGGCAAGGTTCGTGAAAATAGAGAATCCAAAAATACTGTGGGATATCGATTGTAAAAAATCAAAAAAAATTTTGAAAAATATTGGATTTCGAACTCTTCGACGACCTTTGACACGAAAAGCGATGCTGCAAAAGAAAGCTATGATAAGCTCGGTCGGTCCAAGAGTTCCGAAAAAATAGGAATTAGGAAAGCGCTGGATAAATCGGGCATTACCCTAAGTGGGGGGAAAAGTGCATGCAGATCGCTACAATCGAGAAAAAAAAATTTTAAAAAAACGTTGAAATAAAAAATGAATAGCACAAAAATCAACAATCTCGAACGAAATATAAACGCAATTTAATCTAAAATTTCATAATTTATTTACTCTAATTATTTTACGAACAGGTGAACCCAATTTCTCTTAAAAAAATCTCAATGACATAGTATTACTGTAATTAAATAAAATTAATGAATTATAGTCTCAAAGGATTCGAAAGAAGAGAGACAAAGCGCACCCAAAAGCGATTGATGATTTCGTTTTTTTTTCTCTTTGCAATCCTCCATACGTTTTCTTCTATTTTCGCCATAGTAAAATGAGGGCGCGAGCGTTTTTTTTGTTTCATTTGTTACGAGTCGATCGATACTGCGTCGATCTGCGTATATACAATTTTTTTCCATAGAAAAAATGGAGGAGGGTGGTGGGAAGGATCAACGAAAATGTCCTGCAAAGCTTGTAATCGCGCAAGCGAAGGTATGCAATTGCACCAATATTTTAATTATGCCAATAATAACGATAAGTATCAACAATAACAGTGAAAAAAGGTGAAGAGAACAGAGGCCATTCACGAGACCGAACTCGTAGGAATGACAAAACCAAAATCAAATAAAAATTATACGCCCTTTTTTTATTCAAACGCATATGAATTGTAAATATATAAAACGATGATCATTATGAACAATAATAATGTAGTACGCGATATGTTGTACCTTTGAATGCGCGTTCTGATGATGTTCGAGTGAGAGTGAGTGTGGCTTGTCTGGAGGGTGTTGTTTCAAGGATTTTTATGCATGTAATGGCTTCGCGCGCGCACACACACACGCACGCGCAGAAACTCACACGCGCATACACACAGACACGCTCATATTATAATATAAATATATAATTTATAAGTGGATTTATTTCGTGGAATGGAAATTTTGATTCCATTGAAACGCAATTTTTGTACAGAGAGATAATTCGTGCTCGAGTGCCAAAAGCCAATTTAAAACTTCGATTTGTTTTGTAGGTGAGTCGAAACTTCATAATTCGGGTGAGGTGAATAATTCTCGCATTTATTTATTACGTATATCCATGTGTACCTTTTCGTTGGAAATTATTCAATGTTTATTCGTATTACCGGATATTTTTGTTGTAGCTCGGACATTTTCACAAGAATGAAAGGAAAAAATATCGTGAATGGTTTTCATGGATCTCCGCTCAAAATCCGCAGTTCGTTAGCCTTTTTGAAAATGTAAGAAAATCTTCGTGGAGAGACAGAGAGAGATAAAAAAAAGGCAAAGAGTGTGACATAGAGAACGCTTTCTTCGTTTTTCTTATCGCATGCGTGTGAGCGTGTAAAAAAGTATTCGTGGTTGGTGTTAAATTTCAAAACTCAATTATTTCAAAATACTTTTCAATATGACAATTGAAAATGGTTGGTGATCTTTTTTATCCAGATTCCCAAATTTGACGAAAAAAAATCGAGAATAAAATGAGGTCTATCGAGAAGAAAAAAACAAAACAAAAATTTTACTCTAAAAATACTAAAAATAATGTGAGCGAAATGAATTCGATACGCGAGTATGGGCTCATTATTTCGTTAATGATTGCGATTGGTGTAAAATTTGATTCGCGAATTTAATCGGAGTAAAAAAATTCGAACGAGTAAAAATGAAGACTGAACAATGATGAGAAAAAAAAATGAAAACTTAATTTTTATGCACAGTAGGCTCTCGTTCGAGCGTTCAACAGGTGGTTTTATTGACTTTTGTCGTATCGAGTCCGCACTCAACCTTTCGCTCTTTCACTCTTTCTTATTAATCACCCTCTTTTTATCACCTTTTTACCCTTCCTTTATATTAGTCCCTCGCCCACTTCTCCTTTCTCCCTTTTTCACATACGCAATTTCGCAAACACTCCCTCATTTTTCGGCCAATTTCGCTTGGCCCGTGTTGTACTACGGTCCCTCGTGTGATCAGGAAATGGAAAATCTCGCGGTTCTCGTAATAAATGACGAAAATCGAGCTCCGATTTTCCAAACTAAAGTCAACATTCGCAAACTCATTACTTTTCCGATTTATTTGTTTTCAAAATATTTAATATATTGAAAAAACAAATTGGCCGACGAAAATCATCTCGAACTAGTTATTCCGCCGCGAAAAAAAACTGTTTTTGAAAACGAGAAAAAAACTTATGAATACACGCAAAAGAGAAATAAAAGAATCGATCAATTCGCCACGCGATTCGAAAATAATTAGATGATTCTGTGCGTACTGGATGTCGACAGTTCAATAATGTAGAGATGACATTAAAATTATTGTATAATAAATGTACATATATATAAATATATATATTATTAAGGTATGATAAATATAAGATAATTATAAATTAGATATACAGAGAAACGGTGTCAAGTATGATAAAGCGTATACATGAAAGAAAAAACGTTTATATTTCTTTTTTTTTGGTGACGGAATACAAATTGTGGTGTCTGTTTGTTTGCTTTCTTTTTAAATACGGTATCATCAAAAATAGTTTATATATAATGATAAAATAAAAATACGAGATCGGCATTAATGATCAAAATCTGCATTGGAGAGAGAAAAAAAAAACTTCAGGCTTTTTTTTGTGTGTCAACTAACCTCATCCTTGTCCAAGCCGAGCTACGAAAACGTGAAACTTGGAGTTAAATCTCATTCGTCACGGTATCATTATTAATGTTTTTTTTTTCATTTATTCTCTTGATTGGTATTTTTCTATTAGACCACGCTCACGCTCGTCCCGCAATCATTCAACGTGCATTCGTACCGGGGTTTCGCGTCATTTTTAATCTTTCATTTGACAAACAAAAATAATAATCATAATAACAATGACAATAATAACGAAACAGAGATTCTATATCGACCCATCGCTACCATCATCATTCCCTCGAAGGTTCACTCTATCTCTTTTTCTCCCTTTCTCTCTTTCCCTTTCTCTCTCTTTCATTTTTTCACTCTTTTGCTCCCTTTCACTCTTGATCTCTCAAAACTCGCTAACTCGCTCTCTCCCCCGGCTCTCGGCCTATTTTTTTTGCTCGTTTTTGCAACAACAAAACGCGTACTACATCGCGGAAAAAAGGAACGAAAATGGAACAAAAGAAACATTTTGTCATTTTTAGAAATATCTGACATCGATTCGCGAATATCGGTAAGCGAATCCTCGATCGATTTGCCTCCTGGGAAGAAAACAGAAGAATGAGAAGGAAAAAGAGAAGAAGAAATTGATGAATGGAGAGTTCAAGATCCGTATTCTCATTTAAAAAAAAATGAAAAAAGTCAACGAATGAATTGTTTCGAAAAAAAAATCTAAGGAGCAGCAATATGCTGTCTAGCGACATATTTATCGGGCTACGAGTCGTCGGATCAACCACAAAGACATCAACGACTTCATTTGACATTCATCTTTTTTTGACATAAACTTTTAATGCATGAGTATAGAAGATTGATTCGTACATTCCTAGAATGAATTACGTAATCGTTGGTCTGTCAATCAACGGATTTTCGCGACGCCAATTGATTGACAACAAAATACTTTCTCAGTGTGGTAATCACTAAGGACATCGATGTATGTAAATGAGATGAAATTGAAAATCCGCTTTTCCTCGTGCCAAAGAAACATGACACGTACGAGGAAAGAGCACAAAAAATAAGAGAAAAAAAACCAAGAGAGAGAGAGAGAGAGAGACAAAATTAAATACCGTGAATCATAATATCCTCGCGTACAAAAATCATCCACAACATCGAAGAAAGACTGGACAAAATATTTAATATCGTCATATATATTATGTAATAGACGGAGAGTCTACTTTTTTTAATATCTCGGGATATATGGAAAAATCGGATCATTTTCAGGAACAGGAGCAAGAATCGTCTCAAGAAAAAGAAGAAGAAGAAGAAGAAGAGAGTAAGAAGGTATGAGAGAAGATTTTTCGATAATCAAGCATGATTCAGATACGGTATAAAATAGACGACTAATTATTCATATCGATATATATAATAGACACACATATTTGTCGCATTTATCTCTGTTTATTTTTTGGCTGCTTCACGTGACTCGCGACACACACGAACAGAAATAAAATAATCGGGTTAATAGCTGAACATCATCACTGATAAACGACGACAACGAGATACGTCTAACAGGTATAATATATAGTCATATATGTATATATAATTATCATAATCACTTTAGGCATACAATGAAAACTGGGACGATGAAATCAGGGCAGCTGTCGCTTAAATTCAAACAATTATAATCTCTGATTATCCTTGTTACGATTCATCTTCTATATTCCGTTTTCATCAGAGAGTAATAATTTCTAAATGCTCAACGATGAATTGTTAAAAATGATAAATAACAAAGGTATTAATTGAAAAAAGAAAAATCATTAGGAAGTAAAATTGATGATTTTTCATTTTGTGTTTACTTTTAAGACAAATGCCATGACTTTTCGTCATCCACTTCTTTTAGTGTAGATTCGCTCCGTACACTATCAGTGCAGAAGTTATCGTCATCAGAAATAATTCGATTTCTTATTTCTCATTGTTTCCTTTCTCGCTAGTCAGAGGGGCGGGAAGGAACGAGATAGAGAGAGAAAGAGATAGATTTAGATTTGTAATTAGTTAGATGGACAGAGATTGAGAATAGACAGATGGAGAGAGAGATAGATAGAGATAGAGACAGACAGACAGACAAAGATTTAACTAATTCGAGGATGCAACACTGTCCCTTACCTCGTCCGTGTTTGAGCCGTACAATAATAGATCGAAGGGTATCGCTGCTACGAGATCGATGATGAACCATCCCTTGAGATAATGGACGGCTATCTTCATCGGACGGGAGACCACCTCGTCGTTGTTGTTGACAAAGGTTGTACGAAAGTTTATAATTATGTCCACGATGAATGTCACGTCGACTGTGCAACGTCATCGGAACATAAAAATTCATTAATACCTCATCGATCGAACATTGATCAAATTCATCTATAATCACAATTTATTTTTGGTAAAATATTATTTAAAAATTGATTCCGATTGATGTGGCTTTTTGTCAATGTCAATGTCAATTGACGCAAAAAGATGAAAAAATGAAAGACGTCATAAGGCAGTATCATTAAATAGTTTTACCAATAACACGGCGCTCCAATTTAAACATTGGCCAGTTTTAATATTCAATAAGATAGATGTTAAGAAAATTGAATGTTCATAAAAACTCACCTATAAAATCGATAATAACGATCGGATCGTCGCTGTACTTTTTGGCTTTTCGGCTGTTGTAGTCTGGCTCCGATAGTAAAAAGGCAGCGACGTACGGTGTAAATATAGCTGTGTATAATACTAGGAGTAATATTATCCAGTCCCAAACCGCCTTGAATGGCGAATAATGCAGTATCGTCCATTTGTGTATACGAGGTGACTGTAACTTGTACTCGGGTAGAACATCCGCACCGAGAGAGAGTACCTGTCACATTCGATAGAAACAAAGAACAAAAGTGAGCACACGTGAGACACACTTCCAATCAACAATACCACTCGAATAAAACAGAAAAAGGGATAAAGTCATCATAAAAATTTTATTCATTTTTGGTAAATTCCGAGTGAATATTCACACCTGAGGTCAATAGTATTAAAGATAAAAACCAATTGATAATAAGGATGGAAATTACGTAATAATGGAACTAAATCTAGAACTTGTTTATTTTTTTCATTTTGAAAATCTCACGATGTCGGACCGGAAAATTCAAACTTAACAAGCACTCAGAACACATCAACATCAATTAAAAAGTCACGATAAAACCCACAGAATGAAATTTATACGAAACTTTTTCATTTAGCTCATGATCGTTCAATTTAAGTTTGCAACCACTAAAGATAAACCAATAATAGAGACATCGCACAATAACAGTCACAAGATCGAATCGTCGCTCTATTTTTTCCGTTTATCGTTTTCCTCAATTATCCAAGTTCTGACCTCTCGAGCTGAAAAGCGTTTCGAATCCTGATGTAAGAGAGAGCTGTTGTCTGCCATTTGAAACGAATGCCATTTAGTTTCTCTGATCGAAATCGAACGGGAGCAAAGGGGATGCAAGATATATCGAGGGGATGAGTCGAGCGGCGAAAAAATCGGAGAGAGAGAAGTGACCGGGCGACGGTCAGTCTCTTACTGATCGCGAAGGATCGGAAAGAGCCGAGCCGAGGGAGAAAGATGGCGCGAACGAAGAGGTAGGTCAGGGCGCACCCTCCGTGTGTATTTTCCTTTCACCCTCGATAGACTCCTTGCCCGATCCTATGCCGAGGGTTGTTATTGGGTTTTAACCAAAGGGGTGGTTATACTCGCTCTCTCTATCTCTCTCTCTCTCTCTCTCTCTCTGTCTCTCTCTCTCTCGCTATCTCTCTTTCTCACCGCCCGACTTTATATACCCAACGGGGCTAGCAGGGCACACGCTTTCCTTATTATTCATCGCTCTATGTATAGTCCTCTCATAGTACTACACCCGATTAACGTCGTTACAAACGCTGCCACGAATCCTCATTATCGACTTTCCATCCACCGCGAACATTCATTTGTTTATTTCTGTTTTTTTTTTCTCTCATTCGTTTCGCGAACATCGTGCACAACCTTCGAACGAATCATTTTATACTTTTCTCCTCGAGCGCACGTTTCGCAGGTTATCCATTCGATTTTTTTATGTAAAAACTACTTTATTGAATTTTTCAGTGTAATTGAATGGCACATTAAAAATATAGTTCGGTATTTTTTAATCATCCGAGGAATTTTTAATATCAGAATACCATTCTTATTTCTATTGAAATATTTTTTAGACTGATTATTACTGATATAGCCCTTTTTATTTCTATGAAAATATTTTTAATTTAGCAGTGGTAAGACTGATTATGATCATCATAATTATTGTTACTGAATAACAATAAATAATTAATAATATAATAATAATAACAATTATTATTATTATTGACGTAGCACCTTTAACGATAAACTTTTATTACGTAATCGTTTTAAAATATTTTGGGAATCTCGTGTTGTTCCGTTTTTCAGTCAAAGGTTAGCTTCCTCTTGAAAACACGTGACGCCTCGCAACCTTGCCACAGAAAATACTCGCGGATTTCGTGAGAAGGGAACGAGGCGGAAGTCCTTAATCTGCCTACTAATAGCTCACATACACACGGGCTCAGTGGCTTGTATTTGCGCGATCAGGGTGTACGTAATAAGGGGTCGACCGACAATTTTCCAACAACTTCTTGCACGGATTACAACGGACCGTCGACAATTTGTTCATCGATCGTTCGCTCTCTCGTTATCGTTGGATCGGAGCCGCCACTGGCCTACTACTCGACCCCTCGTGTTTCTCCTTTTTTTTCTTACTCATCTTTATTTATACGTGCATCAAAGAAAAAAAGTGCTTTCCGAGCAGTCGAGGGGTAGACCTATCACTGTACAGCATTCAAAAAAGTTGTAAGCAAACTAACTTGAAGTAATTGCAACATTGTACGAAAAATCAAGAAAAGCATTGAAAAATGGATTTGCATAAAGTAAATTTATGTGTCAATAAAATAATATTACGGTTTAAAAATTGTTGCAAGATACAACAGTCGTTAACGATTCGAGTAATGGTACTTTAGAGACTCCAAAGTTCTCTTGACTTCACAACTGTCAAACGACAGAATATTCACTCTTCCAAATTTTAAACATAAAATTTTGCAACACGGATTTTTCAAACGATTTTTTTTCTCACCGTCGAGAGTGTCGATCCAAAATGTGATCGTTTCATAATTCGATCACCAAAGTATGAACGAATGACGTTTGCGACAGACATTTTGACGACCAATTTAAAATGCATTTGGGATAAGAGATTGATGAGCGAGGTAGCGTGAAATTTCAGGCCTCGCGTGAAATGTCACGTGCGCTTAGAAATGAACGGGTCAGAGACGTTCCGAAGGTGAGAGAGCGGCGTTTCTCGGAGTTTAAAAACACACGGCAAAGTACACACGAGGAGATCCGCGCGAGTGCGGATTCCACGCCTCACGCTAGTAGTCACAGCGAGACGTGATCAGACTGAGAGCGCGGAAGGCGTGCAAACGCGTTCTCGTAGCGAGAAACGCGAAGAAGAGTCAAAAAGAGGGGCTGAGAGCGAGGCGCCGAGCGTACGATAAACCCGAGCTCCTCTCTCTGCTCCTTTCATTTATTTTCTTCGCCACCCGGACCCCGAAACCGAGGAATTAATACTTTTAAATTCAACCTCGTTATTTTCGTATCTTCGCCAAAAAACCCTTCGTAAATTAACGTCTTCGTTTCTTTTTTTCAAACAAGCTCAGTTTTACGAGCCCACAGTCGGAATCTGCGGAAAAAAATTCAAAACTTTGCTCTGAAAAATTGGGAATGTGAGAAAGAAGAATTGGGCTTTGATTACATATCTCGAGAGTTTTTCTTTTCCCTCTCTCTCTCTCTTTCTTCTTGTCTTTCTCTTCTTTTTTCGTGAAGAGAAACGTAAGATGGCCAAGAATGCATTTGGTTAGTCGAGAAACGTTCCAAAAATAGTCGCTTTTCATGCGAGCGTCGAGTATGAGTTTGGGCTCGCCGGAGGGAGAAGTTCGCGCGTAGCCAGTCGTGGAGAGACTCCAAAGCTCTGCGCGCTTCCAGTCTCAGAATGCGGAAAAACGTTTCAAAACGTGTCAAGACCGTCCCAAAAAAATAACATGTTTTCTCTGTTAGCTTTTCCCTGTTCTGTTTTCAGACGGAAAAAAAGCGAAGTGGAAAGGGATAAATATTTGGTTATGCGACGCGGGCCGGGCGATTCGTAAAAAAATAAAATCTCTGTGTCAAGGACAACTCAATCTCGCCTGCTATTTTAGACTGTTATCCGACCGCGGCGCATTTCACCGGTGGGATTTATAAAATTGTGTACAATATCGTGTTATTGGAGTATCTGGTGCTAATTTTAAAAAATCAGGCACGAACTATCGAGGACTTGGAAAAAAGTTCGCAAAGAAATTTTTCATCATTCGAATTTGGGGCAAGAAATGTTTCGTAAGGACAGCAGAGGCACGGTAAAGTTTTTAAGTTCTTTTTCATGAATTTTTCCGATATTTTATCGAATCCTTTCTTGATGTCAAATAAAAGTGTATTCATAGGATTTTAGGAGACTTTAGGTGGATTCCAGTTGAAAATATTGTACACATTTCCACATGATATAAGTTTTGTGCACAATTTCAAGGAAATCAATATCTCAAAGCGTTTTACGACGGTGTACCTCAAGCCCTCTGATTTAATAAATGTCATTGCGAGTACTCTCTTGAACGAGAATTAAAAGAAAATCGATGCTCGCGAATGTTGCAATATAAAACCCATATAAAGTCAGAAGTCACGTTTTTCAAAGGTCAGAAAAATAATTTCGTATCAAACTCCAATGAACATTTATGATAGGTACTTATTATTTGTCTTATTTTTCGATAGAATAATCTCAAACGAGAGTTCGAGACAATAACATCACTTGAACAAATAAGATGAAAGAATAGAGTTGAAAAAAATAGGGAAGATACATATATGTAGTACATAATGTAAAACCGAAATCTCAAAGATTGAAGTCGTGTTTTTCAAAAGCCAGATAAACAATTTTGGATCGAATTCCAACAAACATTTGGATATAGGACGATTTTTGTCCTATTTTTCGATACAATAAACTCACATGACAGTTCCAGCATCACTTGGACAAATAAGACGAAAGAATAGAGTTGGGAAAAATAGGGAAGACATAGACGTATAGTACACAAGTCGAGAAGCGGAAGAAAGATTGGAAATGGTCAGTCTCGATCGAAAAATATGGATTGAGCTGTCTATTCATACTTTGGAACGATTGTTCGGTTTTTCTCAGCTTTGAGTACGAAAAGTATGAAAAGATAGGAAGAAGGAAATGGGTATGAAGAATACCAAGTGATTTTTGTACCTCTTTGGTAATGGCACCCTTGAGTGCCTGCGCCTGGGGGCCACCGTTTTCGAGCAAAAGACTCTTGGTGCTGCCGCCTTTGACTCGAACGCTGCTCCAGCGTTGCCTGGGCACCTCGGCCATCGTTCTGTCAGGAGGATGCCTCTCGTAATCCCGCAGCGAGCCACTTTTGAAACCGTGAGGCAAAAGGACGCTCGGAGTCGCGGTCGCGCTCGCTGGCAGGGTCGTCGAGACGGCGACCGCGGCGGTCGCAGCGAGGGCAACGCTCGACGTCTGTGCGCTATCGAGGATCTCCAGTTGCCCGAGAAGATGTTCCGACATCGCTCTCGGGGACCTCGGACATGTCCCGATATTCGGTGAAAAAGTGTTGACGCTCGAGATGGATTTTTTCAAGGCTTCCTCGTCCTCGGGGTGATCCTCCGGGCGAATGTTCGACTCGTTCACTTGACGAGCATCCTCCAGTCTGTCTTTCTCAATTGGCAGAGTAACGGATCTCCTGGACCAAACGACGCTCGAGTTCTCAATCGTCGTCCCGGATTCGAGCGGCTCGTCCTCGACGTAGCTGTCCCGCGCCTCCTCGAGCTCCGTTAACGGCGCCACGCTACCGGCGAGGCTCTTCCTGCCCGCGTTGTATCTCCTCCCCGTCAGAGGAAAGGAGACCGAGGCGAGTGAACCGATCGACGAGGCCGAGGAGGACGAGGTCGGCGATATGGTAGAGCGCGTTTTGGCACGAAATTTCAAGCTCCCACCAAAGGTACGAGGCCGCTTGCGTCGACTCCCGATGAAGAAGAAAGCTCCGTTCCCGCAGAGACTCGGCGTCGATCTCGTGTCTACGATCAGGCCGTCCCGCTCCTCGGATCTGCTCTCGCTCTCCTCGTTCAGCTCGGAAGAGATAGCGCTTCCTGGACAACGAAACTCCGTTCTCGTGTCCGTCGACGAGCGACTCGGGTCGTCGGAAGAGCTCGAATTAATCGCCCTCGCGTTTCGCGCCCAGCGTCGACCTCTCGTCAGCGAGGCGAGTAATCCGCTCGCCGGGGAATCTCCGCGACGGGCGTCCTCATCGTCTCTTCCCGCTGACACGCGATTCGCGATCGATCCCTTCTGATTACCTCCAAACTGATTGCCCGATCGATTTTCCAGTGTCGTCGACCTCAGCGAGTCGACCGACGTATCCGAAACGTGAAACCTGCTCGAGGCCCTCGGCAATATTCTCTTCCTCCTTATAACGACCGGGGGTGGTAACCGATCGTTCCTCGTCGCTCTGACGCTCTTACCGATCTGATCCGGCTCTATCACATTATTCAAGCTCCCGACTTCGGTTTCCCCGAGATCCTCGCTGGCCTCCTCCAGCTCGCGTTCCTCCGCCTCCTCCACCACGAATGCCTCACCGAGACTCGATCTCTTGACGATTCGCGCCCTCGGCCAGGCAACCGATGCCCCGCTCGCCTCGATCTCCTCCTTCGAGAGCTTCCTCTCGTACAGATAAATCTTGAATTTTTTTTTCACCCAGTCCCGCTTCGTCCCTCTAGTTTTTAATTTGTACGAGACTTATCGTCGACTTAATTATTCGAGTACAAAAAATCTTTAAATTCCTTACAAATAACAAGTGGCGACGAATACCACGTTGAAAGACAGTTGGGCACGTTTATCCGATTCTTATTTACGGTATATTTTTCCTCCCCTCGTTGATTAATTCCTCAGTAGATAAACTTATCGATGTCGATTTTGCATTTAAAATTAGTGGATGGAGTCTCGCGTCGACATGCAGTACCGTCGGGTTTATTGTTGTTCGTTAAGGTATTTTAGTGCGTTTTTCTTATTTTAAATTAATATTTACGAATTTTGTACAAACTGTGGTGAAAAATATGATATAATCAAGGGAAAAAATGAATGAACGATAGAAAAAGATGTTGATATATCGATAATTAATTGATAAACTTTCTCGGTGTCAGTCTCGGTAAATTCTATATTCGTTGCCTCTCTCTCTCTCTCCCTTTCTCTGATTCGCTCCACGTTTTGTTTATTCGATTTCGAATTTCCTTTCGCGATGCATTGGCTTCCAAGCGACTAGTGGGATCATGAGAGGATTACTCGTAGCAGTCACGTTTGTTTGAACGACGGATATGTACGTGCTGACTCGTAATTGTGCGTTTTTCCCTCCTCATGCTCGTCGAAGCTCGACTAAATCGTAAATATCTTCATTTGGCACTGTCACAGCCTCTCGGATAAAATCCAAGCGTCGATATCCTCGTCAGCTCGCACCTTCGTTTCCCCTTACGCCGGATTAACGAGAAAAAATGGGAAACGTCGACGAGTCCATTCCCGGAATCGTGGATAAAGATGAGGTGCCCGCGATTCGGCGTCGACGAAACGAGAACGCTCGGCCAGTCGCGTCGCAATCGGTGTCTCGAAATTGTCGAATCCCTCGCGAGCTCGAGCTCCGCCGTACCAACAGGTCCCGATGATCGCCCGCACGTCCATCGAACGTATCCTCGTTTGTGTTATATTCTCCTCTGTCAACCTCGCTCCTACTATCAACGGTAAAAACAATGACGATAACAACAACGTTGTCGAACTCTGTCACAGCCAGTGGAGTCGAGAATTATCGGTTCCGTACCCTGTGCCCGGGTCGATTTGATTCATCGGGAATCTCTCGCGACTGAACACGTCGGTCCGAGCTTTAATTATAATTGATACCTCGATTGATAATTGTCAACGTGAGAGACGACACTCGCGCGCAATTCCCACGAACGATTCGAGAAAAACGAGCGTACGGCACGACTCGCTGTGCGTTTGAATCGGACAGGCCCCTCCCATACACCGAGTTTTTGCGTTCCACAACGAGGACTGTTGTTCAGGATAGCTCCGTACGTCGTTGCTGGCTCGAGGACGCTCACACACGCGCGTACGACGGCATACTCCGGGAGGGGTGAGGAAAAACGGATACGAAGGATGATTTATCTCGCGGGGACGGGGTTAAGTGTTCCGGGAGTCACGTCCGAGCAAAGGTTGATCCTGACTACTGCTTGGATCTCCCCTTCGTATCATTATAACGAAGCGATTTGTATTCCCGGTATTTTGCCTCGATTATCAGGGATTGTATTCGGATTGATTCCGATCGCGGAGTCGGGAGATATTTTCCGTGCGCTGCGCTGGGCGATACTGATACGCGCGGCAAAACCGCCGCACCAGGAACCAGCATCAGTCAGGGGTGTGCAGGGAGGGAAAAAAGGCCACACCACCTGTGAGCCTCGAAGAGCCCCTATCGCGCATCTCTACCCACCCTTGGACCTCCCGTACATTCCGTACGGCAACGTCCCGTTTATTGATTCGATGCTGCTCTCGGGAAAGCGAGAGCGCGGGAGAAAGACGGGGAGAAGGAGAGGAGAGAGAAAGAGAGAGAGAGAGAGAGAGTGGAAGAAGCGCCTGCGCCCTCGGAAAAACTCCAGTTAACGCCACCCGGTGGCGTTTACGGAAATATCGCGAGAATGCCAATTTTCCGGACTATAGAACGCTTTTCCTGCAGCTGAAAAACAATTCCCTAGTATTGTATACTGATTAATTATTAATATCGCTAGTCTTCGTATCTTTATTCTGTCGTAACTTGAATTCCTCTCGAGCTCCACCTGACACATATTTTTCCCAATTGTTTCTCATTATTTCTTGTTCATAGACCGAGAGGTATGTGCATATGTGCATTGTCTTTTCACCTCTCGCATATATTTTCAGGCTTTCACTTTGAATTTAATTACCTGAAAAGCCTTCTTCTTGTTCTTCTTGTCTCGGTTTATATTTTCGTTCTCTTTTGTTTTTTTCGGGGCTAGATTTAACCCTTTGTGAGCCGAGTGTCAATCGTGATGGAGGAAACGTGCCAGCGCAATCGTCGACGACAAGTGGACTCCGGAAATACGCCGAGATTTGTGTAAAACTGGCGACAACTCGAAACCTCCTCAATTAGACTCGTGATGCGCAAATTCGTGTTACGATCGATGTTCCACTTTCAATGTTAGAGAAGGAAAAACGCGAGAGGAAACGTAAAACGAATTACCCTTTTACTCCCGGTGGAACTACCGTTGGATGTACCTTAATTAAATGAAATCAACGTTTCCGATAAAGAATCAAAGTTCAATCTGCAAAGCATTTGAATCAATTTGACTAACGTGGAGTCAATAGATAAATTAAATGATCGCCACTTAAAAGTAATCTAAAAGCGTTCAAACGCCACTTTTTCACGTCATTGATAGAACCAATTTCGAAACTCGATAATGAGCATTAAAGAGCAATTTCAATGCATTCGAAATCAATTTCAAAATAAATGACAATAGTGGCCACGTTTAACATTATTTTCGTTGCCATTGATGGCTTCTAACAATGGCCACTAAAAGGGAATCTGAAAGCACATGTATGGATTCCTTATTGAAAGGAATCAACATCAATAACGTTTAACTTCTTAATCTCACGGAAAATATTGACTGAGAATCTGAATGATTGGCAAATCGAAAAATACAAAAATTGATTTACAATTATTCCCTTGTTGATTTAATTGACAAGAGCGTCAATTGACTGATGGCTATACTTAAGATTAATCGAACATCGATGTTATTAGAAAAAAAGCTGAATTTAAAATGTCTTAATTTGGAAAAAACTGCACATTTAAAAAAAGTGTCCCTCATCGACCTATTTTAGTTGGTCAATTGACGACAAAGTCCTTGTTATTTCTATCAAGTCCTAAATTTTCCCAAATTTTCTACACTTTCATTTGACTAGCAAATACTTGATCAACCACCTCAGAAGCAACGCGAACGAATTGATACGATACATATATCTTATGACAGAAATAACGTCGTAGTTATTACCCATCTGGCAGCCTGCTCCAAGGTGAAAACCTTTTTATTCTCACCTGCTCATCTTTCGGTTTGGTGCCCTTTTCGTCCTGTTCCTTGGCGAGATCCTCGACAAGGTCGTGAAGAAGCCTTATGTCCTGGGGGCTGGGGGAATCAACCCGTCCAGCCCCCACATTCATCGTACTGTGGGGCGCCAGTTCACAGAGTTCACGAACGCTGTCGGTTGATTCGCCACGAGGCTTAACCGAGCCTGATACACTCCGCGCCAATCCGGCAGCCCCTTCCTCCGACCTCTTGCTCCCTCGCTCCTCGTCCTCCTCCTGCCACCAGGGCTTTGAACCCAACCAGCCAGTCCAACTGGCCTGATCGTCGTCTTCGTCCTCTTTCACCCTTTTCTCGTCGGCATCGCTCATTTAGCCCTCATACGGCCTTATCGCGATATCTCTGCTTTTCACTCCCACGATAATCGCTGTCTATTCGTTCCACCAGTCATCGCTCAATGTGTATTATTGGAAATCGAGTTTACTTTATTGTCATGTCAGCAGTGGTCGTTGCTTGCTTTCCGTTTGTTTTATCTACTGGAAGGGAATATCGAGAATAATCTGCTGACGTTATCTTCTCACGATTCTCGAGAGAATCGATGTGACATTGGTTAGATTTAGAATACCAGGAACTATCGCATGAGTTGTCCCCGTGGGCCGGAAAACGGGAAAACTGTGCTAATATCGATTTCGCGAGTTTTGTATATGACCCGATGAGAATAATAAATAACAGTGGAATATCGTGTCGTATATTTCAGCGAAGGGAGAAAAAGTGAGACGAATGCTCGACGTGGAAATTTACCGAAGGAAAATCGATTTCGCTTCCGGTGAAAAAACAAAATTAAATTCTCCAACAAATACTGAAATGAATTTCCTCCCTGGGAAAAATGCAGATTGGCTAATTTATTTTCTCACGGAAGCGTCGAAATTCTTTCGAAGAAAAGTGGCAATACTTCGAATCTTGCGCGAAATCCGAATTCTTGGTGTTTGGAACGGTAATGTCGCAGTGACGACGTGTGTCATCGATCAGTCGAAAGAACGCGATCGACGATAAGGGAATGCGCGACCTTCGGCTTGTCGCATTATCGGCAAAAAAGAGGTTACCACTCGTCATGAAAAATGTCGAGCTCGTCGTGAAGAAGACGAAAGTGACAAATGCGAAATCGAAGAAATCGGACAAGTAAAATCATCAGCGAGCAGATCCTAATTCTTGATCTCGTCCTCGTTTCCGTTGCGCGTTTCCGGTCACGGTCACCGGGTCGAGTAACAACAAAAGAGAATACCGCAAGAGACATTAATTATGCAGAAAGAAACGATCCGCTTGGTTTATAGTCACTCACGGACACAGCAGCACGCGAGCGGACATGAACACGCGGGAAGAAACAATGAGAGTGAAGAGCCTTCAGTTGGAAAAACGATGAGACGACACAAGGCAGTATCGGCCTCTGCGACATCCGAGAAATTTCCAGGTTACACTCCAGCAATTTTGGCCGAATAAATTCTTGGAGGGGAGAAGCTTTTTTTGGCAATGGTCCCACGTGGACCAGCACGGGTATTCCTGGTCGATAAAATGGACAAGCCCAAGATTCTCACGGGAGCGGCTCGAGATAAGAGCGATTGAGGCGACGAATAACGCTGGGGGCAAAAAATTTGAACAAATTCAATGACATCCCTCGAGGGATGCAGCTGAGCTTTTTCTTGGGATGCGCGCAGAGGAAGCGATCGATCACTCGATTGTGTAAATTGAAAGCTTCATTTTCAAGAGGAAGGAAATGAACTCTTGTCATGTGTCCTCGAAGATTCATATACACATATATATGTATATACTAACCTCGTAATCGCTTTGTCGAAATCGACCTACTTTATTTCGTTCCCTCTATTTCCCCTAGCCAAACCTCAAGCAGGGGATTCGCACTCGATGACCGAGTCACATGCTTTTTCGGACGAATTCGCACTCACGCACTCTCTCGGTGTCTCCCGCTACGAAATCTGTCAAGAGCTCGTCCCAGTGAGAGGGTCACGCGAAGACGCGCGTGTTTGGCTTCCCTCGTACTTGCGATCGCTCATTTTTCGAGGACATGTGCGCGCGGAAAAATTAAAAATCTTCAAAATTTCTCGATTCGACCTTGTCCGAGAACTCGGGATCTTCGTCCCGATGATCGCCCTTAGACTTACGTCGATCTTGATTTATAATTCTCGTGATTGATCTTGATGTATATAGGTGCAAGCTCGCGAGGTTTATTGGTAACAACGTGGACGGAATTGCGACGGGAACGGCCCGCATGGGCTTCCGAGAACTGAGCAGTTTGGTGCACACTGCGACACTGACTGGAACGCTTTCTAGTGGCGCGCTCGCCGAACTTACGACAAGGGGATGAAAGCTCGCCGGAATGTGGCACGACGCGGGGTTTTCCCTCGTTCCTACTTGTCCAACGCTACAGCCGTTACCGCGGTCGACCGCAGTTTCGCTTTGAGGCTTAACGTTCTCGCTTAAAACGCATACATCACGAATATATATAGTCAGGCCGTCCAAACAGCAGCGATAACGATGTCGCGAATTCTTGAACTCTAAATGACACTCGAGTTTTCTCTGTATCGGTAGAAAAGCGAGATTGACCAGTTTTGACGCTAAGTCTACTAATTCGAGAGGTGCGAAAATCTCCTTGAGCCACCGAGGATAAGAATGCACAGAGTCAATTATGTAGTTACAAGAAAAATACGTCGAATAATATTCCGTTGAATAATGTATGATTATTCGTATATTATTATTACATTTTTCAGTGAACTGGATACTTGACTGAACTGGTCGCAAAATGATTTTAACAATTAATAGTAATAATTATAAAGAATAATTTATAAAATTCAATCACGTGGCGTTCGAAATGATTATTTCATTCCAGCTGTTTGTTGATTCAATGCGTGTTTTCTCACAGTCTATGTAAAATAATTCAAAAAATAATCACTTGTTAATGTTGAGGACGTTCAAAGTCTGAATAATTTTCACAAAAATAAACGAGAATGGTAATATATGGATATCAAAGCAGACTCGAAAAATAATATTTTGCGAAGAAGTTAAAAAACTTTAATTTCAGGCCTCTTCGCCTCCTTAATCGCACATACGGGTCAGGGAAAAAATGTCCGGATGTTTTTGTAGCGAAGGTTTCAGTGGTTGTACGAGGTCTATACGTGACCCGGGGAGACACGCGGCTCGCTCGAGAATCCTCGAGAGCGATGCTTTCGTCTCGAGGGATGATGGAGGGTTTGTGCTTTGAATCTGAAGGAGCCTCCCGAGCACGAAGAAAGATCACAGAGAGAGCGTTGTTCTCTCTCCCTACTTTTCTTTCTCTCGCCCTCTCGCGTACGAGCCTGGGGCGACTTCTCTATCGATCGCTCCATTCTCCGAAAGCTTCAGCCGCGATATCGCATTCTATACGAGATATCTGTCATTGCACGAAACGCTGTCGAATCGTTTCATTTTTATTATATGTCGCAGATAGTCGATGAGAATCGAGCATTTATTGTGCAACTGACAATAGAGCTCTCTGACCAATAACTGGTCAAAAAAGTTACAAGTGGGTGCAAAAAATGTGGATTAAATTGTTCTCAATTTTACTCAAAAATTATTTAGCATGATTTTGGTATGAAAAAAATAGTAGGTATAATATTCAATTTATTATAACTTTTAAACGATTTGGTGAATTGAGTTGAAATTTGCACAGAAGCATTAGAGTTTTCTCAGTGACTGGTCAAATATTCAGATTTTCACCACCGTTTCGAGTACATCCTCCAGTAAAAATTTTTAATGTGCATTCATCGTAACGAAGGATGATTCCGCATATTTACGTTAACGTGTATGAAAATGTATAGCCACTAGACATTTTGTTGGTTAATCGTGAAGGAAAATATAAAAATTATAAGAGAATGATTCTCTATTCCGTAAGTCTTTCGGGACATGTTTCCAAGTCTAATCTAAAAAATTCGAATCGATAAAAAAAAATAAAAATTTGTAATTTTTTTTCATAAACACAATTTCGATATAATATTTCAATAATAAATCGTACGGCCTTGTTGCGAATTTGCATGAAATTTAACGAATCTAATGAGGCGAGAAGCCGTTCAACATGCGATGTAATTCGCTGTATCCTATTTGTCGGGTTCGGGTAGCCGCGACCGCGGCCAACGAGGAATTGACAGGCCGACTTATCCGCTTTGGCGGAATGACAGTCCAGCCCTCTCTGGATTACCTCTCATATTTTGACTGCTCCTGTTGTCCCCTACGGGACCGAGGACGCGCGGATATTTATGGAAACGATCAAGGAGAGTCTAATTCGATCTTGGACTTTGAAAAAGATTTTAATCCTGTTTCAAATCTAATCCTTTCGATGAAAATCGTTGAATTTTTCATATTTTTTAGCAATATTTATCTCTCCACAATAAAAAAATCATATTATAAAATGTTTTTCCTAAAAATACGAAATTTGATTTAATTTTTATTTTCACTCACCTGTGCTACTTTTTCGCCCATGTTGGGTGTATGCATGGCCCCTTGGAAGTATTTGGCCGAGCCGTTATCCTGAATAGAGAACTGTGCATGATGAAACGGAAATGAGTCAAGATGGCTAATAAAAAATTCTAAAGGCTAATTACCCGCTTCGAAAAAATTCGGCAAAAACATGAAAAATATTGTATTCATGATGTATAGAGACAGTTTTTCGGGTTCTGAAAAATGAACTTACTTTGTGTTTGACGGCGTCTGGTCCCATTTGGCTGAGAGACGGTGACTTTCGTTCTCTCGACGTTCGCCATTTCTGTAGGTCGCTCTCGGAAGCGACACCCGGAAAAATCTTCGAGTGTTTGGCGGCTAAAAAAAGAAGGGACAGGAAAATTAATTCACGATCGAGTGAAATTCGATTCGCGCGCACACGCACTGCAAACATGTTTTTCTCAATTTTTTTTTCGTTCTTTTTTTTCAACAATCTCGCTAAAAGATCGTCTCTTTTGTTATCTTCGCGATTTTCTATCCCTAAAAGCTTGTCCCTTTCCAATTTTTCTAAATCTTTTCAAATATTTCGGTCCACAAGATAAAACCGAACTATATCGTAAGTGATGAAAGTAAAATCGTACAGTGCGAAAATCGAGGTCTCTGTGCAATTTTTCAGCTGTCAAAAAAAGAGACCGCTAAAAAGAGAAAAACGAAAACTTATTTATCGATTTTGCACTATAAGCATGTGAAAAACGTATACGAACAATATTATCAAATTTTTCAATATTTAAAACTCTTTTTACGAGCTCAGAATAATGATCGAATCGAAATTTATATAAATCTAATAAATAATCCAAAACAAATATTTTTTAAAATATTATAAAGCCTACGGAAGCTCTTAAAAAACAAAAATAGTTTCTAGAACGTTTAAAAATCGATAAACGGATAAAAGGTATGAAAAGACAACCATCACAAAAAACAGTAATAAAAAAGTGTTACCTTCGAGGGAGGGGTAAGCCGATGACTGAGAGGGTGGGAGTAAGAACGAAAAAAAATGAAAAAAGAAGCTGTCAAGCGGTCGATAAGTTAGGGGTGCGAGCTCCAGTCGAGCGGTTCAAGCGATAGAGATAGAGAGAGAGAGAGAAAGAGATAAGAGGGAGGAAGAGACAGAGAAATAGCTTCGTTCACTCGGTTGGCAAAGAACCAAGCTTATTCGCATATTTTTAAATTTAAACCAACAGGATAATACAGTTCAAATGTATTATGTATATCGACGCATACATATATGTGTCCCTTTTGATATGTTACGTTTTTTTTGCTCTCTTATATTTGCAGACGAGGCACGCTCGTCAAGAAGTTCAAAAAGGGGCTACAAAGTGTCATTTAATAATGTCCGACTCTCGTCAACAATCTGCGTCACGACAAAAAGTTTCAAGGCTTTCTATAAGCCACTTTTCCGCTCAAATTCACATATATAGTCCAAGGTCGATTCCAACGATTTACTCATAAATTCGAAAATTGTTTAAAATTATGAATCGAAAATCTTAATAAGTAAATTAAATGAATTTAAAAAAAATGAATATAAATCGTACACGTGGAAACTTTTTTTTCTGGTTTATCGAGTTTGTAATAGTTGATAAATTTTAGAATAAAAAATCATTTATTCAACAAAATAGTCTAAAAATTTAAACATAAAAACTACCTTCTGATTAAAAAAAAAAATTTTTTTTTCAAAAAACATATATGTATGCCAGGGTAATTTTTCTGATCGAGCGCATGAGTTCGATGGAGATTTACAATTATGCATGAAGATGGTGGCGGACTTTTCTCGTTTCTGTTTTTCATTCATTTTCTTTTCGTATTTTTTCTTTTACCTTCGATGAGATTATCGACAGTCGCTGGCCATCGCCCGAGGCCGGTTACTTGTTCGCTCCCTCGACCCGCTACTAAAATGGTTTTTCGTCTCTCAGCATTTTCTCTATCACTTTTCGAGATCAAGAAGAACAGGAGGAGGACGAAAAAAAATCTCCCTCAATCAGGCGGTGGCGAAAAAAAGAGATTTTATTGTCTTGGGGGGGAAGAAAAATCAAGTTCCGATAGATTTCGATCGTTTTTCCTTGTTTTTATTAATTTCGTGTATATGTAAATCACACACACGTGGCAACCTCCGGGACTGGCGAGGGTGGAGCGAGAGAGGGGGTGAAAAAAATAAAAAATCAGGAGGAAAAGGATTTTTCGCGGTAGAGAGGCAAATATGTATATACGTCTCGTGCAACACAGAAGGGCTCACGAATAAACAACATTGTATAGACAGCAAGATAGACCATAAAATAAACGTATAGTAACGATAAACACGAGACAACGACGGTAAACTCGAGAAAACGAAATCGATCTCTAATACACATTGACATTATTAAATATTCGTAAACAAATAAAGGTTTGTGTATGTATAAAGAGGTAAATATATATGCATATGTACGAAGGTTCTTATCCTCGGCCGGTAAATAATACCGGAGACAGATAGACGGGGAATAGAGATATAGAGGGAACGAGAATGAGAGAAAGTTTTTCGCTTACAAACACTGCAGGTGAGACTTCGACAAGGCACCCTCGTTCCTTCCTGCTTGACCAATCGCCTCGAGATCGCGTCCAGGCTCGCCGCGTGCGATACACTGCGGGACGGTCCTTCTCCCCCTCCACCTGATGACGAATTTTGACCCTCCCAGATACCTGATTTTTGGGATACCTGCAACGGTCCGGAATGATGAGCGTTATCATTTTTTTTATTCATAACTGTGCTATCGATGATTCTGGAAGGTTTTTTTTAGTGGAGCAAATACCACCAAATTGGACTATGCCTCCATAATATTAATAATAATTATGTTTTCAAAAGTGATAAAAAAATGAAAAAATTGTTTTATTCAAAATTAGTTATTGACAAATCTCGCACCAAAATTTAATTGTTTAAAAAATGTTTCTCAAATATTCTCAACTTTGCAAATTGCCTCCAGTCGGAAACGTAAATTTTCTTGAAAAGCACGCTAGTTCGAGCTTTTCATTTACCGACAGTCGGTCTTTTGTTACACTCCCTGAAACAGGTACCAATCGAGATGAGACATCAGGCATTCACAAATTATTCTCCAGATATTCCAGAAAAAAAAAGAAAAAATATTTGTAAATTTCCGGATCGATATCCGTGACATTGATTTTCCAAGAGTTTTTCATTTTCAATTCTCTAAAATGAAAATCCAGAGTTCGTATTACAGGAAAAGTGGAGGCTCGAGTTCATCAGGATCAGAAGGATCCGCACGCGACATTTGCGTCGAGGGAAGCGCGAGGAATGGGACGTACTATTGACCTCGGATAGACTCGAACGATAAGCTCTTCCTCCCTCCGCGCGTTGGGGAGTCACGCTTCGTTCCCACCCGAGAGCTTTTCACGATAATTTTTCCGATTTTACAATAAAAGAGATCGCGGACCAAAATCTGTGAAATCTTCAAGTTCTCCTGAAGGATGAATGAATCGAGGAAATTTAAAAGAGGAGAGTAATGGAGGACGAAAAATGAAAAATGGATTTAAAATAAAGGAAAAAATGGCTTACATCGCTGATTCCCTCGGGACTGGCGATCGGGGCTGCCCCGGTTGTGTTCTGACTGGGAGAGTGTGCGGTGGCCAAGGACGTCGAACCAGCGGGCAGTGCGTTGCTCCCCGAAGTCGAGTGATGACCCGCTGGCGGGACTGGCGGAGGCGGCAAAGCCGGTGGAGCCGCGCCCGGACGTCCCGGTCCCCAGGACTCCATCATAGTGGGCGAACCGCATGTTAGAGGGCTGGAAGAAAGGGTTGAGAATAATATAGATCGTGTTCTTAATGAAAAAAAAACCAGAGAAAAGCTTCAGCAGCTTCAAGAAAAATTCAAGTGGCGTGATAATAAAACGAGCGTCTTCGCAGACTCCTGAAGGGATGAACAAAAACAATTTATAGATCGTGATTCTAATAGAAAAAAAATGGAAAAATATTCCCTCTGACGAGAATATTCCATAATGAAAAAGAGACGCCAGGAGAGATGATTTCAAAAGAATTTTAACTCGATAAAATATTTATTAAATAATTAGGTATTAATTGCTATTATTGGATATCCATTACTTGGGAGAGATCAATCTTTCGAGCGAAATATATTTTCCATGAGGTCAAGTCGAGCATAAATTTTTGCTATCTGATTGAAAAATACGAGATTAGTCATTTTGAGTGATGAGAGGCTGAAAATAGGATTAAAAAAAATTGTACTCGTAAAAAACTAGTTAAATGATTATGTTAGAAAATTGCCGTGGACAGATTAATCTTTTAATCAAAATATGAATATTTCATAGGTTCAAGCTGAGCAAGTATTTTCCACAGCTTATTGCTATCTGATCGGGAAAGATCGGATTTGTGAATTTGAGTTATGAGGCGCTAAAGAGACGATCTAGAAACATTTTGAGTCGTAAAAAACCGGTTGAAAATATAAGTCCTTCCCGCAAATTCATGGCAAACAAAGATTTACCACAGATTATTGCCATTTGATAGAATCAATTGAATTTCTGAGTTTAAGCCAACGATTTGAACAAAGTTAACAAAAAATTTGAAATTAAATTCTGAAATAAATTAATTTTGAAACATAATCAAAAATATGATGAAATTTGATATGAAATCTGAAAAATTTGAAATATTAATGAAAATAAAAAATATGAAATATGATTGAAAACAAAAAATATGATAGGAAAAAATCCTTTTGCGCAGCGATGGTTGGAGTATGATGGACTTCTGATAAGTTTGATTGGAGCGATAATTCTCGGAAAACACTCTTACTGTCCGATTGAAAGAAAAAAATCGAATTCGCAAATCGGAGTGACAGGAAAGAGGGAAAAGAGTCGTCGAGAGCGTAATAGCGCTTTGTCGTGCATAAGGTTAAGGGAATGATCGATAGACGCCGCAACGGCGGAGGTCACTCTCGGAGTGAGGCCTCTCGCCTGCGGAGAACAACGATCGGTAAACGCGGGCTATTCCTGCTCGCATGAAGTGTGTCAGTGTTAGGTCACCGAGAGACCTAGCCTGCCCAATCGATAGACAAATGCTTGCGAAGCCACGTCCACGAAGACTCCTGGACAATAAACCAGCCATGGGATCTTTCCGATCCCGAAAAGAAACGACCCTCCGCGTGTACCTTCATCCATAAAAAATGAACCAAACTTCCGAATATCTGTTCCTCCTGCTCTTGAATCAAATATATAAAATCAAAACATTCGAAAACCACCCCTCGAATATTTTATTCCCCAACGACTTTCTCTACTGGATTTCGTGCATGAAAACATGTTTTTATCTTTTATTTCCTCCGTGATCTCTATATTCGTTTGACGTCCACGCGTCCGAGTATTTTTTTAATTTTTTAAAATAATGACAGGAGTGTCACCGAGGACTTCCGGCCTCGCGTATATAAAGTGCATCAGGGTCGGATCCCCTGTCATTAGTCTCTGTCGTTGAACGCGTGCCTCCGCAGAGAGCTTTCGTGCGGTGTGTATCTTCGCTTTATATCGGTTTGCTTTGTCTACTCGGTTGTCTGCTGACTTTCAAGACGAAGGAAGACGTTCCTGCGCCCGTTGAAAACGTCGCGTGCTCAACGTGACTCTATAATTTTAATACCCGCCAGATATTTCTACCTCTACTCTGCGTCCTCCTTCCCGACTTATTCCACCATACTCTGAGTATTCGAATCGCTCGTTACTTCCACGAGGGCCATTTTCTTCTCGTGACCTTCCGCAGTTTTCAGTCACTGACCCAGCAAGGTTGACATTTTCATTTTTTTACATTTTTTTTTGAGCTTTGTTTCGGTGTGATCCGTGTTAATTTTTTTTTCACTTTCATTCCTATCCTGCAATCGATGCAGCGTATGTCGCGTCAGAAAATCAGATTTTTAATTTTATTTTTGTATGGATTTTTTTATTGGTATTCCGTAGATTTTATAGCGCGATGGAGGAGATTTTGTAGCTGAAATACAAACCACTCACGCGCACGTGTGCCCGGAATCCAAAAATAATTTCAGTAGTATCTCGAACTAACCGGAAATAAGGACTGCGCCGAAGAATCGGAAATCAGACGGAAACGACTTCTCGTGTCTCTTGGGGAGAAACCGTACGCCTCGAGATTCGAGGATCACGAACGCGAATCTTGACCTCTGGAGAATCAAAGATCGAGGAAATGCAAACTCCAGTCTGGAATAGTTTTCTCCTCACGTCCCAGTAGAATTCTTGAAAATTTATGTCAATTTTGTTAATTCTATTAAAATTTATTTCGACAGGTAACAAAGCTTTTTGCTTTCTTTCTCAAGATTCGATTTTTCTGCATCTACACATGTACCGGTGCATAAAAAATTTTATTTGCTCACTATAATATTTTTAGTGATGATTTTTCCTCTTTTTCACCAAGAATTTTTCATTCGCGTTTTATCTATTTTATTTTAAAGTTGTCTAAATTTAACATCATGTTCAGTGATTGTATTCAAATCATAATTTGTTGCTTTTGACAATTTTGTTGCATATTTGACATATAAATGCTGTTGATTTCCAAATCTCTTTGTCACTATAAATAAGATATTAAAAAAATGAAAAATTTCACTTCGCACTTCAATACGTACTCGTGTCACAAAAATTCGAAAAAAAAAAATTATTTAACAGCAAATCGGAACTGGAAATCGTAACGAAGGTCTCGATACTGTAATCCCGATCGTCACGAACGCGATTTCGAAAAACATGTACAAGCTCGAGACGGTACGAGAATCGTCTCACAAAGTAGAGAAATACTATTTTAATGCGGACATAAAAAAATGTAGTGAGGTGTATAAAAGTGACACATGTATTTTTGAGACATCGTCTGAGGAATGATCCTCGTTGGCCGCGACATCGCAAGCACTCGGAGCCTCTCCTTTCGAGGATCAATGGAGAGAGTTAATGTGCATGTGTATGTCTGCACGACATATATATTACATCTGTGATCTGTACGATATCGAACGCACACGCCGAGCCTTCGACTCGAAAGCTCGACTGACACGCGGTTGGCATTGGCACTCGATATTCCACCCACAATCTCTGTTGCGCCTCATGAAAGTATTAAAAAACAGAACTTTCCTTCTACTCAAGAATCATCGAATTATAACACTGGATTTGAAGTTCGTTGAACTAAAAATAAATTTAGATACAAAATAATATTTTAATCTAGATTTATGATAACATGCATTTTTTAAGACTCTAATGGAATCTTTGATGTTTATTTAAGGAAATAATTGAATAATTGCAGACCTGTCTGATCGAGAATTATTGAATTTCTCGAAAAATCGGTCGATGAGATATTTTTTTTCAAAATGCCCAGTTTCATCCAAATTAAAACATATTTTGAATTCCTTTTAAATTAAAGCCCTTCGCATAAACACTTTGAATAAATTGAATTCAACAGAATGACAAGATATTTTTTGAGAGGTTTTCAATAATCATGTTTTTTTATTTGGGTACCTATTAAAAAATAATGAAAAAAATGTTTTACCAGTTCTCAGAGGCGTCCTCGTCGAGGATAGTCCCGTCGGCGATCTGATGCGGCAAATTGGACGTTGTCCTTGGTCGGTTGCGGACTCTGGGTGGACCGACGACCCCGGTTCGGGTAAGACCGGCTCGGAAGGATGCCCTTGCCCTGTCGACTGCTCCAGTCAACGTCATTGAATCTTATTAGTGATATGTTAGTATATTTCTTCTATGTTAAATAATACACGTTTTATCATAGATGCTTGACATTTAGCTCTCTGCTCCCCAGCTATTAAAATAATATTACGAATCCTACCGACTTTCAAGGAAAGTTTAAATTGGTTCGACTTTAATCACGAAATATTTGGCAAGGCTGAGTGAATATTTTACATTTTATATTCTATTGTGCCGAGAACGGAATTCCGGAATCAAGGACGAGCGTTCGTATACTATATCATCCATATATAGTAAATATTTCTTCATTTTTTAACGCATCAAAAAGAGACCGTAAAAAAGAAATTGTCAATGTCTTCAGAATCCTCAGCTTACTCTTTCTGAAAAATTCAAAATCCTGTCGAAAATGAAAAAAACAATGTTTACGGTTTCCAAAGGGCGCGCGAATGGGAAGACCGAGGAAAAGAGAGAGCGAGCGAAAGGGTATAACGTTTATTACCGGGTCAGGGTTAACGGTTAGGCGCGCCGCGGACTGTAGAGAAGACTCACTGGGTGAGCGCGCCGCCGACGAGGGCCCCCGTAACTAAAAATAGTACACGAATACTCCAGATACGAGGCGTTCGCGCCTATCGCGCGATCGAGCCCCAATAATCGACTCGCACCAACAAATAACAATTTCCCATCCGATTATATTTCGCTCTATTTTTCATCGGCCGCATCATTATCCGATTATCAAATGATTTATGCATTTTTTTCACATTTTTCGTGGCGAAACATTAATTCAACGATCGAATCGACCACGGTCAATCGTCGGCCTCGCCGTCTCGAATGCAACGAACGTATTTTACTTTTTTCTTTGTGTACATAAGTGACTGTAAGTGCCTACTTAGAATCGAAATACCGACATGAATACGGTCGAAGCCTGTAATTTACTTTCTGTTTGAATTACATTTTTTATGAATTTTTAATAACGAAAAAAAATAATTGACATGGAATATAAAATTGGTTATTATTTTCTGCAATTTTCTAAGTTTCGTTGTTACTTTTTGAATAGAGCTTGAGAATAAAAAACTTACAGCGTGTGGCAAGTCTGTTGTTGGCTTGGCTCGTGGGCGGTGGCACCGAAGGCGGCGACGGCTGTGCGCTCAAATCCTCGAAATTTATAATCTGAAGGCAAATATCGTCCACCTCGCTTCTTATCAGAGCGATTACTTCGCTGCAGAGGAACTTGGTGCCTGAAACATTCGTTAATTAGTTAATACCGCACGCTAATCTTCGAGGAAGCGTGCAGGGCTGACTTTTATCGCAGCGGAAGGGACTCAAATAAGATATGTTTTTAAATGAGTTATTAATAGAAACGTTGAGTGACGGATGCAAAACGAGTAACATTGACTTTACGGAGTTATCGATCGTGACGTTAATTCCCAGAGTAAAGCTATGCCTGATTAGTTTTTTTCCTTATTTTACTGAGGTTTTAGTGATCACGGGGTCAAGGTCGTTCGACAGTATAAAATTAAGATATTATGATTTTACTGGTGTAAGAAAAAAGTCATCAAATTTAATAAATTATACGAATCAAGTTGCTGCTTGAATTTCTTTAAAATCTAAATTTGGAAAAATTATGTAAAGGGCACGTGTGGTATCGCTGTCTCTGAGCATTACAAATGTGAATTTCGGTACAGGAAACTGAGATCAGTTTTAGATGAGAAAAATAATTTTTACATGTAAAGCGATAGAATCACCTTGATACAACGAAAGTATTCAGAAATTTACTGGCAATACTGCCAATAACACAAATTGGTAAAAAATTCCATGTAACAACTAGTGCCCAGGCTGTTTATATTCTCTTTTTCTACTGAAGTATTGTCTTTTTCTACTGTCAGTCAATTTCCGAACACGCTCAAAATATAATATTATTCTTATATTCTAAACATAATAATATTCTATTATTGTTATTTATGATTTTTGAAATTTTAGAAAAAAGAAGAGAACCACATTACTCTTCTATGAAGAGAGAACAACATGATACTTTTTTTTCCTCAAAAATTGTTTATTTTCAGAACAAATAGCAAAGTTCGCTTCCCACGATGTAGGAGATCACCTCGAAGACATCGTTATAACTGAATAATGCATTTTGACGATGACAGTCAAGTCACGATGAAATCGCCAAATTATCGCAAAATATTGAAGAGCGAGAAAAAAATGTCGATTGAGCGAAAAATGGGCGCTTCATGTTTGTTTTCCTGAACGTTGAGACTCGGTAGCTCGTAGAGTTTCAACGGAATGAGGCTCGAGAGAAAGATGAGGAGAAACGAGCTGGGACAACAGTCGCGATAAGATACAATCTCGCGTGTTTTGCTACTCTGATAAAGAAGAGAGCGAATGAATGTGTTGGCACGGAGGTGAGGCGAGGGGATGAAGGAGGAGGAGGAGGAGGAGGAGAGGAAAAGTAGCAAGGAAAACGACGGCAGGGACGATTGCCGAGTCTCCGGATGAGCTTTTTGGGATAAAAGATGTATCAGCGTGTGGAGAGGTAACAACAGAGAGGAGGAAAGAGCCGGCGTACATTGAGCTCGAGTCGTTTCCTCGCGTATGTGCGCGCGCTTCTTGTGCTCTTCCACAAAGAGCCGGCTCTCTGGCAACCTTCCAAATGTACAAATTCGTGCGAACCTCCCCGGCTCTCCCGCTCACAGCAAACATATATAATACAAAAATACTCCGTATCCGATCTTGCGAGTGGACGCGAAACGGCCGAGGGAGGGACGAGGCTCGCGGGGATGTCCAAATTTAAATTTACTACGGCGAAAACAGGCAACAGCGGGTGACTTCGAGGCACGAATACGTCACGTGCGAATTGTGACGTTCCGCATTTTATTCCAGATCTTTATTTTTCTGCTTTACATTCTCTGTCCTCCGAGATATTGAAACGATGTTTACAAAGACGGAACGTGTGTTCGTATCGGATAGGCCAATATTCCCGAGAAGTATTATATCAATATGAAAATTGGAAGAGCACTCTTTCTCCAATAGAAGCGACTCGATCAAAAATCGACAAAGACGGATGATAATAACTCGTTAGCGTTTCGAGTTTGGGTTAACGGCTCCCGGCGAGAGTGCAACCAATTTGTCGATGACGCTTCGGGTCGGTTAGTGACGTCATCGGGAGTGCATTGCCCCAGTGACGTGTCGAGGTGTGCCGTCGGCAAGGAATAGAAATATCGCCTGAGAGCGAGAGAGAGAGAGAGAGAGCGTATACTTCAGAAATAGCAAGAGGGTCGCGAGTCGTTGAACAAGCGAGCCGAACCTCTTTCATTCTCTCTCTTGCTCCGTTCCCCTTTTCGTAACGAGTCTGCGAGAAGAGGAGTAAGTATACATATAGATCGCGACGCGGTTGGCCATCGCGCAGGCTTCCTCCCTCCATATTCAACTTGTCGCATACAGGTCTGCCGCATAAATGCATAAAGCTCCCGAGCGCACGCGAGAGAGAGGGAGCGATCCGGATGCTCACTTGTTGGATCCACGTGTCGAGAGGATCGAGATTAGCCCCCGAGAGGGAATGTCACAGAGAAGAAAATCGCGACGGTGAATGTGGGCTGCTCTTTCCGCGGGAATCTGGAACGTGCGATCAGAGAGATCTCGCCCCGGCGATGAGAAAACTCAGGGAGAAAGCTCTTTCGAGAGAAAAGCACTGGGAAACGAGCCGGCACGCGAGACGAATGGGAACGATTTTTGAAAACGCTTCGCGTCTCTCGAGAGCACAATGCGCCGGTGAATACGCTCTCTCGCGTTCCTCCGAGCGTACTCGAGCTTTTTTCGAAAGCTCACGTGCGAAGTCCTCGAAAAGCTTTTTCTCCTCCTCTCTCGAGCTTGCGTCCATTATTCGAAATCCTTATGCTAGCCCCGGGAAATATCTGTGTCCGAGGAGCGATCGCCGGAGAAACGAGACGTATTCATCTCCCGAGCTTGCGGAAGATCCTCGAGGGAGGATTGCCGAAGGCGAACCCGATAATCCACAAAAACGGAGACTGATCTACGAACCGCACGATTCAGTTTTCACTGTGCATGCTTCCACTTCTCAGGAATAACTTCAAAAAAAACATATTCCTCTCGAAATTTCACGGTTTCGATTGAGCTTTCGAGGAAAATCGAAAGCTCTTGATTTTCGATGGAGCTTTCGCGGAAAATTGAATGCTCTTATGGGAGGAGCGATCCGGCCTTGACGTCTCGAGACTCCGGATGAGACTGGGACCGATCGGGAGAATCCGAGCCGCGCGCGGTGCAAAAGAGAACAAGTTTTACTCTGGCTCGCGATCGCTCATCGGACATTCGAAATTAGACGAGCGGGTACAAAAGAATGCTGCATTTTCCCTCTCTTTTCCCCCTCACTCTCGCTCTCTTTGTGATGATCGATCAAGGAAAAGTCGCAAAGACTCATTCTCGCGGGTCGCTCGAGGTTCATCGTCCCGGAGAATATCACCCGGACGAGGAAAGCAGCGCGTAAGCTTATCTAACCTCGTTAAGAGAAAAGAGTAAAAAGCCAGGACTTATCGGGCGAGCTATTGTTAGCCGCGTTACGCTTCAGCGTGATCCATTCACCCGCGATGAGACGGAAAGGAAACGATCGTGGAGTGCTTTTAAAAATATCATACAAAAAGCCTCGCTGGACCTAAAATATTTCGAAGGCCGTGCAGGGCCGAAAGGTCGACGAAAAGTTTCCTCATCATATCAGCACATAGAGCTTTTATTTCGTTAGCCTCTCAGTCGCATCAAATTTATTTAGTTCACGTATAGAAACAAGTTCCCGATAGTCTCGCCTGAATAATCCACAATGCAGACTTCGCGTATACACGTTGGTTCAACGCCAAGTTCTCCTTATCGATTTTGCCAGGTAGGGCGGAAAGGTAAGGTCAAGCTACTTTTCGCGAAGAGAACAAACTCGCACCTGCTGCGTAGCGCGATGACTCTGCGACGAACATTTTGCCGCAGCCTCGGGCTGCGCGGAGAGCTAATTCACAGCGTGAATCATCGTTTCTCCATCGCGACGAAGTTTACGAGTTGTTCAAGGTTGCGTCGCATAAACGTCAAACGAAAAATAAAACAAGAAAAATCTCCGCGTTCTTATTTATTTATTTTTTTTTCTTCAAAAATATACAGAGACTGATGATATTCAAAAGAAAAAAAAATTTGTAGAGATAAAAGCTTACCGTCTTTTCTGTAGTAGAGAATCTCAAAATGCTTCTCAACCCCCGCAACGAGGGCGTCCCGCAGCGCGGCAATGGCGTGCGGCGAGGTCATGGGCCCGTGGAGGAACTCGCAGACGGCCGGCCTCTGCATCACCTCCGCCCTGGAGTAGCCCGTGAGACGGCAGAAACCGTCCGAGCAGTAGATTATGTGACATAGTCCCTGCTGCGCGTTCGCGACCAGAAAGCTCCGATCTGAAACAATGAGCAAACGAGCTGAGATTTCGTCCTTAGTCCTCTCCTATGGAAGGGGGGCAAAATGGGGTACTTAAGAAAATATCACGATTCCAAGGGCTTAAATATGCTGAATCTTAATTTTTTTATTTGTTTTTTAATCACGATATTAAAGGAAAGAAATGATATTTTCAGCTGCCATGAGAAAATAAAATTTCTTAGCGAATAAAATGGGGTAACCCTCTAAGAAGTAAGAAAAAAATTTTGTTTATAATTTGATAACTTATTATTAGCTTTAAAGTCTTATTTCAAGTAATTAATTTATTTATTTTAATTTTTGTTTCAACATGTTTTTAAATCACCAAATATAATGTTCTTAGCTAAAGAAAAAACTATTTGACATAAAATTTTATCAAATTTAGAAATATTGAAAATGTTCACCAAATTTTTGGGGTACCCCATTTTGCATCCCCTTACCCTGCGTCTTCTCTCTTTGTCCATATCGCTCTCGCTTTTATCGCCCGTCGAAAGAATCAAACGGGCCGATAACCCCCGACCGAACGTTCTCGGCATCTTTCCCGTCGAAAATCGATTCTCGTCCCCGCGAGTGCGTATATATTTAGCTAGAAATAGTCCCGCGAAGATCTCTTTCTGTTGGTACACGAGCGGATCTCTTGCCAACCATGTCACGTTGCCGAACCACCTTCGCGTCAACATCCCCCTCGCCCTGTTTATTTTCCGCCCCGACACCTCTCGAACAGCGGACTCGAGTTATTCTCTTCACCAGACTCGTTATACCAATCCCACAAATGTATTTTCTCCCTCTACAGCCCGGATTCCCCAAGATTTTCCGAAACTTCGCCACTCGAGAAAATCTCCAACTTTGCTCGATTTCCCACGGCAGAAATCAAAACTCTCGGGAAAAAATCTTCGCTCCACACAACTTTTATTATTTCGAAATCACTATCGGTGTTATTGCTTTCGAATACTTCGGATTGGCTGAGAGAAGATGAAAATTTGTATACATAATCATTCGAATCATTCGGAATTTCGAAAAATCATAAATTTTTGTTCAAAACTTCCCGGATTTCGACCTCGACGTTGGATCTGTTTACGCGATATTCTCGAATGGATTAAAAAAAGAAAACATTGAGCACGTGTCTGAATAACGTTTCGCTGTTCCTAGAAGCACAATTGCGATGTTTATATCGGAGTTAACATTTTCCCGGTGGACGATAATATTCGTGCCAATTTATCCAGTGTGCGAGGAGGACAAAAATATTTAGACGATTATTTCTCACGATGAAACAAATCGCTCGCGATTCATCGAGGAAATTCGTGTGGGAAGCTTCATCGTGTTCCTCGTTTTCGTCGACTAAGCTCTCCTGGAGGCGACCTTGCTTTCGAGCTCCGAAGACGAATTGACTCCTCGCTTCGCGTGTATTATAAATGTCCTAAGTTTCGCACCTCTGTCTCTGTTTCTTTCCCTCTATTTCTTTTTCTCGGCCTCTTGGTCCGCACCCACGCCTTCGGAACCTCGAATATTCTATATTTAAATCTCCCGCCGTCTCTGTACCTATATATAAACCGTTCAGAGCGCAAAACTAACTTTTGAAACTCGGCAAACGTTTCGGCGAGTAACATTTCGTTTGGGCTCCTCGTTTTTCTTTTATCCCGTTTACCAGGAGCGATACACCCGATGAAGGAGAGAGAATATCAGTTACGAAATACCCAGAAATTTTCCAGATATTCGCTCTTTTTTTCCAGAATGAGAAAACTTCGTAACCCGTTCGTTTTTATTTTTATCTTCCGACGAAATAAAGCGAATGTCGCGAGAATCCGGTTAATATCTCCATTGATTGAAATAAGTTACGGAAATTTGAAAATTGCAAAAATCAAGACTCCAGCTGCAATAGTTTAGGAGATACGAACGTTTTAAGATTTCGCGAATATAGCGCAAGAATCAAGTCGATATCTCCAATATTTCAAGTTTTTCAAATATTTGCTGTTTTTTTTTCTGAAATGAGGAAACTCATAACCCGTTGATTTTCACTTTTATCTTACGACGAAAACCAAAATGTTTTTTCTCGAGATAATTCGGCGGAGGAAGTACGAGTGAGCAGCGCTGATTCCAGGGAGGAAAAACTCGCTGATCGACGCGAAAAATGGGAAAAAAGGACGCGGGGGATTGGAATTTTAAATATCGTCCTGGCTGGGCGCCAGATCTAGTGAACCAGCGGGCACCGATGGGTAGCGGTATTCGAGATAGATGCGAATTCCTCGCTCGCTTTTTCTTTCCCTATCTCTCCCCCGGCTCCTGACTACGGATGAAACTCGGGAGCCGCGGAGAGCATAAATTTTATCGCGCTTTCGTTTCCTCTGCAGATACAAATTTGACGAGGAGAAAAAGCGGATAAAAAGAATTCTCGCGCGATATTGTCGTCATCTCCCTGTTGCTCCGACACTCTTTTCTCTCTTTACTTTTCCACTTTTTTTCTCGGACAACGGCCACACTGGCCAGGGGTCTGCCAACAATCGCGACCGGATATTTGCAGGACGTGTCACCGATCGCTCTCGGGGGAAGTTTCATTCCGTCATTTCCGGAGGTCAACTACGGCCTCGAGAGAAATCATTGTCATCGGGTGTAAGGAAAAGTTTTTTAAAAAAAAAGACTAAAATCGAGAAAACATTCGGAATCAATTTTTTTCCGTCCTGTAGAATGGACCACGAAAATGAAAACTTGAACGAAACGCAAGAGTCGTCTCTCGGACCGTGAAACGGTCAAAGTCACGCCATGCCAGAGATTTTTTTTATTTTTGGAAAAACGGTGAGAGAATGAACGTTCATAAAAAATAAGGGGACCAAGCGAGAGGGAAGAACTGGGTCAGCTCTCTCTCTCTCTGTTTCTCTTTCTCTCTCTTGCCGTCTTCGCGTCGAGGTCGCAGCAGCGATTCGAAACTCTGCCGTTTTGGTGTTTAGCGCATCGTCTTGTCCGTCCATCCGTTCAGATCTCCTACTCCAAGTGGTCCAACACATATTCAGGAAGCTATACGCTCCGGAAACGCGAGTTATCTCCCTCTGCTTTTTTCATTTTTTTTCCGTCATATTCTGACGATGCGCAAAAACTCGACGTTTTTTTTCTCCTATCTTCAGATTTTTGGCAGTTTGTGCTGACCACTTTTTCCGATGGTCCTTTGCACGCTTGGGAACAAATAAATTGTCGAGATTCGCAAAACTTATCGTCACTTGATTTTTTCAATAAACCTTCTCATACTGAGTCGAAATAACCCAAACATTACTTTCCTACATCATGTTAAAAAAATAATGTGATGTTTTTTTTAAATATAAAAAATACCAGAAATATCGTCTCGTTGTTTTTATTTCCAAAGTCGATAGAAAATTGATTTGACAAATTCTGACTGTGTCAAAATCTTCGCTGAAGAATCTCTCTTTCATGTCGTCCGGGAAAGAAATAATTCGAATCGCGGCAGAACCAGTTTTTTCGCTTTTGGAAAATAAAAAATTAATTCCCGGATCTCTATCAAAAAGCGACCTTATTTTTCCTTATCACGAAATGTCAAGCATCGATACCTTCAGAAATTGTTCGAAGGTGTGCTGACGTATTTTTCCTTGACGCATTAAATGCTTTCAAGAAGTGGAAACATATCAGGAGAAAATAAGAACCGAACCGGCGTGAGAATGAGAGAAAAGAAATTATACTCGGCTCGTCAAAATGTAAATTGCGCGCTCTTGAGCGATATTTCGAAAATTGGCGAAATGAGGAAAGGAAAAAAAACGCAAACCCAGTGTGGGTCAAGGGCTGTGTATGTTAATTCTCTTTTTTTTCAGCAAAACTTCGGTCATAGTCCTTTGCAAGCCTGAATCGGGAGAAAGCCTCGCGAGACATCAAAGAAAAAAAAGCTCGCATCGCGTGACCCGCTCAACGACTCATTGAAAACTTTTTTTCCATTCGGCACTCCGAGCGGTGCATTTCGACGTCAAATCGAGTATAAAAAAAGAAAACAATTGAAACGAATAACAAAAAATCATCAAAGAAAGAAATTCTCGATACACTTTCGCCAATTTTTCTTGCCATTTTTTTCTCGATCGAGCATCCAAGGTCGATCGTGAAATTCGTAACATGCATGATTATTATGCCAGAAGGCCACAGGCGTATCTCGAGAGCGCGGGTGCTCGTGAGCTTAAAATGTATTTTTAATTGCTCGGCTCTGAAGAGCCAAAAAAATGCGTCTCGTTTTATTCAGAAAGCTCGCTCGATATCCATAAGATTTTCTCCGAAGAGCGTGTATTTATATAATCTGAAGACAATTGCGGATTTCTCGAATCTGCGGAATTTCTCTGACAGAGGATGAAAATAAAGAGAAAAATGAAAAAGGGAGGAAAAGGCCGGAGGGACCGTTTGATGCCCTTCGCCCGAGGATCCGCGTTACGATTCGACATAACGTATGGAAATAATAGAAAAATATACAGTAGAGCAAAAGCAGCTGGCACGTCAGATTAGAAGCCAAGAGTTGACGGATGCGCGAGGGCGTTTCATGCGCCCAAGGTGCAAATGCTTCGTTCTTCACCCTCTTTTTTCCTCTCGTGTCCCCTTTTCCTCTCCTCGAAGAATTACGCTCATATACCCCTCGTCATTCTCGTTCGCTCGCTTGGCATACATATTTCTTGCCTTTTTTATTACATAAATTTGCCCTAGTATGGTTTCGCGAGAATTTATCGCGTTAATGTCGGTTAGCCAATCTTACGGACCCGGAGACTTTTCCTCGCTTCGTTTCGTTTCTTTCATTCTCTCTCTCTCTTATCCCCTCTCGTTCTCTTTCGTTTTCAACCTCGTCCTCTCACCCCCGAAATTTCGAAACTTCTCATTAAAGTTATTCGAGAGCCGAACCTTTCCCGAGTAAAAAATAGTCGACGTGACGTCAGGAGAAGAAAAAAGTGAGAGAAAAAAAAAGGCTGAGGGCCGCTCTGGGAGTGATATTGCTCCTGACGCGATGCATTGTGTCTTTATTACTGTGGCGGAGAGGAAACTAGAGAATAAAAACGAGGAAACAAGGAGGAAAAAAATAATAAAAGCTCTTTCTCTCGTTCTCTCTCTCTCTCTCTTTCGCTCTTTCTGTCGCTCTATGTATTTCTGTGTTTCTTTTTTGCTCCCTTTATTCCTTCACCGAAGGAATTGACGTGTTTAAACGAGCCGGGGAAAATTGAAAGGACGCCGATGAAATGATCGCAAGGTCCGCGGGTAAAATTTATTGATGACCTCAATGGCTATATCGGTCCCGTCTGCACGCTTGTCAATGCTCATAGAAACGTGGAAACGTGCCGCGCGCGCGTTAAAGTTATTGGAACATCAATGCAATTCGCATCGGTATTTACGGTCTTGACGATTGATGTACAAATTGTATTCGCCCTCCGATGAAACTAATGGTTATTGATAACGAAAATTGCTCGTTTCTCTCGTACGACAATCGTTCTCTGCTCCATTGTATACAATATTTTCTCTATCAACTCACGATCTACGTTTCGAGTTAAAAAAACACATAATCTGTATGGAAATTTTGATGAAAACTGTACAGGAGCGAGGTCTTGTCTGAGGATTTTTAAGGCGCCCAAATTTCATCAAGATCTACAGTGTAGTTTTTGAGATTTGACGATACAAATTTCTTCGATCATTGCTCCAAATATTTGAGAAATTTTACCAACAATAATAAAAAACAATTTTCCCATTGTTGAATTTTTTCTCTATTTGCTCACTTTGAAAAATTTTAAAAGTCACATCTCTATGCAAATTCAAATGAAAATAAAAAAAGCCTCATCTGAATTTATCCAACGTATATATTTTCATGAAAATTTAAATTGCCCGAGATTGCTAGGGATTTTATTTAAGCGCGTTTTCATGAGAGCATTTTCATTCGTGACGTCACGAGGCCTTTTTCTGAGATTCACATTCGATTGTTGTGCCATCGATCGTGACGAGAGATCGCTCGCGTTGAGTAGCTGGAAATATTTTCTGTATACCCTGAAGGATAATAATCGGAAGTGAACATTTGGCCGAGTGCCCTGACATTCTTACCACTCCGCGATACACGATACTCGTTACGATTGTCGATGTTTGCTATCAAGGCTCCTTGTAAACTTTTCCATTGTAACGCTCTCGTGTATCGCGATAGAACAACCAGATAAAAAATTCCAATCGACTTTTTCGCGAATAAATGTCAGCGTCGAAACATCAGATTTAATTCATGATAAAACGAGCTTTAATCATTAATTGGCTCTCGACTATTTTTATAGTGATTGCTGCATTGATTAAACGTTTTGGTCGTTGCCTCTAATTAAAATGAATGATTAATTGTTCAGAGACTAATTGTCAATGGATAAATGCTTAGGAAACACTCGATCTTGGTAAAATAAATAAAAAAATATTTCATCACAATTGAAACAGAAATGAGTAAACGAGATTACATAAAATAATAATTTTAATTTTTCAAACGGAATTTTTAAAATGCCATTTTTTAATCATTGATTCTTTAATCCTTCTTTGTCACACTGGGTCGAAATGACTCAGCGTTCGCTTTACGCAGTCGTACAAATAAATCGCTTACCATGAGTATCGAACTTTCTGATGATGGTTTCGATGATGGTGGTCCTGGGTGCGACATGACCCCGTCTCACAGGCATTTCACCCCGTGAGATCCCCAGAGTGACTGGGTTTTTCGAGACTGTCGGTGTCTACACACTCTCTCTCTCTCTCTCTGTTCCCCGTGGTAAAAGGGCGTTGGTATATAATAATAAGTCCCTTGGGAAATAGTTTCGAAGGCACCGGCACGCGTATATCTCGATAATGAAAATCCAAAAATTCTATTTACAGTGTTAAAGTAGCGAAAGTAGTTTACAGCGGTAATGGATTGGTACGTCTTGCACGAACCGGCATCCAGCTGGCACTAGTAAAAAAAAAGGAACGAGAGAGAAAACTGTAACGATAAAAGGAACCACTCGGGTCCGATATCACCGACGTTACGACGAGTCACATCAGGCACGAGTCACACTTTTTTTGTACGGTTATAAAAAAAAGCACAGCACGAATTGAGCATATTTTATTCTTACGGACAGAGCACTATATGTATATATGTATACGAGAGCAGGATACCTCCGTTCATCTATTTAAATCCTTATCTTTTAATTTTCTCTTTATTTATATATTTCCTTTACTTTTTGTTACTCTTTACGTATATTTCGATTATTTTCAGCTTAGCTCTCTATTTCTCGAAACTACTTTTCGTTATTTTCATAAACGAGCTTAGGCCTCCGGGGAGAGAGTCGAGCTTGCAGGCATTCACTTTATTCCACGTGATAAAAAGCATCGGTATATCAAGCACTCGCACCGTAGATATTAATCTCTATTAAAAATCTATTTGATTTTTCAGAATGATATTTTTCTCTTTTACTTTTTTTTTGTTTTCTTAAAAAGTCAATATTTTTGGTGCAACCTCGAGAGGTATAAATACAGAGAGATGGTGCGAAGAGAGAACGTAAAATGTTTGTTTTTTCTAAACGGATTCAGTCCGGGAGGATCTTCCGGTTCTGCGACGTTTTATTAGCGATCCGGCAGCGGCAGCGAGAATTAACGTGGTTGTAAAATTCAGCGACGAACGGGTCGCCGTAGGAACGAGCACCGGATATCAATGATCTCTCCGTAATATACGTCGATTGTCGTCACTCTATCATTAACTTTATTACGTTTTATTATATTATTTATAATATCGTTATTACGATGATTCATGTAAATTCGATCGTAGCGATTTGTTGAGTCGTCCAGAGCCTCTTCGTTGTTAACGTCGATCGGATTCGTCGCTGACGAACTCGCGCTCGTTGTTATCTCGTGGTATCGCGTCTTCGCGGGGTAAACGAGGAGGCAGAGCGCCTCGGGATCCGGGCAAGTGGTCGATCCTCCACGCGGAAAGTTTTTCGATCGTTGGCATCCCGACGTCGTCCGTTCCCTACTCCGGAACCGCCGAAGCGTCATTTCCCGTTCGTCCCTTCAATATCGAAGCTGCATGCCCCCGCTCACTGATCACTCATCGCCCTCGATATCCTCGCGTTAGTTCCTCGAGATCGAAAAATCATCCAAACTCCTATTTTCTTCATTATCCGTTATTAATTCGACACCTAATTTTCTAATTCTTCTCTCTAGTCCTCCTTTTTTTTTACGATTGTCGACGTTTGGTCATTTTTTTTCTCCGTTTTTGGTTCTTGCTTTCCCGTGCTCGTCCCTCTCGGACTACGCTCGTGACACTCGGGATATCGGGAGGGAGATAATATTTGCGAAAACCGAGACAAGAAGGCACGTGCTGGTGTTTTGCAGTCGAGTTTGTAGGAGCGCGAGAGGATGAGAGCGACACGGAACGATCAATGCTTCCACGAGCGTGCTGCCTTCTCTTACGCGGAACGATCACGCACACTGTAACGCGATTTTTTTTTTCTTTTTTTTTTTTCAAAAATGTACCTCGACGTTTCGGAAACGTTTCTTATATTCTTCTCGACCCTCGACGCCGGCGATCGGCAATCCGTACGGTCGGTCAGCTGTTCATATCCTCACTCCTCCTTCCACGCCGTTCCTCGAACACTTTATCAAATGATCAGACAGCCGTCACTGCCGCAAGCTCGCGCCGTTCTCCGATCCAGCTGGTCAACAGCGCTCACTCTCCACTCTATCATTCTAACATTTATTTATTTATTTATTCGTTTGGAGGATTATAAACTGTCCCAAATAATTATTTCCTCGTGTCCTTTCAAGGATTTCGCGTTTCACTCCGCAAGCTCGAAAAGAGTGCGAGCTTTAATTCCGCAAGCTCGCGGGGTCCATCGCCAGATTTAAAAACGTGTTAATTCCCAGCAGAGTGTCTCCTTGTACTGATCTCGCGCGCCGGCTCGCACAATTGCGTCGTCCGCAAGCTCGAGGCAACAACAACACCCACATGCACGCGAGGACATACGAACGGGAGGGGAGACGAAGAGACACGCGAACACGAGAGACGCGAAGCTTGCATGAATTCGAGATAATATTTGTATTTTAAATATTATCTCTCATCTCTCTTTCCCGATCACAGGATCGCACTTGTCACTCGGTGGAAAAGCTCTGACGTATCCGGAATTCCATATTCTCATTTGCTCCGAAATTGAATGATCTTCCTCCAGTTTCTCGGGTCAAGGGATTTATTTCTTCTTCTCTCGTTCTGGATGTAGAACGCGAATGTGACAGCTTCAGATATATATTCTTCGATCCTTCGAGGATCAGTCGAGCTTTTTTTACCGTCGAGGACTGGGAAGAGGGAAAAAGCTCCGATGACAATCGCGGGATGACTCTCGCGGTAATTCGGTTATAAGTGAATGTGGAGCGGAGATCCGTCGCGGCTGAGTAGCGCGAGAGACGTCGACGGGGGCCGATGTCCCTACGTTTGTTCCGCGGCGACGACGACGACGGCAACGACAGCAGCGAAGACGACGACGACGACGACGACGACGACGTTCGTTCTCGCGACGGTGGAGGTGGAAGTCGAGGATGGTGGTGGAAAGGTACACGGAACTACGTTCGGACTACGACGACGACGACGGCGACGGCGACAACGCGACGAAGCGGCCAGACCGAGCTTCGTTTCAGTTCAGAACTTGCCGCACTCCCAGCGCCTGCGTCTGAAAGCTCTCCCCACCATTACGACCCGATTACAACGTTTCTCCACTCCCGCGATACTCGACAACGGAGATAACGTTTCTCTCTTTCCTCTCTTCTCGCTCTTTCTCTCTCTCTCTCTTTTCGACGCAAAGGGCGACACACCGGGATCCCCGAAATATCAATCTTTCGGTAAACAATCGAGAGAAGAAATTTACCCAGAAATCAATTTTCATTTGTGAATATATCCGGCATCGATTATCTCCGGGCGTTTTTATCAATTGCATCAGCTGATCACTTTCCCTGATCCATGCAGTGGTGAATTATCTTGAATTTTCCCATTTATTTCAATATTTGGACAATGACAATTTTTTAAATTTCTTCATGGAAATTAATGATGAATAAATTAGAAAAAAAGCTCAGAAATTTCGGTGCTTTCATTTTTCATTATGAAAGATTTTGAAATGATCAAAAAAAATTAATAATTTCTGAATCATCAGAAAATGTGGTTAAAAAATAAAAACTGAACGAAATTTTTGCTCTTTTATTTCTTATATCGTTTCAAATATAAGGTTGCCGTGTATTTTGATTATTCGGAATAGACTGGTTGGCAGGAGTGACAGTGAAGGAATTTGTAATGTAGTATTTGTTATTCCAGACACGTAATGTATAAATGAGAGTGAAAAGAGAGCTAGGGGGAGGTTTCAGAGAGAGGAAAAGGAGGAGAGGGTTGAAAAGGATTGTGTGCGTTTTAGCATGCAGGCTATTCTCGCTTTTGGCTCTCCTTTTTTTTCCTCCCTCGTCCTTTTAAGCTCTCTTCCTCTCCTTTTCTCTCTCTCTCCCTCTCTCGTTGCATCGTCGCGTGCACGTTTTCTATCGCCTCGTCTCTTTTCGCATTTTGATCGTCCCATCTCTTTCTCTCTCCGTCTTTAATCACCATTTCTCACCCACTCGACCCTTCAATTCCGCATTCCGCACGACAATTATTCGAATACACACATTCAACGTCCACACTGTTGCATTTAATTGATCTCTCTCTCTCTCAACCTCCCTCTATTCCTCTTTCTCCTGCTTTCTTTCTTTTTAAACGTATCTCTCGCTTTCTCTCTCTATCCCCTTCATTTACGGCAAATCGATCGGCTAAACGGCGACGAATGCGTGCAATTGGAAATTGGCGCTTGCACGACACACTCGCCTTTTCGTACTCAGTTCCGTGAACACGAGGGTGTATCGAACCGTTTGATCGTACTTGTCCACAAGGTGACTTTAATTTTCTTCTCTGTCGTTTGAATTACATTTTTTTGACACACAATCGAATTTGAATGAAAAGATGAACATTGAACAGAATTATTTTTGTTTTTGTCGTCGATAATTCTACTTTATTTTATCGTTCATAAAATACGGTTTAAAAAAGTAATCATTTTTTTTGTATAGAGCTTTTTTAAAAAGTAATTTATTTTCGAATGTAGCGCAGTGTTTTACGCATTGCGGTTTTATTGCCGTGTCAATCGGTTGATAAAACAGCGTCTAAAAATTCAGCTGTGGGTAAGATTGATCTCATTGTGTGTATTTGACCGAGCATCGGTAACAGTGGGTCCTGCTTTATCGACTTTTGGTTTGGTGCGATTATTTAACACATTTTTACTTTGTTTGATCGAATGCACTCGCAAGTCACAAAAATAATGTATTATCATTAAAATACAATAAATTTTTGACCATCGTGAATTGATCATACAATATGAAATGAATTAATGACCAATCCACAATATTTTATTAATTGCTCGTAAAGATTCGACTTTTTTTATTTAAAGTAGTTGATTACTAGTATTTATCGGTGTAAACATTTCTTTATGAATTCTAATTGACGTACTGCTTGTTAAATCGAAAATAATGAAAAAGTTTTTGAATTTCCCGCCGAGAAGGAGAACATGGCGTCGTCGGATCGCGGACCAATCGAATGCCGTCGTGAAGGTTCGTGCGTCGTCGGCATCGACGAAACCGGGGTCCACGGAGCTCGTAGCAGGGAGCCCCGCCCTGCCTGCCGCCCGCCAGCGGTGTCGGTCGTCGCGAGCAGGCAAAGCACAAGCCAGGGCTCTCCGCCTCGTCGTCGCGATAGCGAGAGGAAATAAGAGTATTATTATAAAAAAAAAGAAAAGGAAACTAGAACGAAAACGGCGAGAGAACGAAGTGCAACGTGATTGCGTTTAAAAACATACAATTCAGTGTCGGAGATCGTTGTAAGCAAAAAGTTATTCGCGTATTCGAATGTATGTGTGTATATCCGTATGTAAAAGCATATAAATACAATATACACACAGGCATACGATAAAAAAAAACGTTACTGTGCACTGCGTTTTTCGTGTAGCAAAAAAATTTCCTGCAACGAGAGAAAAAAAAATGTAGCCTGTGACGCGATATTTTTTTCAGTATGCATAACAAGTCGTGATTGTTGTGTCGTTCGAAAGATCTTTGAATCATAATTAGTGATTGTTCGGTGTTAATACTCTCGTATATATATTTTTTAATGAACGAGCTGTCGGTTCTCGCGCATCTCTCTCGCTCTCTTCGGGGACTCTCGTTTTCCCGTTTCCCCTCCCCACTGGGGTCTCGGGCTATCGCTCTTTTCCGCCGTCCCCGCGCAAGCTGCCTGTTTGTCGCCTCGCCGGCAATCTTTGCCAGCGGTGTACGGCTCGTGTCAAAGCGCTTTGCCATCCGACTTCTTTTTTCACGGGAATGGAAACGAGATCACGAGAGACGCGAATGCGAGATGGGCGACCCACTCGTTCGTTCAAATCTTAAATACATTTTTTTTACTCTCGTACAAACGCATATGTACTTATTTATCGTTTCTCTGTACACCTCTGGAACGTGCAGATCTTGAGCACAGGTGTAAATCTTGTAGATTTTATCAATTCAATATTTATGTATTTAATATTTATATACGCGCTTGTACGCTACAGTGTGCATCAGGTAAACCGACTGCCGCCGTTCTCGATGTGACTCGTCGTATATGATCAGTGCCGCTGTCAATTTTTGGACGACGACTCGAGTGATAATCCGTTTTTTTTTAAATTGTGAAAACGTTCGTTAGAGAACGACGGATTGACGGAGTTCGTACGGAATCTCGTGATTAGTGCGAGGATTTCGTCGATTTGAGAGGAGAAATAACGACGAAGGAAATAGAGAGGATTAACGTGATCCCGACGTTCCACGAACTCGGGTGCTACGCGTGTGAGTTGTTGCGTTAGAAACCGGAGAGAATCGTTACGAGAAGACAGCTCCGTTCGTGGAGCATCAGGTACGGAAATTAAAAAATTGTTTATTCCTTCGTTATGAACAAGAGAAAAGAATCTCACCTTCGATTTTTCTTTCCATTTCGTTTTTTGTTTAATTTTCCTGATTGAAGATTCGAATCCTAGTCCTCGAAAAATTGTTCTCGACAGTCTCCCCTCCCGCTCGACCGTTGTTGCGGCCATGAGAGAGCCAATATGGCCGCCAGTGGGGAAACTTGCAGGCTCGAGAAAGAGCGCTCTCTGCTCAACCCCGGCCGCACGTAGCCTCTTGCTTCTTTCCTCTTATTTTTAATTCTCTTCCACTTTGACTCTTTCATCGGTAGAAAAAGAATTCCACGAGTTTGGACAAATATTTTTTCGAATACTCGTTTTCTCATTATTTTTTAACGTTGCTCTATCTCTCTCGCTCTCTCTTTTTTGTGTCTTTCTTTTTCGCCACACGTTTCGTGCTATCGATTACGCCGAGCGATGACTCGAGCTCTCCATCCCTTTCTTTCCTCCACACTCCCTTTTTCTACCGCTTCCACGCATCTTTTTCGGTACGTTCGCTCTCGTAGTACATCCTGTCTCCGTAACTCCCGATCAGAGTCATGTGCGTGCGATATTGAGCTGCGTCTCCGGCCGCAATTTTGAGGTTATGAAGACTCGAGCTGTCCCAACGTTGGATGTCAAATCATTTAATAGGAGCCTTGTATCTAAATAAAGTTGTTGAGTGTCAAAAACATTTTTTTTCTTAATTTTTAATATAAATCACTCGATGTTTACGCGAGAATTTTAAAAATATTACAAATATCGAATCCATGCCCCACTCGCTTCGCCTTGTAACAAACGTCAAAAATCATCGTAGACACTGTAAATTTGATCTTTCCGAATAAAGCTAAGAATATATTCCCTAAAAATTAACATATCTTAAAATTTTTGAAAATTCTTCCAAATGTCTCAAGTAAAAATTGTTTTAAAATTTCATACGCATCGCAAAAAAAAATTAAAATATTCAGGGAGTAAAATTTGATGAGGTTAGAGAATCAAAAAATTCTTTGTGATGTTTTTCTTCCGAATATTTCGAAATTGCTTGTAAAATTCTCCATTTATTTCGATCTTTGAAATAAATAATGTCTTTTGATGCGCTTGAATCGCACTTTCCAGCGTCTTCTGAACAGAACTATAGAAGAATCTCATAATGCCGGTAATTCTAGTACATTTTATTTTCAGTCCATGCGTAAAATTTATGCCAATAGATTGTTCGAGGCGCGTAAACTCTTGCAAAGTCGGAGTAAACGCAGCGCTCGCGTAATCCCTGTGCAAAATGTCGTTGTTTCATTGGCCGGCCAATTGAACGAGATCCTCTGCAATTTTGCAGCTGTCTTCGGAAGCTTGGAGCCATACATTCCGAGCTAGTCTACTGAACGACCAAAAAATGTATCGTACTAAACCGTAACAACAAATATTTTCAAAATTCTCGAAATTAATTACCATAGTTAAATTAATTGCAATAATTATTCTCTTTAACAAGAATAGAAGATTTTTTTTAGATCTTTTTTAAAAGTAGAAATTTGGATATTTAGTTGAAATTTAATTTTGTCTATAATACGAAAAAATTCGGTTGGAGCTCAAAATATCGAAAATATTTACTCCAAAGAGTGTACCAAAGAGCACGAGCGTTCTTAATAGTCCTTAATTGCAGCCAGTAAGAAAAATCAACACGCTCTGTCGTAACGTAGCGAGCAACGAGATATCGCGTTCGAGAAATGCGTCAGAAAAATTATCCGAAAGCAAAATAACGTACAATCGTGAGTGACGTTATTGACGATACATCGGCGCTTCCTGTCGGAGAGTCACATCGGTTTTCAATCTCGGTAGTTTGATTTTTTTTTACATTTCCTTTTTTTGTTCGTTCGACGCTTCGCGTAAACGTTTCACGATCGAGTACTCGTTTTCTATTTTCCTTCTCCCGCTGCGGGTAAGAGTTTTAAAAATATCGACAAATCGCGCGTTTTCGGACGCGCCTCATTTCGGGGCTTAAATTAAACGAGGAACTTCGCTCGAGCTCCATGCTCCCTTTTCACTTTTTATACACGCGTATACATGTGTATGCTCTCCCTCTCGGACTTCCTGTCATTCTGCTCGGATCTGCGGGCTTCCGCACCTGCCATTTTCTTACCTTTTTTCGGCGAATTATTCGCAAACTGGATACTATATTCGAATTTTTGAGCATCTTTTGTTTTACAAAAATTATTTTTTGATTATATTATATGATTTGATATACTAGATGAATTACAATAAAAACAATTAATTGCGACGAAAATAAGCAAAAAAAGAATTACCTTTTGTATCACCAAAGAATATTATCTTAATATCTTTATCTTCATTAGTTACAAGTATCTTTAATTAATATTTTATCAGATGTATTAAATAAATAATTAAATATGCAACACATAAATATAAATAATGATACCGTTAAAAGACATTACTGTGGTTAATTGTGATTTGAATGCGGAAATGATCTTTGAAACATTCTCGTAATGCCTGAATAAACGATAGTAGATACATTGATGATTCTTCGTAATGAAATGCCACTTTACATATTGAACAAGTCCTTGAAAGATCTTGAGATTCTTGCTGATTTTACAGAGTCTCAACGTCAATCATTAAAAATATTCCTAAATAGCATTAAAAGTCTAATTTTGGAAATGACATTTCTCGGATATGCTACTACAAAATATCATTGTTCAAGTCAGTAGAGACGAATCTGAATGACACGTCTCCAGCCGAAGGGAATTTTTAATTTTGATCGTTGTGTGAAAAAAAAATGTAATTTTCTTCCCTTTCGTGTATTTCTTGTCCCTTTTGCTGTTTTATCAACGTTTTTATGTTCGAAGGGGCATCCGGTGAAAATAGGTGGAAAAGAGGGAGACAAGCTCGTGGGTAAATTTGTGCGAAACGGTTAATAGGGCTCGGCGCTGACCGCAGCGCACTTAAAACCGCACAGAAGTAGACTGTACGCCGGAGAGAGGGTCAATGTGTTCTTGTTGGATAATATTCGTAGTGTCCCTGTGAAGCGTTCGTGCGTTGTTCAGCTTGCGGTTCCATTCTCTCCGAGTTCTTCCGTCCCTCCGCCCGCCTACCCACGTCCACTCTCTCCTAGTGACGTACGCGCCGGCTTCCTGCCTACAATTCGCCTCATTTTTTTCTCTCCTCGCTTATTTCTTCCTTTCTTATTTCTTTCTCGAAATTTATACTATCCGCTGTTCGTCTCAAATTAATCACTCTCTGGATCTTACGTTCAATTTCGTTTCGATCGTTTTATACTATTATCCACATTTTCATTCACCACATTTTGACGTGAAAATTTCTTCGCGAATCGTTTGCTCTACATTTTTGCCCATTCGCAGTCATTTTATTTTTCTACAAATTTTATTATATTCAAATAATTTTACAAATTTTTTTACCCATTTGCAGTCAATTTTACTAATTTTTATGTATTTTTTCTCTCTAACTTCCCTCGATTTTTCCACAAATGTTAATTTACTCGAAAAATTGACGGAGAAGGGCGCGCATCCTTTGACCATGCGCTCGCGCCCTCTTGCCTGCTCGTTAACCCCAAAATCCAAATAACCGTCTCGCGCTGCCTCATTTTCTCGTCATTCCGCTTCCAATTCACGAAACCTCCCAAAATTAGCCGAACATCGAAAATACAAAACCAACACCATAAAAAAAAATGAATTTCTCAGGACGAAGAAGTGTCCACGTCCTCTCACTACGAACGGAGAAAATTCGAATAAAAAAACGGCGAGATCGAGCGAGCAGGAAGCACGAAATTTCGACGCTGCAGTGAGATTTTACTCTGACGTCACATCGATTCGACTGACGTCACTCGTACCTGACTCTTCGATACTTTCATCTCCTTTGCTCTGGATCTTTCTCCGTTCTCTTTCTCTTTCTCGCAATTCCGATGAAAAAAAGCAAACGAGCCCGTATTTTCGAATCGAGTCTGCTATCACGATCTGCCATTTCGTTTTTCAGATATGTAGAAAGAAGAAGAGAGAAAAAGATAGAATAAAAGAGACGGGGTTCTTTGGCATCGGTGTGCGTGAGTGTGCGTCGAGCCACCTCATCGTACGAAGCCAAACGCACATGCCATGGGGTTCGTGAGTGTGTGCACGCTCCGGGTGTTCGTATCTGATATTTGGAACTACGTATCGATCTCTCGAAGCTCCCCTCCCTCATTTGCTCTCTCGCTCCCTCCGCCGTTACATTTCCTCCTTTCCGGTGTTCGAAGGACTGGAGTTTTCGTCAAAACAGTGTCAGGAGTAAAGAAATTGGATTTCATTTGAATACTAAAAAAAACTTGTCACAAAAAATGTTCAAACCTAATTTTCAAAATATTTTTTTAAAATAGTGGCTCAAGTTCAAAGGATTTGAATTCTCTCGAAAAACAATTCAGTGATAATAAGTTTTCTATTTGAGATGTTGAAAAAAGAAAGTTCAAAAACGAAATGAAGGATAAATTCTCAGAAGCTTTTTTTGGTTATTTTGGTTATTGGCTCAAGTTCAGAGATTCGTAATTTCTTAAAAAAACTGTGTTAGAATTGTAAAAACAAAAAGAATTTTATTTGAATTCTTAACAAGGACGTAAGAGTCGAGGAGAAAATTCGAATGGAAATAAAGTCTCGAGGCTTCTTCTGGGTCTTGGTGAAAATTCAACGAATATTTTTCAGAACACAGTGCAAGGAGTGAAAGAATTCTTCAAGTATAGTAAATACGTAAAAGACAAGTAAAAAGTAAAATATCATTGTGTGGAATTTTTTAAATGACCAGTTTGAGTCTGAGGAATTGAAATTCAGTTCAAAAGTAGCGTGTGAAGGCAAACAATAATATATTTGCTTAAAAAATTTTAAAAAGAGCAAAAAGAACAACAAATATAATACATGAAGAAATTTTACAAATTTTTAGAAGAAATTTTACAAATTTTTAGAAAAATTTCTTACAATTTTTTTCAATTATTCACAATTTAGAAAGAAATAACAATTATGAATAAATTTGAACACACTTACCATTAGTACAATTGACATTCTCTTGCTTATTGATAAACAAAAAAAATATGCGCGTACGAAGACTGAAGACCGGTGGTTAAAAAAAAATAAAAGCTATTGGAATGAAGATGAAATGAAGTTTTTCTTGAAATCCTCGAGAAAAGTACGTACCAGGAAGTAAAAAATGTGAGCGAATAAAAGTACGTCTTGGAAATTCGTTCGGGGTATTCGCTGGGGCTTCTTATGGAAGAAAGATTCGAGGAAGGTGGGGAAAAAATGGAGGGACAGGTGCATCTTCCTGGCATCCTGTAGAAAGCGCCGGAACTCAATTTCCAACTGACGTCCTTCTGCCGGTTAAACTCTGTTGCGCTCACTCAATTTTCATTATCGCAGCTCGAGCGAGACGGCGAAGAGTAAAAAAAAGAAAGAGAGGGAGAGAGAGAGAATAAAAAAAATAGTGTAGGATGAGAAAAACTTGGCAACGCGGCGAAAGTCCAAGCCCTGGCATAAAAGTCCGATGGAGTGTGCGAGTTTCCGTACGTGAGCGTGCTTGCAGCGAAGAAACGATGGTCAGAGCTGCGCCGCGTCAAGGGAGGCTTTAGGGTTGAGGCCGAGAGGTGGAAACCCAGTACGTCGACCCGCTCATCTGTTGCTTCGAACCTTTCGGTCCGATTCGACTAAATTTATCGCTAAAATTGCTCGTCCCATAACAATTCATTGTACCAAATGAAATTTACGAGGGCGAGTTGTCTCTCCGCGTTACAATCCGACAAAAAAAATCATTGAATAAATCTTGAGAGAGTTTTTTATTTTTCGACAATTTGCAGCGTCAGAAAAGTTGACTCAAGTATGAATTTCTTTAAAATGTATAATAACGTTTTTGTTTTGTTTAAATCGCATTTAATTCAAAGCTGAGAACGGAGCCGATACGAGCGAGAGAGTGCTCTAGCGTGGCCGGGAGTTAAAGCGTGAGAGCGGCGGAGCCAACGAGCCGCGCAGCGTCGAGCTTGCGAAGCGACGAGACCGTCCAAGCGCGCAGCGCTCGATATTCGCTCTTTCTCTCTCTCTCTCTCTCTCTCTTTCTCTCTTTTTCTTTCAACGCGGAGAGCACACGGCACACTGGCTCTCGTGTACAGAGAGCCGATACAATATAAGCTCGAAGCTTCTTCGTGAATGAAACTTATTGACCGAAGAGGCAAGAAAATTCTAAAATAAAGTTGAAAAAACTTCTATTCTTCATGTTCTGCAAACATTACATTTTCATTCTCTTTTTTGATTAATTTTTAAAAACATCGTTCTACATTTTTAAATTACCATGCACGACAATTAGTAATAATTTTGATTAGCAGATTCGTATAATAATTTTTTTATTTTGTATACTATGTAAAATTAAAATAAAGAAATGAAATTATAGAAAATATTATTTCAGTGCTTAATAAGTTTTGATTGTGTCTTGTTTCATACGTGTTATGCAGAAATTGTAAAAAAAGCAAACGTCGAGAATACATTGATTACCGAATCGCGCGACCTGCGAGATGCTCTCGGCCTCGCAAAGCTCGCCACAGTCTCGTTGAGATTCGAATATCGCGGCAGGATAAAACGAGAGTCGCGAAATGAGAATTGAAAGGTGGAAAGTCGATGATGTAAGCGTTCATCAACAAAACCGAGACGTGGCCGTCATAAAGATATTTTCATTTTAACCATAATTATCATTGAAATTCCATATTTCATTTTAGAATATTAATTATTTTATATTATTTTTATAGGCAGAATAAATCAAAAGCATTCAATGAAATACAGTCGATTAAAAAACAAATTTATAAACGATAAAAAACAAATTTTCCAGAGCTATAGAAATAAAAGTGTGACGAAGGACCGAAAAAGAATTCTAATTACTTCAAAACTATGAACATTTTTTTTAGACATTTCGAGCAAAAAAGAAAATTATAACGAGCTGATCTAATAAAAAATATGAAATATAAAAAGGAGGAAAATCGGATGAATAAAAGATGTGCGTTACAAAAAAAGGTAGAAGGGAATGGAAGGGCAGAGAAGGGAGAGAGAAGAAGAAAAAAAAAGAAAGGGAGCGATCGAAGGGTAGCGCGAAACAGCGGCAACCTGTCACAAGTTCCGCTCGGACAATGGCGGCGTTCGTTGCCGGCAGAGCTTGCGAAGGAGCTCGTCGAGATGTCGCGGCCGCGCCACCGTCCGCTCGCGCCCGTCGTCCGCCATTCGTCCGCCACATTCATGCGCCAACTTCAACCCTCCTGACCCTCCCTCGCTCTTCCCCTTTCGTTCCTTTCGTGCTTTCCCCCTTACTACTACCCGTCCGCTGGAAAGCTCTTTTCTCTCTCAGTATTTATGCTTTCCTCCACTCGAGCTCACTTCCCTGGGTGTGGTCTGTGCGTTTCTCGATTATTGCCGGAGTTTCGCCCGCAAACGCTAAATTCACGGATAACCTCTCCGATCCACATTTCTCGGGAGCTCGTTTCGAACAATTCGTAGCGAGTCTCGTTCCGAGTACAAAAAAACGAGCAGGATCAAAAAAATCGGGACTCGATTGTGGGAGAATTCTCGTCCTGTCGTTCTGAGAGAATTTACGCTCGATAGCTCATTTGTTGCTCAACTCATTTGCGTTCTCAGAATTTTAACGTTTTCAATTTTTCGTCACTGTTGAAACTATCGTCATACAGTTAAAATTCTCGTCGCATTTTTTTTCTTCGATTATTGTAGAGTTATCAAACAAGAGTTTTTTGTATCGACAATTTTTCGTCATGAGTTCTCGACTGGTTTTCGTTTTCCGGGCGAAAGGTGAGTGAGGTCTCGGTGCGATGTACCTGTTGTGTACGGCGGAGTGACGGTGCGTCAGCGATTCGACCTCGGCTCGCCCGAGACCGGGCAACTCGAGCCCCGAGAGCCTACGAGTCACGGGACACGTCGCTCTCGACGATGACGTGACACCGGAATTACACGGGATGTGCAAGGGTGTAAGTTCCCGTCCCACCCATTTTTCGTATTTCAACGTTTCGACGAATTATCAACGTCGTTTTGCCGACTCCACATTTTATTCGAGCTAATTGCAAATTTTGGGATCCTGCGAATCTTATTCCAGTTCACGCATTTTTGGTACGGAGCGCACGCGCCGAATCCGGTTGGTCGGAAATCCGCGTGCGAGATTCTGAAATTCTTTTTTTTCACAGAATTTCACGAACGTGAAAATTTTTCTGGACATTTTTTTCCTCACCCTCAGCTATTTACCAATAATTGATCGAAACTGAATAAATTATTGAATAGTAATTTGTTCAGTGATTCAATTATTTACTTTAAAACAGTTTTTTGAAATATTTTTTCGTATAATATTTACAATTTGTAGAGTTGAAACACGTGTCTTTGGACACTTGAAGATTTTTTCAAGGCTTCCAAAAATATCCGATGTGTAAAAAAATGTTTTTATCTCTAGGAAATTTATTTCCTTCTTAAAAATGTTTGGAATTCCTCAGAAGTATTTTCATAATATTTTTATAGCATACAAGAAAAAACACACATAAAAAAGTAGTCTTTGTTGAAAAATGAAAATTGTAATTTAAACGAAAATTTTTAAATTTCCAGAGGCGGCAACGATCGCGCTAGAGTTGGGAAAGTCTGGCGCGTCGGGTGTGGATCGCGGGTCAGATCTCTGGGACAGGCAAGGGGATCAGGAGTCCGTTACGGAGAGAAGAAATCGCGGAGTCGCGCGGAGAGCCGGAGGATTAGTTTTCCCGTCGAGAGTCCGGGAGGAAGGAAACGACGACGACCACGACGACGGGAGCGGTACGAGAACGGACACGAGGTGGGACCAGCATCCGAGGCGTCACGACGTTTTTTACATCCTTCGAAGCTACAACAGCTAGTCGTCGAGGATCCGCGACAGCGAGGAGAAACGCTGAGCCGACTGAAATAGTCGAGAGACGAACTCTCGGACTGAGGAACATTTAGTCGCGGAGTTACCCGGACACAGAACACCATGAACGAACTCGAGAGCCTTCGCCAGGAGGCCGAAACTCTCAAAAATGCGATCAGAGTAAGTTCTCGAATCGTTCTTCAAGAATTTCCAACTCTTCTGAAGAAATTTTAGAAAATTAACTTCAAAAGTGTAGAGAAAAAATATTCAATTCAAAGATCGAGCCGTTGCATTAATTTTTCTGAATAAATAATTACGAGGGAATTACGTACTAGAAATATTAAGAATATTCTCTATACGATTGTAATAATTTTATAAAATATCTTTAGAGAGATCTAGAGATTTCTCGAGAGGACATTTTTCAAGAGGAAATTCTCGGAAGGAAAGATTTGCTCATGAGGATGACAGTGAGAGAAAAAAGGGAGGGTGCAACAGTTGTGCGAAGAGCAAGAGAGCAACAAGCGCTCGTCCTGCATTGTTTCTCAAGATAAAAGTCGAGAAAGGTGAAGGGAGGAGGCGAGCCTCGCTGGTTTGTGCAAAACGAGGCGTGTGCAGCGATATAAACTCTTTCTGTCTCTCTTTCTCTGACAAATCCATGTACACGTGTGCATGTGCAGACGTGTATACGTCACTTGGGCCAAGTGCACTTGGCACTAACCTCGACCAATCCGCTCTATTCATCGCTCGAACGGTCGTCCACCTTGGAAACAAAACGAGCCTCGCTTCCTTCCTTGTTTCTCTTTTTTCCTTCCTTGCTTATTCTCATTCACAAATCTTTACCTTGTTGTATCTCGCGATTCGCCAACAACGATCGATTCCTCGATTCTGTCACGTTGACAAAAAAAAACATTTGAAAACGAATCATGCAAAATTGACAGTCAACGCGATTCATGCACAAGAAAAGAAAAAATGAACTATTTCAATACAAAAAAATTTACGAAAATTAACAATAGTAGAGAAATAAAATTGTGCATAATGTAGAAAAAAATGCTCTCATGAAATTGATGAAAAAATTGATTAAAAAATAATTAATTGACTTAATTTTTGTATTCAATAAATGTAGGATAAAGATGTAGTGTATGTTTTTAGATAAAATAATGTAGAGAATTATTAGAGAGAAGGGGAAGTGCATTTCTATCGAGTAAACGAGGAAAGGGGAAGGGTGGATCGGCAAGGTGTTTGATGGTGGTGCGAGGATGGTGGCGCTGACAGTAGCGGTCGTAGTAGGGCGCGGCATAACCGTCGCTTCTCTCTGATCAATACGCCGCGTCCCTCCTCGTGCCTCTCGCTTTGCTCTCTGACGCTTTTCTCTCGACCGTTTGCGCGCGCGGATCCTCGCATCACATTTTTTTTCTTCTTCTTATTCTCCATGTACGACTGACGTTACTACTGCCACTGCTACTACTACTATACGAATACTACGGATACTACTGGGCCACGAGTTGCGATTGATGAAATTTGGTCCCCAAGGGAAAAATCAGTGCACTTGATTGCAATGAAGAAAAGATGAATTTTAATTTTTTATTAATATTTGAAAAAAAAAATTATAAAGTACGGATAGTAATGTTGTTTTTAATGATTTTCAGGATGCAAGAAAAGTCGCCTGCGACACGAGCCTGGTACAGGCGACGTCCGGCATGGAGCCCATCGGACGAATACAGATGCGAACGAGACGGACCCTGCGTGGCCATCTGGCCAAGATCTACGCGATGCACTGGGGCAGTGATTCCAGGTATAAAACGCAATCCGACGCTTTTAAGCACTCCGAAGCTTTGAGAATATTTTCGCGATCGTCATCTCGGAGTCTTCGATTCACCGAAAATTTTAGTGACTAACATATCTAGAATATAGTAAATAGAATTAATTTTAGTTCGTAGATATAATTAGAATTGTAGAAATGTTGATATCTGGATATTTCATCTGGATTATTATTATTCCATGTTACTAAACTACTAAAAGTTGTTTTGATTTTATTTCCGACATTTTACAAGCTGACAATAGGATCGTGTGAAAAAATTCAGATACATAATAATGTGCGGATAATACCGACGTCTTTGTCAGTAGGAACCTAGTTTCGGCCTCTCAGGACGGCAAACTCATAGTGTGGGATAGCTACACCACAAACAAGGTCCACGCAATCCCACTCCGTTCGTCGTGGGTAATGACGTGTGCGTACGCGCCGTCCGGTAGTTACGTAGCCTGCGGTGGACTCGACAATATTTGTTCGATCTACAGCCTCAAGACAAGAGAGGGCAACGTGCGAGTCAGCCGAGAACTTCCTGGCCATACCGGATATCTGTCCTGCTGTCGATTCCTCGATGATAACCAGATAGTCACGAGTTCCGGAGATATGTCATGGTAAATTCCTATTCAACTGAATTCATGAAAGAAAAATGTTTATCTCCTGTCATTTTTGGTGAATTTTTCAAATTAATTTATTTGATCTTCTTTCAGTGCTCTATGGGACATCGAGACCGGGCAACAGTGCACGTCCTTCATAGGTCATACGGGTGACGTGATGTCACTCTCGCTCGCGCCTGATATGCGCACGTTCGTTTCCGGCGCGTGTGACGCGAGTGCCAAACTTTGGGACATACGCGAAGGTTCATGCAAACAAACCTTCCCCGGTCACGAGAGTGATATAAACGCTGTCACGGTAAAGAAAAAAATTCTGAAAATGATTCAAATAAACTACTGATGATGAAATTTGTTAAATTAAAATATTAAATTGTGCGTACAGTTTTTCCCGAACGGATACGCGTTCGCGACAGGCTCCGACGACGCAACTTGCAGACTGTTCGACATAAGAGCGGACCAAGAGCTCGCTATGTACAGTCATGACAACATTATCTGCGGTATAACGAGCGTAGCGTTCAGCAAGAGCGGCAGACTCCTACTCGCCGGTTACGATGACTTCAATTGCAACGTCTGGGATTCGATGAAGAGCGAACGCGCCGGTAACTTTCTAACGAATAAAAGAAGAAAAAAATTAACATTCTTGTTTCAACTCAATACGTAGATTCGAGAGAATATTACAACGAGAATTCAATTCCACGTGAATCGACATTTATTGCCCGTGGCTACGATTTTTTTATTTTTCGCAGTAAAAAGTTAGAAAACAGAAAGAATAAACACTCGTGTATTTTTTGCAGGTATCCTCGCGGGTCACGACAACCGCGTCTCGTGTCTAGGTGTAACGGAGGACGGAATGGCGGTAGCGACAGGCTCATGGGACTCGTTCCTGCGCATCTGGAACTAACTTGGACCAACGATCGGTCCACGTAATCCGAAAGCTCTCCTCCAAAAAAGCAACCAGCGCGGACTTGTCGACAAGAGAAAAGCGGCGAAGAGTAAAAATAGGAAGAAGACGTTACAAGGAACTAGGATCAAGTACATAAATCTGGGGATGAACAGAACGAGACTGGAAGCGATCGATTACGAAGCGATAACCGACGAGGACGATGATTATCGTCGCTGCGAGTCAACACTGGAAAATCGCGAAGACGTCGATGATGATGCTTCAACGCTCACAATCATGAAGAACGACGTTTACACGAAGATGAGGCGAGGAGGGAGGATCGAGGACCATCGCCTCGTCGATGATGAGCGGGATGATCGTTCGACCTGCGTGACACCGAATTTCCAATTGATCGACAGATCCGGCTACTCGAGCAGCCTCGATATAAAGAGTTGTTGCAGCGCGAGCTGCATCAGCGGCGAGTTTTTCGAGAACGACGACAACGACGGTGACGATGACGATAATGACAAGAGACACAATGACATTGAAGACGAGTACTATGATCCCGAGCGAGACAGCGTCGACGACGAAGTTGTGAAAAATGATGATAAACTCGTCGTCGAAACGACGAACGACGGCAAGTTCGACGTTGAACAATTCGAAAAAAACGAGAGTTTCGATTATAGAGAAAATATTGTGTTGCATTCCGATTTAAAGATCGATAAGTATGACAACAATGGAGGAGATGATATTGGCTCCGGCGGTCGTTACGCTGCTGCCCTCTTGCGTCACAAAAAAATACTCGTCGATGTAACCTGGCGACGGGGAAGAGTCGGCGACAGGGTCAAACGTGATTATCAACGTTTCTGACTGCGAGATAGATACGAGAGGGAGTAAACAATACACAAATTATACACACACAAACACAAAAAGGGTTATCCACACTCGTATGTCGGATATACAGAGCAAGAAGCGTGTTTCATCTTTTTTATTTGCCAAAGCGTTGCATGAAAAGTTCCGATATGTGGAATCGCGTGAAAATTTACAGCAAATACGGTGAGAATAAAACAATTTGTCCAACTCGTAACTCTCGTCTGGAATTTTTCATGCGAATTTTTCTATTCCCGACAAGTTGACGGTGGAGCCCTCCCGTTTCTTCTTCTTCGAAAGGAAAAAAATGGTAACAATTCAAATAAGATACTATTAAATAACGTATTGAAGGAAGGAGAAACAAACTATGAGAAATAAAAAACAAAGAATTAAAAACGAGACGGACATTAAGCACTGATCTTCCTGTGCAAGAATCTGATCTGTGTTCATGTGTTACGGAGCGAGAATAATTATTGATTGAACGATTGAATGAATAAGTAAGAGTAAAGAATGAGGAATTTCGTTCGTGACGAATATTGCACGAGTTTCGATCTCTTACGCACACGAGAAAAAAAACACACAATAAACTCACACACACACGAATCGTACACACGCGCGCGCACATCCACCAATACACAAAAACGCATTTACGGGCCATTCTTTGTCACACTTTGTTCCTACAAAGAGATAAATTTACTAAAAGTGAAAAAAAGTATCCGGATAAAAAAAGTATCTGGAGTCGAGAGAGGCACGAACGAGCGAACCTAGGGAAAATAAACGTCTCGATAAAGATTTGCCCCGCGATGACACACGGAATAACACACCGACATGCAGAGTCATATAAAAAAAATTGCATATGTACACATAATGAATAAAAGTGATAAGAGCGCGTTTAATTATCGAGAAATATGCGCGAGAAGTGACACGCACACGTTTTAGTATATCGATGAAAAAAAAAGGAAAGAACGAATCGAGGAAAAGAATTATTGTTTTTTCGAATTTGAAAATATTTTAAAAAATATCTTTCAATTTCGTTCGATTGAAACTCCGCCAATTATCTTTTCCTCAAACTTTCGTTCGCACGTCTTTTTTATCCTACTTTTTGTCAACGTCGACACGCACATGTCCCCTGCGAAACACAAAAAGAGAAAAATTAATAAATCAATGAAAATAAAAACACAGAATAGCTCGAGTTCCCTCGTAAATTTTTACTCGATTTTTTTACAACGTATTTTTTTGTTATATCTCTCCTCTGTTTCGATCGCACTGTTATGCGCACCGAGCAGCGATCGGCTGTGACGAGAAAGAAAAATGAAAGAAGAAGCAACAACAAAATGTTAACGCCCCTATTTATTTTGTATAGTACCCGCGATTAAGCGTATTATTATTATTATTACTATTATGTTTTATTATTATTATTATCATTATTATCAATATCGTCATCGTTGTAAGAAAGTCGAATTGGAAATATTCTCTCGTGGCCACGGTGAGGACGGAATTTTCAAAAAAAAAAACTGCCACGATCGGTCGTCCCGAGATTTCTCTCCTCGAGGCTCAAGCTCACTTTCCTCGGTGAATAAATAAAAATGAGTAAAAAAAATTAATTTGTTTTCAAAAATGCGGAGAAAGAATACGAAATCAAATTCACGCCACTTTTTGCGAACGGGGAGCGAGAAATTCGCTCCTCGGTCCCAAACTCCCTCGTCTCCCAAGTCCCAGTAAATTACACACGGAAAACACGGAACTACGATTAATCACACCCACTTTTTGTCGAATAGGTGTTAAAGAGCGAGAAAGAGAGAGAATGAGAGAGATTGAACAGGGAAGATGAAAAATGAGAGAGAAAAAAATCTAAAAAAAAACAAAACGAGAAAAGGAAAAAAAAAGAAAAAACACTGTGTATGCATTTAAAAATTGTAATAATATTAATGATAATGATGATTGTAATTTATGACTATTAATATTTAATATGTAAGAGTGGAGAGGACAAGATGAAGAGAAGACAACAAAAATTATAACGTTGTATCGAGAGTGATAGCGAGAGAGAGAGAGAGCGAGAGAACGAAAGAGAGAAAGAGAAACAAAGTGTGTGTGAGTGTGTGTCCCGGATTAGTAGGTAATTGTGCAAAAGTTGCAGAATTGAAATAAAGAGAGTCAAGGATCGAAGGCGAGAGAGAGAGGGAGAGAAAACCTCAAACGAGACGACCCCTTTTTTCGACATTGAATTAAATTTGGAAGAAATTGAGATCACGATGAAATTGATTAAGAAAAAAAAATTCCAAACCACTATCGGAAAAAAAATACGTGAGGAAGATGATCGCCCTCTGTGGATACTTGTAATCGTTTTTTCACAAAACTCTCTCCCACTAATAAATAGTCGCTTTGTTGCCACAATCTCTCTTCGCATATAATACGTGTTTCTGAAAGAAAGAAAAAAAATAAAAAAATTAACGAAAGAGAGGTGCAAATAATTTACTTTGCGAAAGAAGAAATAATCGACATTGAAATGAAGTTTCTTACGAAAAAAAAAAAAATTAAAAAATAAAAATCCCCTTTTCAGAGCATCGCCGAAAAAGCTGGAACGGATTCAAGAAGGAAAAAAAAGACACAACACAAAACACGTACACAAATCTCAACCAGACAAGAATAAATAATAAAAAAGAAAAGAAGAAAAATGAAAAACAAGTAAATTTAAAAAATCGCAAGAATTAAGACCTGTACTTTTTTGTATCTCGTAGCTCGAGGCCGGGTACGGAGCGGGCTTTACTTTTGTACGTTACGACACGAAGCCCTTGGAGAGCCTTCGTCCCGGTCGCGCGATTATTATTAAACAAGTATATAAATATACACACACATATATATCATTTTCGTTCATTTGTATGTCGAGGAGAAAATCGAGTGATTGAGCTAGAAGAACGGGAAAAAAAGGAGAAGTCGACGTAACAAGAGGAAGAAGCGAGTGAATTGTGTTTAATCGAAAAAGGATCGTCGATCGTGAGAATTTGAAAGAAAAGAGCGAGCGAGAGAGAGAGAGAGAGCGAAATGAAACGTTATTATGTATCTAGTCATAGTGAGGCACACGCAAAAAAAAGCAAGAGGAAAACACTGGTTAAATAGTGTACGTAACAATTAAGGGTGTAAACATTTCATCATTTTATCTGTTTCTATATTGAAGACAAACAAACAAAAATAATCCATAATAATGAAATTGTGTTTTTTTTCTCGATAATTCCTGCTCGTGGGAACGGACGAGAGAGTGCATGGAGGCTGCAGAGAGTAAGAGTGATGATTTCAAACTGCCCTCTTCGCCGAGGCGAAGAAACGACATTTTTCGAGTCCATTTTTATCGTCGACTTTCCCAATGATGTTTTTTTTTCCTTTTCTCGAGGGTGACGCGCGTATTCGATCGTGAAGAAGAAGAAAATGGGAGAAAATGAAAGATATAGGAATAAAAATATACGGAGGAGGAGGAGATAATGGGAGAGGAAGAGAAATAAGAGAAGAAGAAAAAAATAGGCCACGGTCTTTACTGTTAAACGGTAGATAGACGAAAAAGAGAGGTTTCATCACTTTTTATATACGTAGGTACACGTTTTATATATGCGCGATAAATATTGCATCAATCCTCGTCTGATGTAATATAAATTGCTCATATCGTACTATACATAAAAATATAAATATTATAAAAAGAGAGGAGGCAGGAAAAGAATAAGGATTATATATATATATATATAAAGGATCGTTCGAATGATGATCGCCATCTTTGTCGCAGATTTTTTATCAAGTGTTCAAAACGTTGGCTCCCCCGCGAGCCATCTCATTATTTCAATTGCGCATTTTTTTTGCAAATCTTTCGTATTGAGATTTCGTAGACGCTTAGAATCTTTTCCAATTAACCATAATTATCTCATATGGTGAGGAGTATTTTTTCTTTTCTGTACAGAGACGAGAATATTAGAGAAAAAAAATTGTCACACTTTCCGCGTTGATCGAGAAAATAAAATCGAGCCTCTTCCGTTCGAAGTCATCGTTGAGATCATTCGCAGTCATAAAACACACGTATTAATATTAATATATTAAAATAAACGGAGAAAAAAATGCGGAAGGTGAAAGAGAAGCAACAAACGTATATTAAACATTAACTGGTGTTTGTTCGCATGATTGTGTCGTGGGACTGAATCAAACAATTCGCGATTTACGAGACTATACGATTATCGATTAACGATTATCATTTTCCTCAAACTTTTTTTATTTGCACGTGTGAATGAGTCCGGAGGGAACAAAGAGGGAGAAGAAGAGTACAAGGGAGAAATTTCGAGCTGACGAAAAAAAATAAAAATTAAAAAAAAACAATCTCTGGGAGCAAATACGAGCAGCGAATGCGGAGAGCAGACGCCGCGAGTAGAAGCAGAAAATACAGCCAGGAAAAAAATATAGTCCGCTATCTATCTTCATATTTTTTATTATCGGAGTTGCGGGAGGAGGAAAAAAAATGAAGGGGAATTACGATTCTCTATTATTTAAATTTAATAGAGAATTCCTTTCTCCATTTTTAACCGGAAAAAAAAACAAAACCGGGAGTCGGCAATCTCCGGATGAGGGAAACCAAAAAAGAATTTTATCTATACGATTACGATTAAATTTCTAAAAATAGAAAAAAAGGCACGAAACTTTTTTCCTTTCTTCATACCGATAAATAGACGGATCGAGTGTGTGTGTGTGAGAGAGTGAGAGAGAGAGACCGAGAGTCGCGCTGATGTACTAAAAAAATTGAAATAAAGGATAAAATTTTACGTAAAAGATAAGTATGAGAATAAAAATACGCTCCAAGATTATAATTACATTAAATAATAGAGAGAGAGAGAGTGAGAAAGAGAGATAGAAAAAGAAAGAAGTAATATCGCGAAGACACCTTTTTCCTCGTAAAAAACTCGAGACGAAGAAAGCAAAAAAAAATCCAAGAGGTGATCCGTAAATACGCGAATTCAGCAAAAAATCGCTGATAAAAAAAACCCGACCCTTTTTAAACAAAAAAAAATAAGAAAAAATTAATAAACAAAAGGAAAAAGCTCTTTAATACTTAAACAAGCCTGGAGAGAAAGAGAACGTGAAAAAAGGAAGAACGCAAGATTCGCAAAAAAAATGAAAGAAGAGGAAAAAAAACGCAGAAAACCGACATAAATAAGAATTCTTCACAATGGTGTGATGTATAATGAATGAACAGTACCGCATATGATGTAAACGCGTCGATAGTGATAATAACAATGATGATAATAATAATAATAACAATAACAACGATAAAACGTGTAAATGCATTCATTCACAAATCGCCATCGGATATCCAGCAGCGTGACTGTGGTTATTATTATTATTGTTATTATTATTGGATGCCTTCGAAATTTCATGTTAATCTCGTTACCGTCATCGTTGTTACTTTTCCTTTCGCCATTCGAGACCTTTCGTCCATTTTTCTTTTTATCCTCATTATTAATGTCATTGCCATCATTGTCATTATCATTATGCCATTTATTATTACCATTATTATTATTATTATTAATATTATTAATATGATTATTATTACGAGCATGGCATCGTATAATCAATGTGAGTGTGAATAAAAAATAAAGTGTACGTAGTTGAAGATCTTGGAAGGATTAGAGTTGAATTTATTTAACGTCGTCGCGTGCCAATCGCATTTCCAAACTCATCCTGGTCATGTCGTCCTCGAGAATTTTTTCTGTGAGAATTTCGCGCGGCTTTTTGGGATCTGGAGTTTTAAATGGGTCGGTGTATGTGATTTCTTCAAGGTATGAAGATTTTTCGATCGTTTCGACTGGGAATCCGTCGCCTGCAGATTCTTTTTTATCGATATTTGAATTTCCACTGATGCTGGGGATTGTTTCAAGCTCGAGAGGTATTTCCTGTATCAGGTTCGGTGGAGTTGGGACTGATGAGAGTTCGAGCGAATTTTCGGTTCCCCAGAAAGTTTCCACTTTACCGTCCCGGTAGACGATTCTGTTGTCGAACTCGAATTTTGTCATTCCTTCGCAAAAGGTTCGCATGTCTTGACGAATCTCGTTCAGCTTAGAGGAGACGTCGTTCGGTCGGTCGTCAATAGGAATTTTTATTTCTGTTAGGGAAATATCTTCATCGCTCGTCACTCTCGCCATTTCGATTTCTGAGTCCTTAGTGCTTGAAATTTGAATATTTTCTTGACCATCTTCCTCACTTATCACTCTTATCATTTCGATTTCTGAGTCCTTAGTGCTTGAAGTTCGAATATTTTCTTGGTCATCTTCCTCACTTATCACTCTTATCATTTCGATTCCTGTATTCTTAGTGTTTGAGGTTCGAATATTTTCTTCGGAATCGCTGGAGTCGTCACTGGTTTCTTCATCGTCCTCCGAAGATTTCGACTGTTCGATGATTGCACTTTTCTCCAGGAACAACAACTCTTTGCTCTCGTTCCTCTCCGGTGTACTCATCTCCTCGGATATTTCTTCTATCGATTTTTCGTACTCGATACGTTTCCTCATTTTCATCAGCGCTATTTAAAATGGAGAATTAATTTTTTTCTAAGATATATATATAATTGTGGATCAATATTTATTTTATCAATTAATCCTAAGAGGTCATATTTTACATATGAAACAAAAAGGTCAGACAGACCCTAAGACAGCATCGACAGTATTTGGTCTATTTTTCAATTAGAGAGTTTTCAAACGAACCTTGCACGCTGTCGTTTATCTTTTTCTGCTCAGCTTCGATCCATCTCTTTCTCTCAGCCATTTCTTCCTGCGGACCGCCTCTCTGCCTGTCGACATGAAAGATTATAAGAAAAACGAAGCTATAATATCAAATTTACGAAGGCAAATATGCACCAAGCTTCAGCACAGGCTCGATCTCTCGGGAACACCGGTCTGTCGTCCAAGTACTGTAGATTGTTGCATTCAAGAATCATCCTTTTTCGATAATTTGGAATGGATTTGATCACTGGATTTCCTGTAAGAGTTACCACCCGGAGAGAAAGCATCGCGCCCAGTATCTAAAAGAATCGACGAATTTTCTTACCACTTAAAAAATATCTCCAATTCCTCCTTAAATTATTTTTAGAAAGAATTTTTCACACCTCTGTAACTGCGACAGCCTCATCAATTCTATTGTGAGATAAATCAAGGATCGAAAGAGTTTCCAATAACCTGAGATGCTCGATGTCCTCGAACGTTTGCAGATAATTATGCGAGAGGTTCAGAGTATTGAGAAATTTCAAATTGTCGAGATTTTCGATTTTTCGGATGATGTTGTGAGACAGATTGATCGTGTCGAGCTCCTTCATCGCATCGAGATTCTGTATTTTATCGATCAGGTTGTGATGCAAGTAGAGACACTTGAGCTCTTTTTGATTCTCGAGATTGGCGATCTCTTTAATTCCATTGTTCTCCAACCAAAGTGATTTTAGGCCAGTGTATTTGTAAAGATTTTCGATAAAGGAAAAACCTGAAAAATCAAGACGTTCAACCTTGAAGTTTTGCAAACAAAATTGTGAATTTTTTTTTGGAGTTTCTACATTTTTTAAAAAGCCAAGAAAAATAAAATGAAAAATACTGAAATTAATTGAACAGGATATCAAATTTTAAAAAGACTCACGATTTTTTCAATCTACCTTTGTAGTGCAAGTATAAAACGCTGTTCAAATGAGGTGTTTGATACAGACGCGCCGTTTTACAATGTTGCCTTATCAGTTCCTCGGTCATCCTAAAAATTGGATAAAATTCGAGAGCGTCGTTTTTTGAGGATTTTCGTGAAAAAATGAGTCTACCAAAAAATTCATGACATGCAAAATCGTTTTCCATCCAAAATACAGCCAAGCAAAACTTTAACCTAACACCATGCTTCTTTTCGTCGTAATCGTAAATTTGATCCTTGATGTATTCTGGCTCCTGTGGCTCGATCCAACAATCGTCCGAATCGCTGAGAGTCTCCGGAATATCATTTTCATCCGCACACTCGGTGGATAATTTTTTTTCTCCTTTCTCAGGGACTCGAGGAACCATCTGACACTTGTCCAGGTCGATCATCACTTCGAAGTCCTCAACTGGACTTTCTCGTTCCACGTTCGTAGGATTCTCCTCCAGGAAATTCAAATCCTCGTCGAGCTTGACGAGAGCCTCCTGCTTTTCCCTCTCCAAACGTTCTTTCTCGATCGCAATAATTTCGATCGTTTCCCGAGCCTCCTGCTCGTTTTTCGCGATTCCCGACTCGTTCTCGATCTCGATAAAAATTCTCTCACTCTCGTCCGAATTCATTCTTAATTAATATTTTTTTAAAGCTTTAGTAATAACGCTTCTGTCAAACGTGACAGATGCAAGGAGAAAAATGACGCAAACAAAAGAGTAAAGTTCTTTGCAATTGAACCATTTCAGAGCGTCTTGAAATAACTTTGAGAGAGAATATCTAAAAAGCTGAGGAAAAAAATATAGGTTGAGTATTCGAGGGCTGCGATAAAAATTAGGTCAGGGTCGTCAAACGTCACGGATTTCTTCCTTCAATCGGGAAGAGATACGAGGTAAGGGAAAATCGAACGATATATCTTCAAGGTGGTCTCTCCCGACTTATTGTCACGACGACGTATATATATTCAAACGTGATGCTCGGACGATTCTATCGTGCGGACTGAACATGCGGGGTCGCACGCGGCTTGGAAATTTGTTTCGGAAATAAATATCGCGAGATTTTTATTCCATTCTCATTGAGATCTCGAGAAAATTTCGCAAAGAAAAACAACGTTCATTTTATCATGTGTTTCGTTGCGATCTTGAGGAAATGAAAGGAAACGAAACATTTTATCAGCGAGAACGCGATTCGCGATATTTTTCACCGAAAACACTTGGAGCTCACTCGTCATGACAACCGCGAACAAACTAACCTCGGGAGTTGTCTTCCAACCCAGGGTGATGCTTGTTTGTTCGATTCTATCAAAATTCCGTAGCTGTCTGTCTTCTTCCCTCGCGCATTCTACTTTCGCGATTTAACTAAATCTGTGTCTCGATTCTCGACGAAGATACGTTGCCTCGTGAATTAATACCCTGCAATTCTCGCTTTACACTGTGCTGCAAATCTTTGGATCGATTTTTGATCAATCGTGTAAAATTTATAAAATTTTCAACATCAAATCGTATGAATAAACCGATAAATATCGAGAACACCTGATGAAGATAATTTCGATTCAAAGTTATTTATTTTCTCAATAAAAATTATCATGATACAATGTACAATTTTCTTCGTTCTTATTGGCTTTTTCTGTATACGCTCGTAGACTTGTGTCTAATATGCCTGGGAATATTGCGAGGTGCTCTCGAGAGCGTCGGAAAATTCATAAATAATTGATAAATGGACGAGGATGGTACATATATCTCGTCCCTGAGACTGGTGGGCATGCTCCGAGAAAAAACGTGTGCACGTATATCGCGTGCAATACTCTCATATTATTGTTTGTATATCTGCAGTGATACTTATACAATGATAGGTAACTATAAAAATTCTATAAAACGTTCTTTCTCCATAAATTTGAATATCATTCGAGCTTCCTGCGTTACAGTCGAAAAGACAAAATTTCCATGTGGAGAAAATTTCTCAGCGTTGATTTCTCTCGTTTCACCCCTAAAATCTCTTCCTCTTACTGGAACAAAGGCAAAATCTTAATCAGAGGCTTCGTATGGAGAAAAATAAACCACATCTCGAGAATTCGGTCGCCAATTCGAGACGCTCATTGAAATTTCAATACGAAATCTTTGCAAAATTTATTCCCAGGCTCGCTTTTTTCGTCACACACGTGGAGGAAAAAAATATCTCGGACGATCGGCTGCTTCCGAAATATCAGGGTGAACGCAACCCGCGATTCGGCCCGGCGTACCGAAAATTGGCAATTGTAATCCACACGAATTATTATCGCGATATCTGCGTGACGTCAGTCCAAACGATAAGCAAGCTGAGAAGAGCGCGTGGCGTAAAATAAAACGTTGCCAAAGCGAAAACAAGATGGGAAGTACCGCTACATTCTTTGCGATGCAAAAATAATCCACGCGAATTCGTCGATTACTATCTGTCCCGTCTCTTGTTCCGTCTTTATTACGATCCTTCCGAACATTGATTTTATCGATGATGATAATATATTTTCACTATTTTTGGTAACTTGCGAAAACAAACAGAAAGGGGAAAAACAAACACGATCGCGTATAAAACTTGAGAGTGAAACTAAAAACGGACTCATTCCATTTTCATTTCTGTTGCATAGGAATACAGTGTGTAACGTATCGATCGTTCTTTAACGTTTCCGGACGAGTTGAGGGGTTTCGATACTAGAATATAGAAAAACGAACGTTGAACATATTAGGAAATTGGAAATTGATAAGACTTTGATGAAATTGGGGGAGAATTTTCTATACCTCCAATAACTAAGAAGTAATTTTTTCAAATTTTTCATATCGTTGTTGAGTAATTGACTAACAAAATACGTTCTAATGCTCTGTAAATAACACGAGGACGACAATTTTCAAAAAAATAATACTCAATAATTGAAAAATTTCAACGTTTTAACAGAAAAAAAGCTTTAATTATAACAATTCAGTATCGTAAAGTCACTTTTGCCAAGGATTGTCCTTCCAGTTCATCCTTAATTGTCCTCTGACCCAAAAAATAGTAAGGATTTTTCTTCATGTGAAGGATCTGTTTCCGGTTCGCGCGATCGAACACATCTCGAGCAGGTTACTTGGACAACTTATTGCATCGAACGAGACCGTGAGAAGAGACCTAATATTATATATTCTCATCTCCTCCTTGGATCTAGCATACTCTCGTCCCGGAGGAAGCGACCGAAGAGGAGAAAAACCATGGGAGAAATCAAAGAAACGGATGAATACGTTCTCTTTCTTCGTTTTCTCTTTTTTTGCATCCTCGGTAGATATACTTCGAGACAAACTGGATCAAGCTGCATCTTCTGAAAAAAAATAAATTTAAATAGAGTGACAGTAAATCGTGAAGACATGAAGAAAAAGGATTTAAGCTCTGTTTCAAGAATTCAAAAATTCCAAAATATCTCTCCAGTCAAATTTCCGGACTCTTGAGAGAAAAATGGTTGATTCGACCCGTCCATTTTTTTTTCTTATTTTAATAGAAACCCCGAACGTCGAGATCCAATGACGCACACATTTTCTTCCCATTCTCCGATCACGTAACAAACTCGACAAAAACGTCATAGCGAGACTCGTGATCCTTCGTCTCGTTTCTGATATTTTTTTCATTTCGCAGTTTTAAATAATCGATAAATATGGAAAAAAGGGCGAGTGCAACATTTGACGCAGATTCCTCGTTGCGCCACTGAAAATTGCATAACCGCATTGACATGCACGATCATCGGAGAATCCTCGTATATATTGGGAGAAAGCAATTTTTCGGAGCTTTCAGAGCTCGGTATTATTCTCTGTTTTGTATTTTATTTTTTTCAAAATGCTTTCGACAGAATCTCTGATGAATTTTAGTGTGTCAATGACAGTTCAAGCATTGACGTCACGCGTAACTCAGGATTTGTTGACCGGTAAGCAGAGGAGATTACGTATATATACGCAGTGAATGCGAAGCGAAAGAATCCTCGGCTCTGTTTATACGCTTCGATCGACATTCACCGAATGGACCGCATTCCTCGATGGAATTCACGCCGTCATCGTGCACACACGACCGGTGCATTGTGAGACACCCAGGTGGAAATTCTTCCTCCGAGTTCCGGGGTAATCGGCCGAGAGCGAGATCGTGATGCCGTCGATCTTTCGCGTGTACACAAAATTGTCATAGGGAGAGAGGGAGAGAGTAAGAAAGAGAAAGAGGAAGAGAGCGCCAGGAAGAGGAAAAAAAGGAGAGAAATAAAACTGGCCTTGACCGATCGGTCCCGGCGCTTTTTTTCTTTTCTCTTTCCATCAAGTTCGGGACGCTGTCGGAAATTTCCTCGTTCGGAGTTACTAAATGATATTTATCATGAAAATAAAAGAAAGGAAGACTATGGCCTAAATTTAAAGTCTTTTATAAACAGACTAGTAGAAGACTGGTGTCTGAAATGTGTGTTTTTTAATTATTTTAATAGTAAATAATATGAAAATTTTGATGAAACATTGGAAGCCTATTGAATATCGTTCAAAATATCACAATAAAAAATTTCAACTTTCTAAGAGGAAACCAAATACTAAATTTCAAGAATTCAATATCGAAAAACCTTAAATAGTTGATCCTTAACACAATTCGAGTCCACATCAGTATACCAACAAATATACGAACAAGTATTATCTCTGAATTGGAGAACTTGTCATTAAAACTGCAACGATTCCATTCCATCATATAAAATCTTATCAATTTTAGGATATCAAAGATGAAATCAAGGATCGGATGTTAATTGAATAAAGGTCAAGCCATGCTACATATTCGCACGTTGGAGGTATCTAAAAGCCAAATAAAATAAATCCTAAATAAATTTGCAGGATCCGGGCCACTGGTCGCAGCGCCAGAGGAAGACCTATGACCATAATGAGCGCATGCATTTGTATCGTATATCATATTGCGTATTACGTAAATCGATAAGCAGCGAGTCTCTCCTCTTTTTCTTCTTATCCAGATTTTTCGTTCTCTTTTCCTCCTCGATCCTCTCCTTATTCGTCCGTTGATCGAATAAGCGAGCTCTTCCTCGCTCGCATCCGTTTCTCATGCATTCGTCGAAACAAAAGTTTCTTACACATACGAATCCTTTTTTTTTGAAGATCCAGCCCCCTCCTCCCTATGGCCATGACCTCACTTCGAGATTCTACTTCTTCTTCTTCTTCTCCTTTCTTGTCTCTTTTGTCTCGATCAACTCTAGGGAGAATTATGTACGAGCCTATAGATATGCGATCAGTCGAATAAAAAAATCTTTCGATGTGAAAATAGATTGTAATTTAGCATGAGAAAGATTGTCGGACGGGAAAATGTCATTTTTCTATATTTAAGAATTACGAGAAAAAGAAATTATATTTGCGATTTTGCAATAACGCTCAGATGTTTTTTTCATCCAGACTGGAGACGATGAGGTTGTTGGAAGATTTTAAATCTAGAGTTCGAATCCAGCGACCTGAATATACGACCCAATGCCAATTTTCGTTCGATCCGAGTGACCTTCTGATCGCAGGTTTATACTCACTTGATTCTGAATTTCATCATTTATCGCTTTAAATTGGTAATCAGCGACCTCAAAAAGCTGCAGATAGCAATGTTCATTGAAATCGGAATGATTTATTGGTATCATCGAGCCAGATTTCAAGTGCCATCTCGCATCAATGAGAAGATGCGAGTTGAACGTGAAAAACCCTAAAAAAGCCAAGTACACGTCTCAATTTCAGATCGTTTCAGCCGAATCCGCTTCGTTACGCAATCTCATTGCGAATTTGCAAGTTCGAGGCCCCTTATATTCGAGGCTTGACACGAATAAGAATCGAAAAATCGAGGACACGAAACGAATTTTCAAAGTGATCGAATTTTTTTACAGACGTGAAAAAAAAAGAGAAAAACGTCGAGGAGACGAAAAATTTCTCGAAAAGAATGAAAATCTCCTTTGAAACAGTCTCTGCATGGACTAGGAAGATGAGGGTTGCATTATGCGTGCGAGATAAACTTACACGCCTCCACGCGCAAGCCTTAAGGTGACGTTTAGCCGGCACGAGTGCGAGAAGGACAGACGCAAAACGAATTCGTTAAATATTGCGATTTTCAATGCTAAATATCTTAACTTCTAGATGGTGGAGCTTCTTGAAATTTTGCATAACTCTTTTTGATCTAACAAGTTTCCTTTATGTATATTTTTTTTAATCAATATGCAACAACTTTTCTTAATATACATAAGCTCGAAAACTTTTTATTACGGAGATGCACTGAGGAAATTTATTTTTGGATTCGACTGTACTGCGACAACCACCTTAAGGTTTTCGGCACTGCATGTACAAAACTTATGTAAGCTCCCCTCGCATCTTCCGTTTTTCTCGATCTCTATAAATATGTATCATCGAAACGGATGCTCTAACGTCCCGGGGTTAAAAGTTGTTCACTTTTCGATGAAAAGCGTGTGGACCCGTTATCCGGCGCATACAGATCTCCAGCAGATCTCGTCTTGAGATCCGCCACACGCTCAGATGTATTTTCTATTTCTTCTTCCTAGACTGGTCATTTTGCTAGATTTACGTAACTTGGAAAATTTCCTACAGAATCTGTATTCACCGCCGGTGGCCCTTTTTCAAATTTTTTCATTTTTTTTTTGTGGCGGAAACAATTTTCGATGTCAAAATAATTCGATGAAGAATCGTGAGAAGAGTAGGAAAAAGCTCACGAAAATAAAAATCGTTTACGAGCCAATTATCGAGAGAAACGCGGGGTAAATTATAAACGAAAGTATTTGGAAAGGGAGATTGAATTTCCGTCCAGCGTCGGTGAATAAAAAAGAAGAATAAACACGAGGAAGAGACTTCGAAGATCGCTTTTTCGAACCGTGCACGCACGCAGTGACGTGTTTCCCGTTATCCTCCGCTATCCGTCACTCGAATTTTTCCTCCACACCGACGAACTCTCACGACTCTTCCAGTTCTTTTTCTCCTATACAGGTTTCGTTCCTTTTTTCTCCCGTTCTTACTTTTCTTGCCGATTAACATACACGAGCCGTTAACTTCTTGAAAATTTAAGGTGAATTCTGCCTGTTTTTCAAATAGGTACGAAATCCACGAGATTTTCCTCTCAAAATGATTTTATCGAACCAATTTTAATCCTTCATCGAATAGAAACAATGAAAATTGCATAGAGATGAAATAAAAGGTTTTTAGCAAAAATTGGCACGGCAGTGACGACGAAAGAAAAATTTCTGATGGCAATTTTTTTGGCAGACAATAGTGCCATTTACCGGGTCAAATTATAGATATAAGCCATCGCGGTGAGTCCATAAATTCTCACAAAAAATTTCATTGAAATAGGTCCAGCCGTTTAGAGGAGAAAAAAATTACAAACCTACAGCGGAATTTTATACATAAAGCTTTGAATTGAATTCATGAAGCTTTGAATATAAAAGCTCAGCGATGATTTGGTAAAAATGTGTCGGAGTTACAAGAGCGGTTTTCTAGCTCACCTTTTTACCTGTAAATTAGTCGGATACACGTATATAATCGTTTAGAATAAAACATCAGTTTATTCCTCTTTGACAATCACACGTGTGTCATCACGTCTATAGCGATTTTTGTGGGAATCGTAAAGATCCGAGTTAAACACGTGTCAAATTTACAGTCAATTTCCAGAACGTTCGAATTTGCTTTCTCAGTCGATTTTATTTTCTCTCATCGTAAGAACACGGTGAAATGGGAACGCGACAGCGAACGAGATGAAGAAAGAGAGAGAGAGAGACTGCCCAGGTCATCGAATGTGCACCGGGAGACTGACGTTGACGTTCTCGGCAGCTTCAAATCTCGGTGCTCCACGTGTAGCCTACGTGCGAATTTGTAAGAACAGAGCGAGATCAAGTGGGTCACTTGTAGGTGCGACCTGACGTGTGCCTACAAAAAATAGAATTCTAAACTTATAAAAAAAAAAATCAAAAGTAGACAAGATTCCAACGGGGATAAAAAAAAATTGAAAATTTTCTGGAAAAACCCAAAAAAAAGTTGAACAACGTCGAGGTAACATTTTTTAAATCGTGGACCAGACGAGACACTTATTTTTCGTTGTGAAATCGCGTTTTTCTCGGAAGAAGGATAAAAAACATCGGATCTGACACGAAAATTATGAAAAAAAAGTCTCGACTGACGTGTCTCACGGAGCTCGACGATGGAATCTAAATCGAAAAGTGGACACAATTTTCCATAAACCGTGCGTAAAAGATCCGTCAACACGCGTTGCGCATATCTTCACCGCGGAATCGTGATATCTTCCTGCGGAAGAAATCATCAAACGCCTCTCCTTTGCATCTCCGATAACGAAAACGCACACGGGAATATTGCACAACATTTATTTGTCGTCTAGACCGGTTCAGACCGAGTAACACGATTCTATTAGGCGATACGAGACCATTGGAAAATTGTTACGTGAAAATATACGAGAATCCTGTCTCGGACTAAATTATTTAAATTTTCATTTTTTCGTCTACTTATATATCTTTATTTAAAGCTCACACTTGTCTCGAGTAAACGGCCCTTGGGAAAAGATAGAGAATCGAGAAAATTCAATCTGTTTTTTCTGATAATAATTGAATCACAATGGCAGGTAGAATAAAAAAATGTGTTGATCTCGTTTTCGCACCGATGGTTAAAAGAAATTCCTGAATTTTGAACATTTTACATGTGAAAAAAAATCATAAATATTTAAAAATCATAAATATCCCGAATTTTTTGCTGCTTCTCATAAAAAAACGACCATATTCAATTTTAGGGTCGAAACTGACAATTTTTGAGCTCAGATTCTGTTCCAGCACACCTGGAAATATGTAGAAAGGTACTTCTAATTTGTTTATTACTTTGTTATGTACACGAAATTTTTTTTCAAAAAAATGGTATAAAATCGACAATCTTGGTCGTTTATGAGTTAATTAACCTGTTCAAATAATAAATGTAAGTTTAACTCACGATTTACCTTAAAGAGGATATTCAGCTAAATCAAAATGTAGGGAATTTTCAATATTTCATTGCAGACCGATTGAGAATTTCTCCATCCCGAGATACCGAGACAAACAAGACAAACGCATCAATGCGATTCGTCTTTTGAAGATTCTTGTCATCCGCGAAGAATAATGAAGTCAAAAATGACAAACACAAGCCTCAAACAGGAAAATGACCAGTTGACGATAAAGTACTGTCCCTTATTTGCATGAAGATCGTCCGGAGGAGATAAAGACTTGTTTTAAAGTTCCAATCGATAAAATTGATCTGAATATTGATGGTGCGGATTGTCCGAATGTGACTTTATTTCTCAAAAGTCCATTCCATCGATACGCAAAATTATTTAAAAAAATTTCTCGCATCCTATCCGACGTTCGATATAAACAGGATATTAATTATCCCAGAATCAAAGCAGAATTGAAAGGGTTGAGATCGAGAATCGTCGGTAAGAAGAACGGGGAGAACGCGACGAGAGCGATGACGACGATCAGGACGTAAATGTGCTGACTACATTATGGCCCGGGGTATAAAAGATGGCCAGCGCACACGATCCTATCCACAGACCAAGTCTGATCGACCGACAGTTCGGTTACGGTGATACCACCAAGACACGAACTCGCATCCATGAAAATAAATTTAAAACGGGAAAGTTCGAGATCATTTTGAAAAAACGAGAGTCAACGTTGATAATCGGCGACGATTTAAAAATACAATAATAAAATACGAATTAACAAAATAAATAAAAGATCGAAGAGTTTTGAAAGAACGAAATTGAACATTTATTGAAAATTTCGAGAGTGATTTTAGAACCGGAAAAAAAATTTGCGGAAAATCGGTTCGAAGATGTGGCCGATCGTACTGAGCACCACGACGTACCTCCTCGTGGTCGCGACCCTCGTGGCTATTCTCTTGATTATTCTCGACCAGAGGAGAAACAAATATCGGGACTCGCTGAAGAGTCTGATTAATTACGACAGCGAAATCGCGACGCTTCCCGAGGCCCCGGGACCGAAGCCATGGCCGATTCTCGGCTCTCTCCATGTACTCGGACAGTACGAGATTCCGTACATGGCTTTTGCCGATCTCGCCGCGAAATACGACAGTCAAGTGATAAAAATGCGATTGGGCTCTGTTCCTTGCATCGTCGTTAACGGCCTGGAAAATATCAAAGAAGTTCTCTTCGCGAAGGGACAACATTTCGACTCTAGACCAAATTTCCAGAGATATCATCTGCTCTTTTCTGGAGATAAGGACAATTGTAAGGAGATTCACTTAATAATCTTATTTTTTAGCGAGCGAAAATTAGTTCATTTTTCAAGGATGCCCAGTCAAATCCGCAGTACATCGATTCATTTTTGTTAAACTGCTCATTAAATAGCATACCAATGATAAATATAAATTTTTTATTGATTAAAATTAATTATGTATAGGAAATCAGGATGAAAAAATTGATATTAAAAAATGATTAATACTTGATTTGATTATTTTTCTCTCTGTTTTAATGCGAGAGTATATAAAACGCGTGTGTTAATGACCTTGCTATCGAAGCACCGAAACACGTGAGACGCGAGAAATGAAAAAAAGAAACGTTCAAAAACGCATGTCGTACATGTAAAAGTTCTGTACGATATTTTCCTTTCTATGTCGAGTAACGCGACACTTGCGGCGTCAAATCGTGAACGCACAAATTTTGCATTTCTGCATCGTTTTATTTCCTTACCCCTCGCGTTCTCACATCGATTCCAGACGTTGCGAAAAAAGGAAGAGAACAAAAAAATTGGCACAAAGAGCAATTGTTTTGATTGCGTTTAGTTTCGCAATTTTGAACCATTTGCGAATTCGTGAGAAACAAAATTTTTTGAAATAAATATTTTTTGGTTCCAGCCCTCGCTTTTTGCAACTGGTCCGAGCTCCAGAAAACGAGACGAGAGACTTTGAAGGCTCACACATTTCCACGAGCGTTTACCCCGAAGTTCAATCAACTGAATGTGATTATAGGACAGCATTTGAATTATTTGGTCAATCACTTGGGGAGCCGAGCTGGAACGGACGTGGAGACGAAGCCTCTGATTCTTCACCTCTGCGCGAACGTTTTTGTCAATTATTTCGCCTCGAGACAGTTCGATCTCGAGAGCGCCGATTTCGCCGAGATGATAAGGAACTTCGATCGTATCTTCTACGAAATAAATCAAGGATACGCTGCTGATTTCATTCCATTCCTTATGCCGCTTCACCAGAGAAACATGACGAGAATGTCAAATTGGAGTCACAAAATTCGTGAATTCGTCACTTCAAATCTGATCAAGGATCGATACGCCTCATGGACGAGTCCCATTCCCGAAGAGGATTACGTGGACTGTTTGATAAATCACATCAGAACGAACGCTCAGCCGAAAATGTCTCTGGACACCGGACTCTTCGCCCTGGAGGACATAATCGGCGGACACTCCGCGGTGGGAAATCTCATCGTCAAGATTCTCGGTTTTCTCGTGACGCGACCTCACGTTCAGGAAAATGCTCAGAAGGAGATCGATGGAGTCGACATCGAGGGATCGACCGTCGGTCTTGAACATCGCGGCTCGATGCCGTACACGGAAGCGATTCTCCTCGAAGCTATCAGAGTCATATCGAGTCCGATCGTCCCGCACGTCGCGAATCAAGACAGTTCGATAGCAGGTGAATTTATTTTTATTTTTATTCATTTTTTTTTACTATTTTTAAAATTCATTTTTTCATATTTTTGTATTTTTTACAAATTTTTAGGACTTGTTTTCATTTTGATTTTTCCGCTTATTCAGGATACAAGATCGAAAAGGACGCATTCATCTTCCTCAACAACTATGAGCTGAACATGTCCGAGAAATGGTGGACGCTACCGAAAGAATTCAAACCCGAGAGATTCATTCAAAATGGCAAAATTTCGAAGCCGGAACACTTTTTGCCATTCGGAGGTGGAAAGAGGTCGTGCATGGGTTACAAAATGGTGCAATACATCGGATTCTCGACGATCGCCACGATCCTGAAGAACTTCACCATCGTGCCGATCGAGAACCATGCGTACAAAGTACCGATCGGCAATCTCGCATTACCCGAAACTAGTTTTTCATTCAAATTCATCAGAAGACAACACGCATGAACTGGCCAACGCGAAGAGATACAAACCCTCCAAGATCCTCTTTGAACGTGAATTTATCTCCCTGAAAAATCGTTCAAAAAATATTTTGGGATGAAATCCAAGAGGAGTCAACACGAAAAGCTTTACATACTAGTTTATTCTTTTAACGATATTAGGAAATTGCATACGCATATGGTCTTTCTTTATCGAGCCAACTCGTCGGGTCAATTTAATCACTTTGACCATTGTCCGTCTTGATTACGTAAAAAAATCTCAGATGGATCATTTCGATCATTTTTTTTCCGTCTCGATTTCGGAAAAAAATCTCTAAACATCGAAAATCACCATTAACAATTTTCATTCAATAATTCCTCCGCCTCATGTAATTTATTGCTATTGATATTTTTCAGTCGCGCTCCCATCGCGGTTTTCAAGAATCGCGTGACTTTGTTCCCTCCATTCCCTCCTTCTTTTCCCATCGCGTCGAGATTTCTTTTTGTACATACACGTTTTATTTAAATGATGAGGAAGAAACTGCACGTTTGTTATTTAATTAAAATTCATTGTTGCTTTATTTATTATTTAAGAGGATGTAACGAGTGTATATGTCGTATATTAAAAGTGAGACGAAATGCAAAAATTTGTGTTTTTTTTTATTTGCGAGACGAAAATTGGGCTAATTTTCGAGACGAAGTATAGTCAAATAAAAAAAATCGTCAAGCTGACGAGACGAGATCTTTCATAGGAATCATTGCACTTTTTTCTTGACCATTCTCCACGAGTGGATCTCTCCTCTTTCGACTGAACATTTCGTCGATCTCGTGGAGAGTTTTCCCCTTCGTTTCAGGAAGGAAAACAGCGACGAAGATCGTACCGAGGAGCGAAATGATCGCGTAGAACGAGAAAACTCCGTGCTTTCCCATAAAGCGCAGCATGTCAGGATAAGTTTTGACAGTGAGAAAGCTGAACGTGTAAGCGATACACGTCGTGGCTCCGGAGAGAATGTCCTTAACCTTTGCCGGGAAAATTTCGCCGATCATTGCGAATGGGAGAACGAGAAAGCCGAAAGTGCTCATGAAGATGAACATGAGAACGGAAATCGCGGGAATTATACCGCCGTCACCGATTTCGTAGCCGCGATCGATCGCGAATAGATAAATCGCGAGGGTGCCCATGAAAATAGTCATTCCGGCGCCGGAGACGATAGACGGCAATCTCCGGCCGAATCTCCGAGAGAGCGAGGCCACGAGGAGCGAGCCGCAGAGCCTCGTCAGTCCAATCAGAATCGCGCCGAGATACGCGTCCATTCGAACTCCGGCTTCGCGACTGATATCAACGGCGTAGTAGACTATCACGAAAATTCCGGAGAATTGTTGGAAGAAGAAGTACGAGAGAATAATCGCGAAAGGGAGGATGGAAGATCTTCGGAGCAGATGTTTCAACATTGTCTTTTTCTTTGGCTGTTGCTTCTTGGCCAGTTCAGCCTCGACTTCCGGTGGCGCTGGCATCTCTGCCGGTATGCCCCGAAATTTTTTCATTATCGCTCGGGCTTCGTCGATTCTTCCATTTTCCTTCAACCAGATCGGGGACTCCGGGATGACGAGGAGAGTAACGCCGATCGCCGCGGTTGGAAACAAGGAGCACAGAAGAGCGACGAGTCTCCAATTTTCCTGTATAATTTTAAAGTGATGTATCTTTGTATTCGAGTTCACGTAATAATCGTTAACTTTTAATCGTTGATAATAAAAATTACCTGAAGCAAGTATCCAAAAATGTAGACAATGAGAATTCCAGCCGCAATCGCGATGCTGCTCCAGGTGACCATCGTCCCGCGCCACTTTGGGGATGCGATCTCTGCGGAATAAACGGTCGCGGGTACCGCAGCGAGCCCCGTCGCGATTCCTCCGATGAATCTTCCGACCACGATTCCGGTGTAGCCCGAGGCCATATAGATGACCAGCCAACCCGTCAGCGAGAAGCTCGAGGTGACCAGAAGACTGAGTTTTCTTCCTCGTCTCATGATGAAACTGCAGAGGACGCAGCCCAGAGGCGTTCCGATTGCCGCGGCGCTCGCTTCAATTCGTTTTTTCTTCTTTCAATATTTCAATCGTTCTCGCTCCATTATTTCGTTTATCAATTAATCTTTTTTTTCGTTTTGTTCAATTATAATGAATTCGTTAAATTTCATGGAAATCGAAAATTTTTCATACCAATCCATGAAGATTGATCCGAATTCATTTTTACGTCACTGTTAGCTGAGGTGAGAGTCGGAAGGACCACAGCGCTGTAACCAAAACCCATCGCCGGTCCGAGGATCGAAATATTCGCCATTAGACCCATCGACATCTGTTGTAGTGAAAAAAATTAATTTTTATCATTCTAGTCATTTTATGCACATTTATACTTAGAATTTCAATAAAATTATCGTCGTTTATCAGCTCGCTAATTCGTTAGCACACTCTTCTCTCTTTCCTTCTCTCATCGCGAAGCGTCGTTACGTAAAAGTACCTGTTGACGAGGAACGCACGCGAATATTCATGGCAAACCGTGGGAGGAATGATGACGGGAGAAAAAGGTCAATTTGCAACAAAGAAAAAATACGCAATATTTTAATTTTATAATTCAACACTCAATGAAGTGCGTCTCTAAATCGTTTAATTTTTTCGTTTTTTAAAAATTAAAAATAAAAAAAAATTTCATTCATAAATTAAAAATTAAATACTTCGTAGAAATTAAATGATTTTTTCGTAAACGAAGAGATTGATTTACTCCATAGAATAATCTTTTATATTTTTTTACTAATTAATATATTTTTTAAAAATCGAAAGCAGAATGCATGACTCCGACGCAAATAACAAATCGTCAGACGTTCATTCGGGCTCCGTAACAGGGTTAATCTATTTTCGCCTATAGGCTAATTAAAATGACATCTGCCGCGTATTTAATTAATCAAGGTGGCGTTGACGCAAAGATGAGCGAGAGAGAACGTTGAAAGAGGAATCTTGGAAAAGGGAACGTCCCTCGACCGTCAATCTCGAGAATTCCTCGCTCTTATCGCAAATTGTATTTCATTGAATTATTTTCGCAATGCTCGATAAAACGGAGTATAATTGGGTCCCGCTGTTTTCGAAGTTGAGAATAGGAAACGAGAGAAAGAGTGAAAGAGAAATAATCTCAGCTATTATATTTTGCATCCTCGCTACTTATTTCTCGACGATACGTGTCGCATTAATTCTTAATCTGGTTAAATTTAAATGAAATATAATGATCCCTATTCTTAGCTGAAAAAAGTCTAAATACGTGAGGGGAATTGTATGGATGTGTCGCTTCGAAATCTTCAATAAATCATCGCCGATGAAACAAAAATGAGAAAACTATATTTATTTCGAATCGAAGACGCGCAAAGTGCAACGTACTTGATAAATCGTTCCTTTCCTTTGCTGCAATTTTCTCTCCCCCGAGCTAGTTTCCATCTGAAAGAAAATAGACGAAATATTTATTTGCATAAATATTTAAATTTTATGAATCATCGTAAATCTCAAGATTTTTATTGCTTATTGAATTTATAAATCGCATAAAAATAAAATCTGTATAAAAGGAGAGAAAAATCAGTAAAAAATTTAAAAAATGTCAACAATGAGATTGTGATTCCAAGGCTCCAAAATAATATCGAGAGGTCTTGGGGTTCAAGATGTTTTTTTCCGCTTTCTCAATCCCACGTCAAATATTCATATGAATATCGAGGAGCATCGCTCTCTCTCGTACGCATCTTCACTCTTCCCCATTAATTGAGATAAAGTATTTGGCTGCCCGTTACTATGATTTTGTAATCGCACCGTCAGGCGTTCCTCGATCGAGTTAAAGTCGGGCGAACGTTTAGAATCCCCGATTTGAAACAAGACTCGACAAAAGAAATGCACAAGGAAAGAGAATGAAATAATTTTTTATCATCCAAGATACGGAACTTGACTATAATTTCTTTCAGCGATAACGAATATTTTTGACAAAAAATTCGTGATCAACTCTCTCTCTCTCTCTTTTTATGACATTTTTCTATTTTTTTTTTTTTCATTTGAACATCTCACCTTAATATCCAATTCTTCAGTGTCCTGCGTCATTCTGACTTCGATTACTCTCTCTTTTAACTATAATCAATTTTTTTTAATCTGATTCTTGTCTTGTAAAATAAATTGTAAAAGTGTGCACGTGTACTACAGTCGATTCCTCGTTGCAGGACGATTCGTCCGTGAAAAAGAGCGGTGAATGTGAATGGGAATCATGCGCGTGCGCGTCTCCTTAGCGCGAGAGTGATTTCTCGACTGCATGAAAACACGTCTTTGATACACTTTCGTCGAACGCCGGTGAGAGTGGACACGATTCAGCCTCGTCCAGCTCTGAAAACGATAAAGCAAATTCAATTCAATATTGAACGCTTTTGCATTTAATTATTTTCGTCGTAAAAATTAAATAAATTTATTAAAATCAAATATTTAGAGAAATTAAACTCTTCCGGAGTTACCTTCGGATTTTGGACAAATCGGAGATAAATAGCTCCAATTTTTTGATAAAAAGTGCTTTCTCGCGCGGAACGATAAAAACTCACATGCACACTCCCATCAATATCTCAGACCCATACTGACTTCGAGGCATCGTGTGTATATCAATCGTAAAAAGATTCGATGAGAAAACGGTCAAGTTTGTGAGGCGCTACCGCCGGTTTTATCCGCGCTCGCGTGTATTCGAGATAGAAGCATGGAGAAGAGCGAATCGGCGCTGGAAGATCCCCACGACGGTCGCTCGTATTTTTTTTTCTCCCTCCGTCTCGAGCCTAATAATCACTCGAATTGTTCGTCTCCAGTTTTTCACGAGTGGGGATATGAGACGGAAAGAGTATTAACAATGTAAGACCAGGAACGATACATGTGTGTCGGTCATCCGAGAAGATTCCGATCGAGAGATTAGTTTCCGAGTCTCGGTGAAGGATCAAGAGATTTACCATTTTTTCTCATCTGTCGAATTTGCTAAGAATAAAAGAACAGGAATGCAACGATTGGATTCTCGAGATAAAAACGTGCGTATCGTAATCCTTCGGGGACGATCTCATCTCGGATTTCAAGGATCGAGCTAAAAAGTTACCCGATCTCGATTTTATTTCATTTCGATGACAGTCGATCGCGTTGCGCAACGAGAGAGATAAAAGTTGAATCTGAAGATTCGCTTTGTTTATCATTGTTTTTTTTTATTTTTATGAAAGGCGTCATTCAACTATTTTGATGATTTTTCGAATAATTAATGACGAAAATGTTTTTCGTGGAAATATTATTCTATGTTAGTAAAAATATTATTCTATTCTTGAAAATGTAATAAAGATCGATAGAGTTGATAACAAAATGAATTGGCTCACCATATTTTTATTGCGATCGCTCCACCTTGAAGGAATTAGACAAGGCTCCGAGCTGTCACACTTCGAATCTTTATCCTCGACGACGAATTATTGTTTAAGCTCCCTCGGCATTTTTGTCAAACGTTATCAGAGGCGACGTCATCATACGAACGGGTACGACGAGTTCATTCGTCTTGGCTGTTATCGTTGAAAAATCGGACGATATCTCGTAACTCGCATACCTCGCGGGGGAAAAAAATTTTTAAATGTTTATACATAAAGAGAAAAATACATTAAGGATGCCCAGTCTAATCCGCAGTGCATCTATTCATTTTTCTAAACTGATTGCTATTTTATATTCTTATAGCATAGCAATGATAAAGAAATTTTTATTTATTTTTTGTTTACAGAGTGAAGGTGCGAAATGTTTCGAAACATGTTACTTTAATTTCTGTACCTAAATGTAACATATTTTATTTTATTCCGTAGTAAACGACTTCCAATACAATTAACACGCGATCAGACGAGACTTTAATCATTCATTATTTCAATAAATACTCTGAGAAATAACCCAGAATTTATTTAGATTTTCTGAAAATCTGAAAAATCTTGAAAACCCGACTGTTCCCTACAAGATCCACTGTACACACCGTGCACTTAAAAATATAGTGTGCACACGAAGGGTAAAAACATGATTTAAAAAACCACAATTGGAAAAAGACGAATCGGTCAGGAAGAAAGGGTCTCAAAAAATCTCTACTTGCAACCGATGATAAAAACTCATATAGAGTTTTAATATATCGAGAGAAGACCTTCAAAGCTCGCCGTATATAATCCACATCTATATCGGCAGGGTGAGCGCCCGAGCGAAAGCGTTGGAGTATGGAGAAAAAATTAGTGATCCCATGCATTGCCTATGCATTAAAATAAATGAATATTTTTTCTCTTCTCTTTGCCAAGCACACGGAAGCATGGAAAATTTTTAAATAATCGAAGTTTTGAAGGACGAGACACGTGCACGCCTCCAAATGATTTTTCCAATCGAAACTCGTCGTCGCAAAACGCATTTTTTATTTTTCACACGCACTCGAGATGCAGTTTGCGGTTGAGTCGCATCGAGCGAACATATCCGATCTCTTACTCTCTTCTCTTCAAATGAAAATATTTTAAACATGCGCGTTACATACCGACACTCAATTTACGCAAACTCGTCGTGAATTAATTAACTCGATTTTTTTTTGCAAATTATCATCCAACGAGTACAAGGTACGTTTAATTTTTTATGTTTTACATACAATGTTAAAACGGATGAGAAATTATATTGCACGCGTTTGATTAATGGGAAATAAATTACAAGATCGTTGGACTGTGAAATCTCCGACAATCAACGTGACACGTAAAAACGCGACTCTTTTTCCTACTCTATTGTTTCACGTGGGATCTCGAGGTATTAATCCACGCGAATATTGTCCCACACGTTCTATCATCAAAGAAAAATATGAAAAAAAATATTGATTTTTCTGCTCCTTATCGAGATGTCCGAGGTTTGTATCCGCGAGCATGGTTTCAGACGTAATCCGATATTTTCGCGACGCGCGGTTCCAGGGGATCGATTCGTCCAGAAGAAAGCCGGAGAAAGCTCCGCGAAAGCGTTAAACCGAAGAACCGAGGAGAGAAGTTGAAAAATCGTAGAAAAAAGTGGACGATGTTGACCTCGAATGTTCCGGAGAGACCGGTCGTATTTCAGGTAAGCTCGAGCCAATAAAACTTATTCGTATACCTCGATTATGTCCAGCATGTGCTGAATAGATTGTTGTTATTATAATCGACGTTACGAGTAGCGCAGGAAAAATTTATTTATTCTCACGAAGGACAGTTACGTGGTTACGATTACGTCTGGTCTTCTCCGCGAGATGGGATTCCGCGATTCGATTCGCAGTCTCGTACGACGCTTCGTTCTTTAACGAGTGAAATATGGACTCTCTCGTATTTCAGTTCGTCTATGGGATCCTGGCGGTCTCTTCCCTCCTTGGTCCTGGCATGAGCATGGGATATTCGGCGGTAGCGCTGCCGTTGCTCAAAAATTCGACTTCCCAGCCGTCCCTGAACGAGCACGAGGCAACCTGGTTCGGTGAGAAATCAATCCATAGATAAGAAATTAACGATCGATTGTATAATGCAATGAGTTTTCATGAAATTGTAGTGAACCAGCAGACATTGTGTTGCCACTGAAAAAATTAATCAACAATGCTGGTTTTTTTATATCAGAATTACAAAAAAAAATGTAAAATGTTGAAAAAAAATTTGTCTGTAAATAAATTTCTTTAACTCGACAATAGTGCTACGTACCGGGTCAAATCATGGATATGAACTATCGCGGTGACTCCATAAATGACACAAAAAATTTCATCAAAATCGGTCCAGCCGTTTAGGAGAAAAATTACCCACGCACAATTTTATACATGAAGATAAATTATGTAATGAAAATTTTGTAGCATCTATCGCGATGATATCGACGCCGATCGGTTGCGTCGCGAGCCTCGCGAGTATGAAAGCCGGACGTCGAACCGCGATTACCAGCGCAGGAATCGTTTGTTCAATCGGGTGGATCATCATCGCGACGAGTTACGGCGTAGCGCAGTTGCTCCTCGGTAGATTTATTACTGGTGAGGAAAAATATAATTTTATTCATATTCATACGAGATTTAGAAAGGAAGATAATAATGGAAAAAATTTTCAGGTTTCGCGACTGGTCTCGCCTCGACACCAGCCTGCGTTTATCTTGCGGAAATTTCGATTCCTCGTTACAGGGCTCTATTGACAACGTGCTCGAGTCTCTTCGTCTCAATTGGAATAATGCTCATTTACCTGTTGGGTTTCGTCGTCAAAGTGAGCGTCGATTTTTAATTAATTTTCCATTTTTAAAAATTGTTTTTCTCAAGGTTTCAAATTTCTAGATTTAAAAGTATTTTAAGAAAACGGCACTCACTTTATTTTTACCAGTGAATCTCATAAAAATTGAAGGAGAACTGGCGACTTGCAGCTATCATCTCGATTTTCGTACCAGCGGCGTCGGCGGCTCTGACACTCGCGATGATGCCGGAAAGTCCATCATGGCTGTTGACGAAGGGGCGAGAATCCGAGGCACGAAGAACGTTGCTGCGACTGCGTAGCTTGCCCGAAGAGACTCCGAGATTTCGGGATGAATTCGAAGCTCTCGTTCGGTACAACCAACCGAAATGTCAAATTGAGATGTCCATTCGTCAAATCGGCGAAAACAATAAATCAAATGTCGATGAAAGTATCCACAAGAGGATCAAAAAATTAACGAAGATGCTGAGAATTCCCGAAGTTTGGAAGCCTTTTCTCATTTTGAATGCTTTCTTTATTTTTCAACAATTCAGTGGAATTTACGTGCTCATGGCATACGCGGTTGACCTCGTCGAACAAACCGGAGTCAACGACGATCCTTATCTCATCACAGCCCTGATCGGCCTTGTACAAATCGCAGGAGCTTTTTGCCTCGTCCTATCAAGTTTCAGGTACTTTGCTCATAATTTTCCGCATTTACATTTTTATCGAGTACATAATTGGAGAAAAAAATTCTTTCAGGCTGGGCAGACGTATCGTTGCCTCGATTTCTGGTTTCGGGATGACGATTTCCCTCGTAGGACTGGGTGTCTACAATCAATTTTTTCAATACACCGAAATTTCAGCTATTCCACTTGCCTGTATATTTTTATTCGTGGTATGATTTTTTTTATTTTAAGGTTATCATTCAATGGAGTGTTATTTTTTGTGGCTTGATTTTTTTATTTTATTCAGGCTACAGGATCTTTCGGGTTTCTGGGTCTACCATGGGCGATGATCGGTGAACTGTATCCGACAAAATATGTCAACGTTTTAGGCCCAGTAACGACATTCCTAGCAGGAATCTATAATTTCGCTACAGTGCAACTTTATCCGAGCTTGGTAGAACTCGGCTCAATCCCGATGATTTGGACTTACTGCGTTATATCGTTGATCTCGACATTATTCGTTATTTGTTTTTTGCCGGAAACACATAAAAAAACTAAAGAGGAAGTGGAGAAAGCTTTCCGGAAAATGTCCTGATACATTTGTGCTTTTTCAGCTTTTTTACGAATAATTTTTTTATGTAAAAAAAATACGATGCGTTCTACAGACCGTTAACTGAAATTCAATCCCTCGGATAAGTGCCGCTCATTTTTATAACGATTATCTTTATCCTCTTTATTCAATTGGTAAGAAAAATAATAACTGAGTTTGCGTGAAGGACATTTCATTGCAAATGCATTTGAGCATTGAATTTGAAATTTGAAGTTGTGGGGTGTAGTGAGATCACCGATGACACTTTATCTTGGAATTTAACTCGTAGTGCCATCTATCGATCGTTACGTGCATATTCTTACGATCAGCTTCGACAATTTTACCACAGATGGCGCCACCAACGATTTCTTCAATAGTTATTGTTTACGTACTTATTTTCAATTTGTAAGATCATTGAAAAAAATAATATAAAACTCCGCTAATTACTCACCGACAGGGTTCAAGTTTTTTGGGAACGTACAGAATGTGTATTGAGATTATCAAGTTAGCAATTGACATGTAAATATATATTTCTATAAAAAGTCGATCACGTGTTGAGACCGGTCTCCGAACATAAAGGTTATTCCTCGACACGATGACAAATTTTTTAGTCAAGTTCCTCGGAAAAAATGAAATTCGACAGATTGGTGAGCTGTCGAGAAAATGTGCCCAGTCTCAAAGATTTTATACTACGTATCCTGACGATGCAAGAGATGAAAAACCGAAATCAGACAATCATCCATATAAGAAAATTCACCCATGGAAATCCATAGGCCAATTCTCGCAGCATCTCGTTTCGAGTGTTGTTTACAATGAAGGTAAAATTGAGATTTTATTATCTCATACATAAATAAATATATAACAGAAAACTTTTTTTCTCAGATGGTTTAGTTGCCATAAATAAACCTTATGGCATTTCTGCTATGGCTCAAGTTATTGCAAACAAAAGGCCAACTGGGATCGTTAACGAGGTCCCTTACACATTACAAGATGCAATGCCAAATATTGCAAAGGAACTTGGATATCCAAATTTGAAGCTAATCAAATCACCTGAAAAGTACCATTATACTGCTCCATCTTAGGCAAAATACTGAACAAGAAAGTTATAATGAGTTAAACACAACTAATGCTTAAAAAATTCTAACAGATTCATATCAGGAATAGCCTTGTTCGCTGCAGATGAAAAAGTTGAGGAGGCTGTGGAAAAATCTTTGAAACGCGCGCAAGGTACGAGTATACTGCCAAGAACATTCTGGATAGTCACAACAAGGGTACCAAATGAAATCAAAGGAGAAAAAAGATTAGCAATGAAATTGAAGCCAGATCCTACAAGGAGTTATAAACTGGTAACATGAGAAAAATATATGATTTTCATTATGGAAAATAAAATATTGCAGCTAACAAAATTATATTTTCAGCCGACCATTATAACATCTTGGTCTATTCAAGAAAGGAAACAGCAGCTGATAAAAATTTTGAATGTACAGTTCAACACAATATCAAACTCAACGGATAATATGTGTTCCCTTGTACAGATAAAGCCATCAACATTACGGTGGCATGCAATTCGCTTGTTCGCCGCTACAGTTTTATACAGTCCAATTTTGGGAGACAATATCTATGGCTCTAGAGTGAAACTTGTTATGGGAAAATGGATGAATATCAGTCCCTTTGTGGAGGCTGCTTCCATGCCACAAAAACTTGATAAATATCTTTTATCAAAATTGAAGTTATCCTCTGGTAAAGAATCAATAGTACCTGCCCACATTCACCTGAAAGAAATGTTTTTACCAGGTTTTAAAAGGAGAGACAACAGTTTAACAATAACCGCACCTCCAAGGCCAGAATTCATGTGGACATGTAAAAAATTAGAATTTAAACACTCATTGTTTGAAACTACAGATAATTGTAATATGGTTATTAATAATGGTGAAGCTCGAGTCCATCAAGCTGTAAATTGAGAAACGATTCAATAAAGTCTATGAAATGAAAATATAATGTCCTAGATTCAGTTCATTAATTTACAAATTTTTTATTATACGTTTTTCATGAAGACATTTTTTACAAATTGTGTTCAGTGGCTCAAACAATGCTTGCCTTTGATAATTCGTCTCATTATAACTCTTCTTCCGCTTGGGGTTGACATCCTTTTAAAATACCCAAGAACTTTGATTCGGTGGTTTTCTTTTGCTCTGGGAAATCGATCTCTAACTTTCGTTTGCAAGTAACCCCAACTTCCACCCTTGTACTGCAGGTGATCGCCGAATTTCACATACACGGCGTAATTCCGTATTGACTGTGGCACGATTTGCCTAAAATTTTTATGATAAAGTAGTATATAAAAAAAACACGTTCAAGTGTGAAATACGTACGGCAAAACCGATAAAAATCCGGATGCTAATCTTCCAAGCATTTTTTCCAAATCTATGTATTATGTACTTAGACAAATTTTTGAGGTTATATGTGAATGAAATAAAGTTAGTTCGGAAACGGACCGTGCGAGGCAGCACCCACGTGGGTATATTTTTTTTCTTTCAGATTCGAAAGTTATTCATTTTTCACCGTCTTTACGTTCGTCGGGAATTATCTTGAAATCAATGCTGAAAAACAATTTTATCCCCTTTTGTAAAATATATACCATCAGTTTTTTACCAGAATCATGAGCAGAATCGAAATGTGCTTAATCAGAAATTTAAAAATTAGGATAAAAATTGAAAAGAAATCTTTTGATTGAATCATAGAACCATTTAACAAATATATAATTATTGATTTGAATAAAATTAACGTCAACATTAGTAATCGACGGAATTACAGATATTTTATATATTCAACAAGATATTCTGTTATCTTTCCCCCATTTTCTCATAACGCGAATAATTTGATCGACTTGAGAGTTCGAAGTATTGCGAAGGAGTTGTATCACTTCTTTCAGTAATTCCCTGAAAAAAAAAACAACGTTAATTATCAATGAATTCCTTTTTTTCATATATGAGTAAGAAGCGTGAAAGTAACCAACTTGGGCTGTTTTTCTGCAACAATGTATTGAAATGTTCCGCAACACGCTCCGCGCTTTCCTTCCCAATGATCCGGCGTAGGATCCAGTCTTTCCAGCATGTCAAAAGCTTTCGCGGCGTACCAAAATTCCCCGATTTTGTAGCACGTGTTTGCTATGAGAGTCAGCAACGTAAAAGATTCTGAGGATGTTTCCATCTTCAAGTAGAGTTCCCAAGCCAACTGGGCCTTTTTGTTGATCACATCTATAAAAAAAAATGTATGAAAATTGTGCTATGATATAAATGATACTTAAAATGTAGCTAGTACAATTTGAACATACAACAATATGCCAATAATGTTATGTAAACATAATCATTTTTGTATCTCTCATTGCGAATCATCGATAGAGCCTCCTCTGCTTCCTTGAAATAGCCTGCAGCAGCTTGTGCTTGTGCATAATTGAAATTGAAGCTATCCTCATTTGAGAAGTATGTCTTTATGGAGTGCAAGTATACGAGAACTTCCTCGAATTGTCGGCGTAAAAAAAAACATGACGCCATGCATTGTCTTCCCGGTATCGTATCACACTCCGATGCCGACGAGCCCACCAATTGGAAATATTGCTGTGCCGTTTTGACACTTTCTCTCTAAAATTTCCATTTGAAAAGATACATTTCGAAAAACAATTATTAAATGGTTTTTGTGAACAAATTCTGATTTTCATCATAAAGTATTTTTTATTTATGTTCAAACGAAATAAAAAAACTTACTGAACCAGTTTCTTGTCCCATTACTGCATTTACAATGCCCTTCAATATATATTCTTGGGGTACTGCAGGTTCGAGATCTTTAATCAATTCGAAAGCTTCGTGAATATCATTTTGCTTGAGATGATAAATAACGAGATTGAGTCTCGCCTCTGGTATGACATCAACCAAATTTGGAAGTACTTGCAGTGCACCCTCGCCACCTCGAAAAACCTGAAAAATTATCATTCCATTACCTCTATCGATTGTTTTTTGTTTTGTTTTTTTTACTTACAACTATGTTGTGACGAATGAGATCGTGTCCGAAACTGCAAGAGTTTACAGTTTTCTCTACCAATTGCTTCATTTCCGTTTGGGCTGCGCTGCCATCATACAAACGAAAATGATTGCAAGCTTTCAGATTAATCGCTATTGCGCTATCCGGATACTTCTGCAAGTAAACCTGGAGGACTTCTTGCGCGACATCGTAATAATCAAGTTTGTAGTAGCAGAGAGCGACGTACACGTTCAGAGCTAAATAATCTCTGTAATATTGCATTATATGAAATTAATGATGATGTAAAATTAATTATATTTATATCAAAAAATATAACAAAAAAATCATAAGTACACATATTTTGATAACGTGAGTGAACTAAATATTGTCAATTCATCAAAATGTCAATAAAATTTGTTGCGGATAAATTTCAAAAAAATCAATACCTAGAATGTGCTAATTGGGTGATCAAATACACATCGGAATCTGTTTCTTGCGTGCATAATTTTGATCGCTTGTGATCGCTCTCACTGTGTGCAAAAATCTGAGTGAAGTAAGTGCAGATTAAAGTCTCTGTGAGAATACAGATAAGCTTTCTATGTGCTTAGTTGATAAATTTGTCTTTTCATTTTCCAGTCCTGTACCTATTCTCCAATAGAACTTTCTTGTAAATATCTATAGCCTCTTGGTAATGAGCGCGAAGATACTGAATTGAAGCCAGACACATTTGATCTTCAATGCTGTCCTGAAGCATAGAATGAAGTTCAGCCACTTTCTTCTCGTCTCCCATTTTATAATAGAGATGGAAAAGTAGCCTGGTTTTCAATCCACAGTCCGGAGCATCTTGGAGAATCTCTCGAGCCTCTGGGTACATTCCCAAAAAAAAATAGCAGCAAGCCAAGTTGACGAGAACATTCTCATTTTTCTTCTGATCTACATCTTTTTTTCCATAATTTTTGTAAACGGTTGCTGCTCTCTTGTAGTCCCCAAGATGAAAGGCACAGAAGGCGATCCACATTTCAGGGTCATTGACAGCATTGGCAGCTCCATTGAATTCAAGAAGTGTCAATGCTCCCGAGTAGTCCCGTTTTTCCAAATATTCCTCAAATTTTGGAATATTTTTTCGTGATGCTCCTTTACGAGAACCATCGCCGAGAGCTGGTTTTGCTCGAGACAGAATCTAAATGTATTTTGACATTTAATAATATTTTATTTAATATATTCTAAGTTAACAATTAGTAAACGTGCAAAAAATTGAAGCTTTTACCATTCTTTATTCGAGGACTACGAAAAAAAAGAATTACGGAGTTCGTATTTGTATACATTTGATGTTTTGACAGAGTCGATCGGTGCCATGGCAACGAAATGTTTTTTCCATTTTTTTCTTCCATAGTTGGCGGCACTGTCACGTGAACGATCACGGTTCCGTAGAGGATCTCAACTCCTTCTCCTTCTCATTCACGTTCGCATTGTACAGATGATCGGTGCTGCGTGAAAAAGAGAATAAAAATCGTGTGCAACTGTTGCAATTACAGTTGTTTTGCAGCTAAATAATAATTTTACATGTGTATAAAATAATTTTATTTTGATGAATAGTCGAACAATACACGGTGGGGAGACCGAAAATTGTCTTGACTATATTGTTTATTTCCGGAAAGAAGAAACAAGAGAATCGAACTTTTTGAAAGAGAATATATTTTTTGCAGTAAAGTGGTATTGTCAGTAGTGAAAGAGAATAAAAAAATATTATAAAAATTAGATAGAAAGAGAGAGGGAGACAGATCATATTTAGTCGAATAGCCGTATACCGCGACGTGTTCTTTCAGTCACATCGACAATGTTGGACGGTGTCAAGCATGTTTTGCTTGTCCTTTCCGGCAAAGGAGGTGTAGGTAAATCAACAGTCAGTACGCAATTGGCTCTCGCGCTAAAAGTTTCTGGTTTCAAGGTAGGCTTTCCTTCATTAGAAATTACATGATATATTTCATGAAAACATATCAAAATTAGTCTCGAAACTGTGATCGAAATGTTTTCCAGGTCGGTATTTTGGACGTCGATCTATGCGGTCCAAGTGTTCCTTATTTATTAAATTTGGAAGACAGAGACGTGCATCAATCGTCGGAAGGGTAAATTGTTGAACATTTGTTAAATTATTATTCAAAAGATAAAACGAGCTTCAAAATTTATCGGAAACAATGAAAAATCTATTTTGTAAATATTGTCAAAGATTTTTGGAGCAAATTAATTCCATAACTTGAACTTCACCCAAAATTGAACAAAAAAGGAAGATTTGTTTTATAAAATAGAAACTTTTTTTACTTCAGATGGGTACCAGTCTATGCAGATCAGGAACAAAGATTAGCTGTCATGTCGATTGGCTTTCTCCTAAAAAGTAGAGACGAGAGTGTAGTTTGGAGAGGACCTAAGAAAACAAGCATGATTAAACAGTTTCTCAATGATGTTGTTTGGGAGGATATTGATTATTTGATTATTGATACACCACCAGGCACCTCGGATGAGCACATAACAGTCATGGAAAATTTACGGTGAGCAAACTTTTAGCTCTGTCTCTCGATGTTAAAAAAATAATTGCGCTTCTTATCTCATCACTTCGAGGATGTTTTTTGTTCCTATGAGAGGTTCATAATCAAAATTAAGATGGAACTTTCAGATTTGCTTGTATTATCGCTTGAATCATTTGCATGCCAAATTAACACATCATTTGACTGAATCTTGAGAAAATGAGAGGATGCTAAGCTAAAAAGTCACATGTGAGCTGATATCCAGTCACATGCTGTGATAATTGGACATCATATGACTCTCCTCTGGGATATAATTTATGTTGATAGATAAGCAGTGGTCATGAGACTGATAAGGCGCTCGGCCAATCATTCTCAACGCAGGTAGAAGTTGTTTGTGTTGTGAAGGATTTAACTTACACATTGTATATGCAACATTGACTTTACAATATTTTCACTTTGAAGAATGACAAAAAAATCATCGAAATAAAAAAAAATCTTATTACAGATTAATAAAAATACATTTAAAATTTGATTTATTTTTAATAGAAATAATACTGATAGAAAGTATGCTGCGTATAAATGTTTAGTAATGTATATTAATAAGATTTTTTTTTTTAAGTGACGTGAAATGTGACGGCGCCTTGATCGTGACGACTCCTCAAGCGGTTGCAGTGGATGATGTACTAAGAGAAATAACATTTTGTCGAAAAACGGGGATTCCCATCATCGGGATAATAGAAAATATGAGTGGATACCTTTGCCCTTCATGTTTGGTACATTTTTATTTAAAAAAGGAACATGTTCAAATCCGAATGGGGTTTTGACAAAATTTTTTATCTTCTAGGATTGCTCAAACATATTTTCTTCGGGAGGTGGGATTGCTCTCTCTAAAATGGTAAGCGTACCTTTTTTGGCGAAACTTCCCATAGTTCCGGCGATAGGAAAATTGGCGGACAAAGGACAGAGTGTTCTCGAAACATTGCCAGACAGCCAGATAGCTCAAGCATTTGTGAAGCTCGTCGAGGAATTGACAAAAAGCAAGGAAGCGTGAGGCGCTGAAACGGTAATTTATTGTGCAAGAGCTAATAAGTCTCTGTGGATTCGGAGAGAATATAATCTATCTTTCATCAAACGATAAGAAAAATATCAGTAACCAAGCTCACTGGGGTTATTTTAGAGATTAGAGGTTTTTTATATTTTAAATATTGTACAGAATAAAAAATATACATTATGTTTATATTCTCGTTGTACAAAACTCAAATCCATCTGTAAATTCATGATCTGATGTAAAAAGATTTATATAAAATTATGACATTTTTCTTTTCTTGTCGATTACCACCAACTTGATGATTGTTGTAAAACCTATTTTTGTATAAATTTCACGACTGTACATAAATTCCATTCTTTACAGACATAATATTAGCATTTACATCGATTCTTGAACGCGGACCACAATTCCGCTTTGTACTTTAATATTGTGCTCAATTTATCGCTGGCTTCGGTAATCCCTCTACCGATGACAGCTAAATCTGCTCCTGAATTTACGACGGATTGCGGAGTGTTATATTGTTGACCAAGCGCATCAGAATCTTTGGAAAGTTTTACCCCGGGTGTCATTTGAATGAGACTCGGATCCGAAAAAATATTTTTCTGGCAGACATGACCAATTACGAGATTTGATTTTTTACCAATATCTACACACTCGTTAGAATACTTTTCACTCGTGAGAGTTCCTTCGGAAGACATTTCTGTTATAAGAAAAACTCCTCGATTTTCAGACTCTCCCTTGAGAGCTGCCTCGAGCCCGTTTAAAATTCCAGATCCTGGAATCGCATGAACGGTAACTAAATCTGCCCATTGAGAAATTTTGTAAACGCCGCGAGAATATTGCAAAGCAACTGTATTTCCAATATCGGCAAATTTTCTGTCTTCCATTAACAAGAATTTGTGCTTGGTTGACAATTGTTTCAAATTCTTGACGAAATTATCATTGAAATCCTCGATTATATCCACGTGTGTTTTTAGCACTGCTATATGTGGTCCAGCTAAATCCGCCAGGTTTAAGATATCCTCCGAATTCGTTAAATCTGCTGCTAGACAGATAGTTGTTTCTTTCACGTTCATGAGTTCAAACAGTTTTTTACCTAGTGGATTTTTACATAAATTTGCTCTTGAAGCAAAATCCAGCTTGAGTCGTTCCAAGTTTTTATCTGGAATTTGGAATTTTTGTCACTCAAGGAATACTCTTAGAAACTTTCTCTCAGAAAATAAACTTTTTAATATGAAACATATGAGCTCAAAGTCAGAATACAATAAAAAACAGAAATTGAACAGTAGCATCGTGCCAGTGTGCACACAATAAAAAAATAATGATTTCGATAGGAAGTAAAATAAGCAGTAATTACCTTTGTTGAATACTTCATTTGGAATCTTAGACTCCCTCAGATATTTTTCCACATCCTGGACAGTTTTCTCAGTAACTTTTCCAGCCTCCAATAAATGTTTCATGAGCTCGCTCGATGTGTATAGACTTTTCATTTTAATTCCATTACTCTCAATATTTTTTCTTCCCCCCTGTTCACGATCAACAATGACATACGCCTCTGTTACAACCAATCCTTCGTTTCTCAAGTCATTCACAGTTTCGAGAATACTGCTTCCACTGGTAACAACATCTTCGATGATCACACAATTTTCTCCTTTTTTGAAGTCACCTTCGATGAGTTTCTTTGTGCCATAGGATTTGGCCTCTTTACGACGTATCACCATGGGTACGTTGGCTTCAACAGAAATGAGAGTTGCAATAGGTAAAGCTGTGTAAGGAACTCCGCAGATTTGATTTATTCCCTGAGACTCATCAGCAAAATTCCACAGAATCGATGACAGTTTTTGCTATTAAAAATAAATTATGCGCTGTTTATTAAATTTATTTTTACAATTGCATTTTTATTATTAAAATTATTTGCACATGTTTTCAAGAAAGAGTATTTTTCACGTATCATAATTTTCACGTACCATAATTCTCGGATGCGAAATAATGACTCTGAGGTCAAAATAAACAGGTGTTTTCAGACCAACTTTGGTTATGAATTCACCGAACTTTAAAGCGCCAATCTCGTAAAGAGAAACTGCGAGGTCTTTCAGCTCAGAACGCATTTTGTTTAATTTTGAAATTAAAATATAAAGATAAAACCAAAGAAAGTAATTTGTGGAAAGAATACTGTAGGAAATTTTGATGTTTTCGAGGAGCACGTTTATTCCGTGATCACGTGACTTGCGGACTTCTGGGCTCCAAATTGCTCTTTCGTGATTCGCCGGCTTATCAGCGAATTATATAAATACTACACGTGCCGGCAATTCTATTTTATATCATCTATATATGTATACCTTATTGAAATACCACAAAACGTCGCAAAATACACAAAGGAAAAAAAATGTATCGCATGAATAATCATCTTTATTGAGATAACATCCGGCGAAAATGTGTCAATTGAACACTGTTGAAATTTCGTTATTCTCTGGCATTCTCAAAATATATATACATGGAAGGTAAAACTGATGGTAAAAATCCCACCAGTCAGCCATCTTCTCCCGTGAAGTCGATCTGCCCAGCCATAAAGGAAATTAAATAGAAAAAGCTGATGATGACTTCTCCAGTGCGTATTCTCCTGTACATATAATTTTTTTAAGTCTCTTTGTCTAGACCTAGTCCTCGGCATAACCTGGGTAGACTAAGTAACTTATGGTGCTGATGATTTTATATGTGCTCTTTCTAAAAAAATACGAAAAACAAAAAATTGCAGGTGCCATTGTAGAAATATTATATGATATGATGTTAAAAATGTATTGTTTTTTTACCCTGGACGTTTAACCATGCACATGTCACCAGAAAATCGAAATAATGGGCGTAACTTTCCTTGTCGTGATTTGTTTACCACGCATTCATAAAATTTTCTATCGCACTCGCAGTCTCGTATTTTTTTTGTGTAAAACTTCCTCAGTTCCCGATTGTTCTTACGAGGGCGGGGCATAAATAAATCACATCCGTATTCAGGACCACAACATTCTCGAGGAATTGTCCACAAGTACCTGCGGTCTCTTTTTGCACGGCAGTACCGACTTTTTCCTGGAAATTTATAATGATTATTTCTTTTACTGTTTTACATATAATACATCGTTTTTTCATTTTTATTAATTTATTATCAACATTTGGTCATTTCCGGAAGGGATGAAATTACTGATTTAAAAAAGAATTCTTCAGATGTCACGTTCAATCTTAATTTGCATGAATTTTCACTGTAGTCACACGGGATGTAATTCACCCAATTCGCGTTATTTTTTATATAAAATAAAATAAATTTGTCGAAATTGTAAAATTTCGAACCGGAATTCGAGGTTGCAAATAATAGGCTGGGGTGTATTTCACCTAGTGTGACTATTAGGGGTTAAATCTCATTATGTAACAGAAGTATTATATCAAAAAGTGGGGGCACACGCCATAAGTCGTGTAATGAGAGGTTGATACTGATTTTTATAATGAGGTTCATCTACATGTCTAAACATCATTCGAATTTTTTAATTGATGTTATGTACATAATTTTACTTTCCTTATGTATAAGTACATATGGAAGTACTAAGATTTGGTACTGAATTGAAATGACGAGATTAAGATTAGACATATGTACACGTACTTAATGAACTACCGTTTTAATAATGGATGTACTGTTTCACGAATAATTTGCCCGGAATCAATGTCATTTCTAATGAACACTTTAATTTTCTATTTACACTTCATAACAGCTTCAGATTAATTTAATAAATTAAAATAGTGTCTCGCAAACTTGTGCCCAGTGAAATAATTGAAATTTTACAAAACTTAATTTTATGTGTTAATTTTTTTTTCGTATGGTATTAGCAAATACCTGTTTAAATTTTTAAAAAATTCTTAAGAAATTTTTTTTTTAATCGGAAAACATATGATCGTGACTGTAGCGAGACAACTATGTTAAGAAAATAAAAAAGAGTATTCTTCAAAAATTCATTTTGCGCTAGCAAAATTATCAAAAAATTAATTTGTGTACAGAGAAACGACTAATATTTTATTCATAATTACCTCGGCTATTTGGCATGTGAGGTGGCACCTCCGGATTTATCGTGACGTTCCAAAGGTTTTTGTTAACGGTTATCACTTTTCCCTACAAATATTTTTAACATGTATAGAATATAATAAATACTTTTTCCATTTATATAACAATTTATGTATTATTACCGCAGCGGTTCCGTTCTGTCTCGATACTCTGATCGTAATCAGCGGTTCATCCTAGTAAAATAAATTTCTTATTCACCGTTTTAATGTTCAAAATTTTTATCGATATATTTATTATCTTGTGACAATTTTTACCTCTTCAGAAGTGCTTGGATCAAAAACGGATGATGTCGGTTGGTCCGTTACCTATTAAAAAATGTAATTCTTTAAAACGTTGTTCGCTTATAAATTATTTATAAAATGGATAATTTATTTACGATACGCACAGGTTGTGGAAGATTCCGGTTTGAATTACTGGAAATCGTTGCAGGCGTCACTTCCTAAAAAAAGTTAGTTTTCCTAATAAAAATATATAAAAGGGGGGTAACCGGATCTACCTTTAAAAAATATTTATATTTCATATGCAGAAAAAAATTAATCTTGTTAATCAGATTAATAAAAAAATTAATCAAAAATTAATAATTATTCCGAAAAGGAAAAAACTTCATACTCCGAAAAAATTGATGTGAAGAAAGAATCTCATAAAATTTTGTTTCATATGAATTCTTGGATATCGGGTGAGAAACTTAAAATAGTTTATTACATAGACAATGTAGAAGAACTTGAACCTACAAGAAGAGGAAAATGAAACACAGAGCCTTTCTGTTTTTGCTGATCAGAGTTTAAGTTGATTACATTATTGTTTAAGGATGTATATATGCATATGTATAGGCCGTACGATCCCTGTGAAAAGTGATTTTTTCATAATTGCAAAAGCAAAATTTTAAAAGCGAATTTTCCATTAGAGCCAGCGTTAAATTGAAACGACTTGGGAAGTAAATATCCTTGGAACCATTTATTCAATCATTTCCAAATAAGAAAGAGAATTTTTAAACATATTCATAAATAACGTGCCAAAATTTCAGCAATATTTTTTGTGATTTAAAAAAACTTCGATACACCCTTAATATTCACCTCTAAAGTGAGTATTTGGATGTACATCTACAGTAGTATCTGTTTTTACATTTCCGGAAACTTTATCATCTTCAATTACAACTTCAACTTCTTTATCTATGCAGTTCCGCGTGCAAAATGGAAGGCTCTTTTCCTTCAGGATTGTGCAAGCTCATCCTTCCACAATTTACTGCATCTTTTCCGTCGAAAATTTTTTGCATATTCCTTTTTCACAAATATATACATTTAGGTTTCCAGAATTTACCGAATTTTCTTCTTCTGGACCTTCAGTTGGAGGATCTTCTACAGGAATATCTGAATTCACGGTTGCAGGGTCTACGGGATCCGCATTTTCAGGAACTTCATTCCCGGAAGTTTGTGGTGTTTCTTCAGGAGCTGGTGGATTTTTATCTTCAGGAACATCCTCTTTTTCTCCAGGGACATCTCTTCTTCCCTCAGGAGCATCTCCTCTTCCTTCAGGAGCATCTCCTCTTCCCTCAGGAGCATCTCCTCTTCCTTCAGGAGCATCTCCTTTTCCTTCAGTAACATCTCCTCTTCCTTCAGTAACATCCGGTTTTTCCACAACAGAAGTCGTTGAATGTTCCATATCACCAACATCAGAATTTCCCTCCGTTGGTTCTGGCTTTCCCTCGCTATTAATGTCCGTTTGTACTCCCGGATATCCATACCCATTATTTCCCTTTTTTAAAAAAAATTATTTATCCAATTATTCAAAAAATTCATTCTGTTCTCTGAACTGATCTTACATACGAAACTTATTTACGAATTTCTCGATAGTATGTTTGACTAATTATGTTTACGCAATTGGCATGTTCGGTTTGACGTAATCAATTTCTTTGGATAAAATGCCAAACATCCAAGTACCAAACTTAGTACCAAACTAGAAAATTTTTATTTATATCTCCTATTGACTTTTGTTAAATATATCAGTAAATTGTGAAAATTGTTTTTATCTCTCCTATTGACTTTTGTTCAATGTTGGCACAATTATAAGTACACATTGCTTGACGACAAAAACGTTGACGCCAATATAATGTGGCAGAATATAGCGCAAGAGTGTCAAGAGTAAATTCCAGAAACGTTTACAAATAAATTTTACACTTTCTGTAAAGAAGTTTCATATAAAAAATTTTAATTTAATAATAATAAATAATAATGAAATAAAAAAGTTTGAATAATCACCAATGGTTGTTGTCCGCTTGTGTTGAAGTAGGGATTAAAATTTGTCTGCAATCGAGGTGCAAAAATTAATATTTGAAAAACAATCAAATAATTCTGAAGAATTTAATTTTAATTTTACCCCTGCCGGATAATAAAGTTGCTGTCCCGGTCCTCCGTTACCAGAATTTTCTATACTCTGAAAAAGAAAAGAAAAGATAATTGAAAATCTTCAGCAATAAATACAAATTTATTTTAAAGCAAAATTTTGACACTCACTCTACCAACCGCGCCTATGGCTCCTTTTCCAAGTGTGCGTGTTGCATCTTTTGCCACATCAAGCCCCACATCAGCCTGGCATGAAAATGAGAATATTAACCGACAAGTACATTGTACTCACAATTTTATTTTATTATTGTCACTAAAATTACGAACCCAGCCAGCTACTTTTTTTAGTTTGTCTGTGCCACCCTCGACAACCTGAAATAATTAAAAATCGGAGAATGGAGATATTAATTCAAAGCCTTTCAAAACGACTGACGCTTCAAAATCATTTTCCGTGTACTTACATTTCCGAGCGCGTTTCCCAATGAAGTGAGGAGTGTGCTTCCTCCCCCTCCTCCTCCTCCTCCTCCTCCTTCTAGTGATGGCATATCCGGAATGCCAAAACCGCTTGTACCACCTCTATTTCTCTGCAAAAATATATTTCTTAAAATATGAATATGAAACACGACATATTTTTTTCAACACACAAAACTCAACATAACATCATGCAATTATTTACAAAAACGATATTAATTGAATATATTTAACAGACTATTACATTATGTTATATTATTAACATTAATAATATAACCTCTATTAAATTAAATTTAATATATAATTTTTAATACTTACACGTTTGGAACCTCTTTTGCGACCCGTTCGATCACGTGTCGTCTAAAAATATTTCTTTGTAATTCGAGTTTTCCTTAATTTTGTTATTCTTAAGAAAAATAAGACAAACCGTTCTTTTCGGAGTAGTCGGTGTGGGCCGAGCCCGAACTGTTGTGGTTGTTGTCGTTAGATCAGGGACCCTTTTTCTTTCAAAGATTTTCTCATCTGGCGCACTATTCTTGGCGAAATTAGTATCTTCTGTAACAGGTACTCTCTGTGTTGGAAAGTTTTCGTCGTTTATTATTTACCTTTTTGTGCTGTCTTGTTCTCTCTCTTTCTAAACTCACTTTATTATTTCAATATATTCTTTGTACTTAATTTATCTATTCTAATCTATTCTATACTAGCACAGTACCTGTCCATTTCCAATCGGTCCTTTACCAGGCTGGTTCGTTCCAGGTTGTCTTCTCCCAGGCTTTCCTCTCCCAGCTTCGTCTGTCGCAGATTGTCCTCTCCCAGCCTGTCCTCTCTCGGTCTGTCCTCTCTCAGTCTGTCCTCTCCCAGATTGTCCTCTCCCAGATTGTCCTCTCCCAGCCTGTCCTGTCTCAGTCTGTCCTCTCCCAGCCTGTCCTCTCTCGGTCTGTCCTCTCTCAGTCTGTCCTCTCCCAGCTTGGCCTGTCCCAGATTGTCCTCTCCCAGCCTGTCCTCTCTCAGCCTGCTGTCCTTTTCCACCTTGTCCTTTCCCACCTTGTCCTTTTCCACCCTGTCCTTTACCACCCTGTCCTTTCCCAGGCCGTCTTTTTTTAGGATCTTCCTTCTTAGACCTTTCGTCTTCAGACTGTTCATCTTCGGGCTGTTCACTTTTAGGCTGCTCATTTCCCAAGTCTTCATTCCTTTTCTGAATCAAATTAAAACTAATAACAATTTATCATTCTAATTGCATTTTTTCAGTATTTAAATGTCAACTTACTCCTTGACAGAGCTCGCTTGAAACACCGTTACATGGTAACGTAACTCCACCCTAAAACATTATCAGAATTGCACGATGAGATTAAATTATAAAAATAAATGTAAATCCTCGATTCGAACTGCAGAGACTCACCACCATGACATTGGTCGAATATTCGTTGCCCTGGTTGGGAACGCGCATCTCGTCGAGACCATCTCTCGGCGGTTTGTTTTTTCTTCCTCTCTAAAACCAATTTGACAAATGTATATAAATTGAAAATTCTAATATCGCATATTTTTTATTTCACGCTTTTTTTCTATTCCAAGTTTTTTTTTGATACACACATTCTTACGACGTTTCCGGCCTCGTCTTCTGTGTCCTCGCCGACGTTTGCCTCCCTAAAAATCAAATTGTCATGTCTTCTCTTTTTCGATTTCATCATGTTTTTAAGGTAGTTCGATCGATGGGGGCCGTATAGATTTATGGCAACTTTTTGAAAAATCAAATTTGAGAAATTTTAGAATTTTTATCTTGCGTTTTATTTTCATGTTGCCATTTTGCGAACCTTGAAAATTTTATTATGGAAATAAATTTACGATTTTCACTAAATATTTTTTTTCTCCAGAACTAAACTAAAAAATAATTACATTTTTTTGATCGATTTATAAATTTTTTTGCAAAGCATATTTTTAAAATTCTCGTAAGAAAACAATTTTTGCGATCGAACTACATCAATTTGCGTGATCATAAATAACTTACATTTCCAAGTGCCCACAGCAATTCCGAAACTCTAAAATCATCCTCTCGTCCCTACGTTATCAGAATGTCAACGATTGTGTCATTAATTGTTTCATCATCCAAATAGACAGAATAACCATCATATTTTTATTATAAAATGAAGAAAACTTTTCAACTATGCCGTTCTAATGGCACTTCTGAATTTTTGAAGAAAAATTATTTTTTTTTACTCACTATTGCGATTACTTCATCCACAGGAATTTCTCGCAATTGGCTATCCGTCTATGTAAAAAAAAATATTAACCACAAATTCTAAATTCACGCGTCTGAATGCAACAATAATTGTCGTTAAGTAAAATTTACCCCGGATATACGAATATTATTCTTCGAAATGCGAACAGTATCTTCGTTTCCCTGCAAAAAGATATTAAAAAAATATTTTTTGGCTCACTTTTGATCATTATTCTTCATTTTTTTCGTGATTTAGAATTAATTACCCGTTCGATATTAACGTGCGTTTCAGTGTAGTCGACATTTGTTCTCCTCTCCGATAAGACGATCTAAAATAATTTTGAAAAAAATAATGAAAAAAAAAGAAAAACTAGAAAATTACAATCCACGTTTTAAAAAATGTCTTGCCTGGGCAAGAGCCACGCCGATTAGCAAAATTGTAATTTTCATTCTTGTACTTTCGAGTCTTATATTTTAAAATAAAATCACTCGCGTAATTTCGGAACGATTAAGATGGCTGAGAAACGAATCGTTACTGAGGAGTAAAAAATCGACTGACAAGTATTTATATAAAACAATCGATTTTCGGTTAATTTGATAATTCAGACGCAAGTGTTCTCCAACTTCTAATCTAAAACTCAACAAAGCTTCTGTGTAATTTCTTCATTTCATGAGAGAAAGAAAGAGAGAGTAAAAAAAAGAGAGGGGGTGAGTGAGAAAAGAAGAAAGAGAGAAAGATACAGATAATGTACGAATAGCGCAAAAAACATTTGTCATTGATGAAGTTCTATTCAAATGGAGACTAACTACCTCGAGGCCTTGCCCGGTAAAAAAAATCCACGAGGGAAAAAATTTTTTACTGTCAAACCAACAATGTCTTGATTTGAATGTCAACGTAGCTAAAAATGAATAAAAGAAGGGACCATTTTATCACAAGTAGTGTTTAATTGTGAAATTGTGAAACTCTTATCCCCCAAATACAAAGTGGGGATAAGAATTTCCTGAATTTGTCAAATTAGTTTCGCATATCATTAACTCGACCGTGCTCTCGTGTGCAGAAGCACGTGTAAAATCTTCTATGGACGTTAATCAACGCCGCGTTTGAATCTGATTCTTTTTTTTTTTTTTTTTTGAGAAACTCGTGCATTAAACTTACGCCTCGTGTTCTCCATCTCCGTGGTTATAGTACAATGACGATCGGGTGTCAATCTTTTATCCTTTCACGTTTTTCTAAGTTCCACCTGTACATACAGCCGAAATTCTTCAAATATCGAATTCCCGCAATTTAGTTAATTGTTAAGTCTCTTCGCAAACAGCTACGTTTTCATAAATGATCGTGTTATTGAATTTTCGATATTTCAATTAATACAGTTACCGTCTCAGTTTTGTTAAATTTTAACAAAATGGAACATATTGACGTAAATTGCCATATTTTTATTATCAAGGATCTTCGAGCGTATTTTTTCGCTCGAGCGCACTCGCATGGCGTGTGAAATAAAGAGATAATAATTTTCAAGTGAAATTAATTTTATGATTTGTTGAAATTTTGCTTCGATGTTACATTTCAAAGTGTGCAAAAGTAGAGCTTCCTCGTATACAGGTCGAGATAATAATTGTACAAAATCGCTATTTTTAACGTGAGCTGTTGTACGGCAATACAAAAAGTTGCAATTTTTAATAATAAATATCGAAAATTCAAAAAATTCAATCTTGATAAGATTTAACAGCAATCACAAGGAAAAAGTTACATTTGATAAATCATAGGTGTATTATTTAATATTCGAATTTTCGTCAAATAAAGACCCAACTACCATTCTTCTGATCGAAAATAATGTATCACCGTTTTTTAAGTTCAATTTTCAAATTTTCAAATTCTACGGATTTCTCCCACAATATTCAGAAATTCAGCTTCAAAAAACGGTCATACATTCTTTTCGATCAGAAGAATGGGGACACGGTCTAATTTTGTATGACAATTCATTTACTATTTAATAATCTGATTATCTATATATGGGTCATTCCACGTCAAATCACCAAATTTTAGAAATTGTGATTTTTTTGGAGAGTGGAATTTTTTATTTTTTCGAAGAAAATAACTGTTATACTAGGCTATAAAGCAAATTTTTTGAGCTATTGATGAAAGTGAAATTCGGATATCTTCTATTTTTACTTTTTTTTTTCCTACAATAACTTGCTAGTATAATATAAATCGGTAATTTACGAATTCTGGATAGACACGTGATTTCCATTGCTCTAAAAATTATATACGGCAACGTCTTCATTTGAAATTGCTTATATAACGCTTTTCTCATCACTCGATGGCATGAAGACATTACCATAGATTTTAGATTTCAACTTCTAGACAACCTCGTTCAAGTTTTAAAAAGAGGGGAAATTATTATTTAAAGAAATAAAAAACGTTTAAAGAAATTTATTTACTAATTAATAAGAAATTAAATTTATTGGCATTTAAAGAAAAGTAAAACATGATTTTCCAAAAATCTATATTTTGTAATCGGTTTGAAAATTTTTTTTTATTATACATTCCAATATTGTTATTTCCTATTACGAGTGATTCTTTGCTTGTCTCGATACTTTTTTTTTACGCCAGGTTGCACTTTTTTTAATATTGTTACGTATTTTCGCTCGAACAATTTGCTTCAGTTCACGTCTGATATTTGTAAAATTTAGTGACGTTGCTGGTCGTGTTCTGAAGAATTCTTTCGCCTCTGCAAGAGAAAAAAAAATTAAGAAAATTTGAACAATATTGTAAAGATATGATATAAGAAATTTAATACTACCATTGAATCTTTCATCGTCTATCGTGAAGAAAAATAGGCCGTTCGAGCTTCGTTGTTTATTTCCTGAAGACAGATCGTCTTTAACGGTCACCTCCTGCATCAAAGGATTCGGCGCTTCATCATCCGACGAGTCATATTTGAACGGTTTCGTCACGACGTAATTACTGTCCCAATTTTTCTTTTCGATCGCGTTTGCAGTTTCGTTATCTTCCATTGTGGCTGAGCGAAAAAGCGAAAAGTTTTTACCCGTATGCTTAAGTTAGAAAATAATATTGAATAACGGCAAGATCATAAATGAACTCACTATTTTCTTTTGGTGATACTTTTCCGAAAGATTTCAACAAGCTGAATTCTTCCGTAGGTTGTAAAGATTCGGTGAGGTTTTCCTTTACTTCGTAAAATATTTCTTTCGAGATAGGAATTGGCGCTTCCTCTTCCTCGACCACATCCTTCTTTGCTTTATTTTTTTTCGTCTTCTCAGGTTTCTGTACCGTCAATTCATGCTCTTGGTGATCCTTGGACGTAGGATCGTAACGGATCATTTTGTTTTGTTTCTTTTCAGACTGCGATTTTCCATCTTTGGCTCTGACTGGTTTACCCAAAACATTTGACAAAATGTCTAATTGCCATTTTGCTTCCATTCTCAAATCATCTTCCTGTTCTTCCGTTTCTGCTTTTTCATCCGGCTCTTTGTCGTCGATAAATCTTTCATCGATCGTAAATCGCTTGTCACCATTCAGATTCGTCATGGACATTTTCAGCTACAACGAAAAAATAAGTTTTATATATTTTTTAAAAATATATTATGGAATAATTTCGTACATTACCTTTGCATTTCGTTTCTCATCGTGTTCAAATTTAATTTCATCCCAAGACTCCTGGTCATCCGAATTCTCTTCATTGTCAAATAAAGTTTTCTTTCTCTTTTTTTGTAAAATTCCTGAGTCTTCATTGCCATCAGAAAAATCAAACTTCATATGTTTGTTTTTGACATCCTAAAATCCATTTTTCAACATTATTTTTTTTATACACAATGCTTTCAGGGAACTATTAAAAATTGTTTGATCAAATTACCACTGATTTTAGAGCCTGGCTTATTAATTTTCCATGTGTTTTAAATGTTTGGATCTTTTGTTTCAGAGAAGCCAGCCTCTTAATCTCCGATTCACTGGTAGGTTTTTTCTCAACTGTTTTTTCAAATTTTGGATAAGGTGTTTCAAAAACCTGAGGCAGTACTTTTGGTCTTGTTTCGAAAGGACTGTCAATTTTTAATGGAAATTGTAATATCTTTTCAACAGCTTGCTCCTGATATTCTTCTGGTTCCTTATTTGTGTCATTTAAATTATAAATTATTTTTGTACTCCTATTTTGTATGATTTTAGGTATTTTAATATTGAGCGGCTCAATTGATTCTTTGGAAGGCAGAATTTTTTCGATGACTGTTTTTTTATTTGCGGCTTCTTCTCTTTCCCTTTTCAAGCGATCCATATAGCTCTCCTTGGCAACTTCAAGATGAATTGAGTTGTTTTTAAGTTTTGCTCCATTTACAGATCTAAAGCCTACAGAAAAAGGTCAATAAGCAATATTAATTATTTAACAATTCAATGAGAAAGCGTAAAAGATTCAAAATGATCTTACAAGTGTTTAACATCTTGTCATTAGTAGTCATGGTGACAAATCCAATCTTTGTTCCATCATTTTGAATTTTTTCTTTGATATCAATATTTGTAATTGTTCCATATTCGGAAAATAACTTTTCCAAATCATCATTGTTCACGTCAGCGGACAAGTTTCTCAAAAATAAACGATGACTTTTCTCCATTTTGATGTGAAAAATTAATAAATTTCGTACACGGTTATTATTTTATTAAATATTATAAAAAAATATAAAATATTTATTTTTCATTGAGAAAAAACAGTATCTGCTCGAGGTACACAAAACTCGATGACAATTCATCAACAGATGATTGATAAACACACGTGGATCCGGCCCAAAAGTGAGGTTATCGAAAAAGCTAATTCCTGTCGTGCCGACAAATGGAAAAAAATGGCAGCGCAAAAAATCTTTAGCTTTTGCTGAAAATCATCATTTTGAATATCTAGATGTCATGAGATGTACTTTCTCAGCTACGGACCATCACATATGTATATTTCTACTTATCTTTTTTATAATATAAAGAACACATCTAATAAGAACTCATCAATATTTACGAGGCAGACCACAAAGAGGTCAAAAAAAAATTTCGCCACTAAATAAACTTTCCGAAATCCCCACAATATTAATGAAATTTCTATTTTCAGCTTAAACAAGTCCATTTAAAAATCATAATAAATGCTGGATCTCTTTTGTATCTTGAAAACAATGTAAAAAGGTCAAAGAAAAACGTGAGTGATGAGAGACTTCTAAAAGTGTGAATTGTCTCTTTGATGAAATAATGGAAATTCACACTCGGCTCTCGTCGAAAGGAATAAAATTTTTCGATGCTCCATCGAGGACGCTTCTCAATGCTCGGAAGAGGCACTTGCCCCGAAGCAAAAGCGTTAATTTGAATGTAAGAAGAATTTAAAGCTGGCAAAGAAAAATGGTACATCGTGAAGAAATGAGTGGTTGAAAGCGACAAGCTAGTCGAGAACGAGAAGGGGAGGATGAAAGAGTTTGAGACGGTGTTGAAAAAAGTTTTTGAAGCGACACAAAATATCGTGTGTGAAGCATCGTGAGGAGTATGAGGAGGAGGAGGAGGAAGAAGAAGAGGATGAGGAGGATGAGAAGGAGGATGTGGAAAAGATAGAAAGGCCGGGAAAGGTCTCGGAGGAAACGTCTCGGTCAAAGAATAGCGTAGTGTTAAAGTGCACCTCGGTGGTGGAAAGGAGAGACAGCGAGGGGGATGGGGGCGCGTTTTTATTTGTGGCAAACAGACACAATGCTTGCCGCGGTAGGTACACGAAGAGCTGCCGGAGACTCCTTTGAAATAGTTCTGTGAGAAAGAGGCGGTAGTCGGTGCCGCTTGCTCGCGGGCTATATAGGGTTATATAGGGTTGGAGGCTGAAAATTGCCGGTGTACGAGTAACTTGTGTCGAGTTGTCGGGAGTGGGGCAACAACGCGGGAGGGATCCCAGTGTCGCGACATCAAAGAGTCACGGAACATCAAAGAGACGAATACTATTGCTACAGAACAAGCACGAGAAGAATCGAGTACGACTTGCGCCCGTTTCACCCTCGGAGCTTTTCTCTTTTTTATATATATGTACATAGAAAAACATCTCTAATCGTCCCATTGCCGAATCTTCTTCTCGTCAATTCTGAAGTCTCTTTGTAAAAATGTTGACATGATTATGTTGGACCGTATGGGTTTTTATTACTACTTTTTATTCAGTAGAAACAGCATCGCTGATGGATATTCAGGAGATAAAAATGTTTTCGCAAGGGTCGCAAGCGTGGGGAAACAGCGATTACTAGTTACTCTGTTGAAGTCATGACAAGGGGCACGGGAGCCTGTTGATTGGCTGGTCCACGCTTTGAAACCTCGCCGGGTTAGCCTCGCGGGCCGACAGAGGGCAGTCAAAGCCGCGTTCGAGCGGTCGTCTCTCTTCTTCACGTAATTCTGCCGTAAGTTGCATCTCGCTCGAAGCGCGCAACGCGCCCGTATGAGAGCAGAGGTTAAGGACGGGAGCAAGAGAGCGAGATGGAGCGTTCGGATGCTCGATGGCGACCGAGCTCGTAGAAAGTGCCGTTTCGTCGTGTCGTACTTTTCTTAACGCTCGCTCAAACGGTTCTTCGATAATTCCTCCTCGCTCGCTGCGGCCCGGGGCATACAAGCGCCATCGTCTATCCTCGATTCTAAGAAATGACAACGGAGCGAAGTATCGTCTTCGTTAAATAATATTAGAATGCTCTTTGGAAAACGTGAGTCCAGAAACGGTGCGCGCGTGTGTGTATATACTCGTTAACAAGATATAAGAGCGTTACATCGCGATGTGCGCGAGCGCGCGCGCGCTTTGCGCTCCGAAGCGAAGAAAATAAGAAACTGGCGTCTCGGTGTCACGGCACGAGGGAATAGCTTAGAAAACTCGGCTAATGAATATTCGAAGAGGAGAGCGCGAGTGAAAAGTGTGCCAAATTCGGGATACGGCAGAAACGACGATCTCTCATAATAATTATTTCGGAAATCATCTTATTATCGCGGGATGTCCGCTCGGTCGTTGCTTAAATAAATGTATTTCTGATGACTTGTCTTTTTATTTCCCTCGCTGAGACTTAACGACGCGCCATGTGCGCGCAGTGCACCACTACCACTGCGATCGGTCGTACTGCCACAACGAGTGTGTCCATCGCGACTGGTGAGGTTGGTGTCTGCGGCGGTGGTGACGGTGGAGGCGGCGGCGGCCGCGGCGGCGGAGGCGGTGGTGACGGCGGTGGTGGTGATACTACTACAACCGAGCGTTGTAGCGCTACTACAGCCGGGAATACAGAACGAGACGAGAGTTGACAATCGGGCATGGGACCTTCGAGTCTCGCCGGAATCCACCGCTCGGTATTTTAGTTTGAGAGACGACCGAACGGTACGGACAACTCTCGTGTCGAGTTACGGCAAACGTTGCTTCCTTTTTTTCCTTCGTTATATTCGTATAAACAAAGTGTGCATCAGCGCGTCGCGAGTGTGAGAGAGACAGAGATAGGGATAGAATTAACGGGGCAACGCGCATGTCATCCTCGTCACTGTCGTCAGTCTTCGAAATCGCGACGAGAAATTGAAAAAAAAAAGAGAGAAAAAACAAACGGATGATAGTGCGAGTGAGAAGAAAGCGGAGGAAGTTTGCACGACGTGTTTGCGTGTTGCGGAACGAGAGTGCAAGGTGCTGAGTTTTGGCGGAAAAGAAAGGACAAGAGTGAGAAAGAGAGAGCGAGGGAGGGAGAAGCGAGAAAAACGGTGACGGACGGGCGAGAATCGCGTTGTTCGAGTGTGCATCGTCGGAACCTCGGGTGAGTCTCAATTTCCTTCCTGCATTTTTTTCCTTCCTTCTCGCCGTGCCTTCCTTCAAGGCTCGTTCTCAGGAATTCATTTACGAGCGATAGTTTTTGCTTGTGAAATATAATTCACTTTACAAAATGAAAAATCATTTTTCGTGGATGGACGCATCGACCTCTGTCAAAGACGAAGAGAGGAAAAAAAAACGAAAACAGACGCCTCGTTTTTCGAGCGTATTTTTTACTCTCCCTAGGGATTCATTTTTTTCTTTCGACGCTGAGACGTTCGTCGAGGCAATAACAAAGGGGTCTCGAGAGCTTTTTTCTTTTGGAGTTCTGAATTTTCTTTTCACGAACAAAAATATTTTAGCTATTTTTATAATTCCGATTTTTATGAACTTTTCATCAACATTTCACCACCTGAATTTTATTTAACTGTTCCACAATCGTGCTGGAATAGAGCCACATTTTCATAAACGAGAGAATTTCGCTGAGGAATAAAAAAAATTGAAAATTTCGTTCGTCGGTACACGTGTGACAATTCCAGCGCACGTTGGAATGTTTCACGGTTCGTGGATCGATCGTAGATCGATGATAGGGTAAGGATTGCGATACAAACGGGAGAGAGAGAATAACGTTTAGGTTAAAAGTGAAGGGTCGATCTCGGGGGAGCTCGTGCCCGAAGGGAGCTAAGAAGGAATAAGAATAATCGTCGCTCTTGTTTCAATGATTCGAGAGCAACACTCTTTGTCGTAGGGCGAAAAGCTCCGGCGTTTAGCGGCGTTGTTCGCCCCGAGGATCCCGTCGTGGATATCGGAGAAAGCACGTGTGCGATCCCCTCGAGCGTTCGCGCGCCCCACGCCGCTCCCGACGACACGCTTTCCCCATTATTCCCGCTCGACAAGACAATTTCATCCGCCTAAACCGACATTCAAAAATCTCCATCCTGGTGGAAGGAATGGCATCGGGCACTTATCTCCTTTTAAATATTAATCGCTAACGGAAATACGTTATTCAGCAAGTGTCTCGAGCTTACTACCGTCTAGACCTTGGATGGATAAATTTAAAAAACAAAAAAATATCGTTACTTTTTAAAAGTAGAAGAACTTGAGTTAAAAAAAATTGTTGACCGAACAAACGTGTCCGTTTTAGTATAATTTAATGATCAACGATTTTTGCTCCAATCGTTATAGTTTCTAAAATTTTGAGTAGTGTCCTCGGATGATTTTCAAATATCATTCATTGGAAGATGAAATAATTGTTTTAAGGAGATTCTTGCGTGTTTCATGTAAAAATTATTTTTAAAGATTTCTAAGTGAAATTTGGCTTATAGCGAGACAAATATAATATGCGACTTTTGCTGCAATTTGTAGGAGACTGTCTAGAAGCTGAGATATTTATTTTTGAAAATCGTAACTTTTTTAAGGTCTCATATGAGCTCATGTTACAAGGTGTGATTTTGTACAATTAATATCTCGATTACTTTGCGTTGAAGCTTCTAGAAATTTTGCACACTGTTCAATATAATGTCAAAGAATTGTTTTTGAAAATCTTGTATCAATGATATGTCATTCGCAACGGTGTTCTCACCACCCAACGAATCGTGTATATTTTAATTACAAAATTAGAGAAAAAATGGTAAATTTTCAGAACATGTTAACATTATACTAAAAATCGTTGATTTTGAAATATACAGGAGACTTTCCTGATCATTTTTCTATATACTCCGAGTCACGTAACTTCGGAGCAATAAAATGAATATTTAACTCTGAAAAGAGAACGCAGACGTATCGTCATTAGGAGAATATTCTTTCCGCGATGCAATTAAAAAAAATGGTAATTGAGAGGTCTGTTTTCTCGTGAATTTATTTCTCATTATCCGTAGAGGCGAGTTTACATATATGAACCGCCAATATAATATTTTTTCGGGCTGCCGTATTGCCGGGGCCCCTCGGCGGCCCGTCGAGGTGCGTATATAATATACACGCTCGGGTAAATACGTGTCAAGTGGATGAGAAAGGCGGCGAAGATAAAAGCGAGTACGAGGAGAAGGGATGAGATGGAGAGCGGCGGGGCTCAGAGGGGCGACAAGGGAGGGGAGGAGGGGGACACACTTTGGGGTTGATGCCTGAGCGATTCCAGGGTTGACCAGCTCAGCTGTCACCGACTCTCCCCTTCGATCTCGTTTCGATTTAAACGCACCCTCTCTATCTCGATTCAACAGATGCGACGCCCGGTGGCCCTTGAACCCTGATGCGAAATATGTTGCGATTACGGGTGTCGGGGTAAGTCAATTTTTCTCTCTCTCTCTCTCTCTCTCGATTTTTTTCTCCTCTATTTACCTCTCTCGCTCTCTCCCGACGTATTTAATTAGAGCCTCGCGCGACCGGTCGAGAGAGAGAAAGAGAGGACGAGGCGAAAGCGCGTCAACGAAAACTGGTTTGGGCGCGCGCACACACATACACACCCTTCCTCCACCTCATCCTCCTCCTCCTCCTCCTCCCTTTTTTCCTTCCTCCTTCTTTTTCTCCTCTCTGCTCTCGCTTCTTTCTTCCTTCTTCTTTTCTCGCTGCGCTCGGCAATCGTGTACACTACCGGCGTATAATGCGGGTTCATCAAGATCCCGCAATGCCAGCAGCGGAAAGCTTCAAAGAGTCCTTTGAAGTTGAGAGTCGGTGTCCTCGAATCGCTCCCTCTTTCTTTATCCCCCTCCGGACTCGAGCCCCCCCACCCTCCCTCCCGCGGGAACTTATGCTCCCCGGATTTATTGCTTGTATCGCATTTATACTATTAATTTAAGTCTCGGTTATTAATTATCATTATTTCTTTTTTTTTCATGTTATTATTGTTGTTCCGTTATTACTACTACCGCTATTGGTATGATTTTTTTTTATTGTTCTGCGCTTATCATTATGTCTCGTGGTCTTTAATTCATGGAAATTGTAAATTAACTAAGAGACACGGTGTGAAACTGTTTCTTGTAATTTATGTTCTTTGACCTCAGACTTTGTGGGACAATGAGAGTATAGTAATGGCAGTCAAAGGTTTTAGACAACTTTTAACTTCAGAAATATACATTTTTTTGAAGTAAAAAATATACATAATATTTAATATTTAAGAATGTTCATACGAAACTTGTGACTGAAATTAACAACTGAACGTGCAGAGTAAAGACAAATTTTTTACGTGAACTCTTATAAGGCAAAATAATACCAAAAGTTGTGATTTTCAAAAATAAATATTTCAATTTCTAGACGGTCAATTTCGTACAAATTTTAACAAAAATCGCGTATTATATTGTGCTATAAACGAAACGAAATTTCATTTAGAAATTTTTACAGATAATTTTCACGTGAGATGTTTCTATCCTTCTTGTTATTAAATTTCGTCTAGTTTGCAAAAAGTTCCCGACGATAATCGCAATTGGACTAAAGCCATGCGAATTCGTTGTTTTTCATAGACGTTCGTAAAAGTCAATGTCTTGATCAGTACTCTGTCGTTGACATTTAAATTTGGAATCGTCACTCCATTCAACTCTATTCTAAGGGTACATTCTATGAAAAATCTTTTTCGGACTTAAAAGGAACTGGTTTTGTGTTCAGTTCTTCAATTTCCATAATCTCGTTTGTATGACGATACTACAAATCGTCGTTTGACAGGAGTTTTATTATCAGCACGATGGAGTTGTTCGAAAAAAAATCTGCGACTTGTCAGTAACTACTCTTATTTTGCTCTTCTATATGCGATTTCTTCATTTCTACCAGTAACGAAAAGAAATTCTCATTGCCAGTCGTCCTCATCTCTGTCCGAGTGCATCGATCTGCGCTGCTTTCCACCTTGCTGGGACTTTCCACGTTTCTGCAATCACAAAATTTATTTTATTTTTATTACATTCGTACTCGAACCGTATGAAACTCGGATAGTGTTTTACAGGCCTTTAAACAAGAAAAGAAGGAGGACGATATATTCTTTTTTTAATAATTTTAATAATTCGCGAAATTTTTTATACATCCCTATCATGATGTTCGACCTTCCCGATACTTTATACTATTTCAATCAAAGTTTTTGTCATCTCGAGAAAAATTCATCTGCCAAAAGTGTCTTCGAAAAATAATTTCGTATCTTGAAGTTTGAATTTTTTTAGGTGAATATTTATTTCCATGAAGAATTAGCTTCAGTGATTTAAAAAAAAATGTCTAAGAAAATGTTGCGAGGGAGAACGAATCCTGAGAAATGATTTCGTGGATAATCGGAACCGAAAGCAGGGCGATTGACACCGGGGACTATTTTTTCCCTCTTTCGAGTGGCCTTTCTCCTTCTCTCTCTCTCTCTCTCTTTTTCTCTGGGTGCCTCGGGGTGCGCGCTCGCGCGTGTGGGATCGCGTGCGGCGGCGAGATCAAAGAGGAAAACTATCTCCGTGCCGCGTACGGCGGATGACCCACGTATCTCGACCGTGAGCGGGCTCTCTCACGAGCTCGCGTACGCTCGCTTGCGTCGCCGAGCGCGGAAAACACGTCAACGTATTTCGAGACTCTTTCCATTATCGGCGAAGACTTTTGCCACTAAATTCAACGTCAATCCTTTCCTTTCTCTCTCGAGAAGGAGGAGGGGACGAACAAAAACATCCAAGGGAAAGAAAATCCCTCACCGGAAGCTGATTTCTCCATTTCGTCGAGATTTCTCCGTCTGCACTCGATGCAATCTCTCGTTCAACGTCTCGCGCAGATTTTCAGACGACTTGGTTGCGTCACGGATGGAATTCTCTTTCGTTCGCTTTGGAATCGTTTTTCCAGTTAGCGAAACATTTTTTTAGAAAATATTTTTTGCTTAGAGAAGAAAAAGAAAATTATTCCAAAAATATCCACGAATAAATAGAAAATAAATAAAAATTAAATAAACGTCTTGACAATTTTTGGAGCATAATATTGCAATAAAAAATAAATTGCAGAAATTATTCTCAACAAAAATCACAAAAATTAATTTCAAAGCTGTCAACACCTAACCCAAAATAAATGCCTCGAAAAAGGTGTCCTGATTTTCAATAATCCAAAAAAATTATATACACAACGACGTCTCAAAAAAACAATGATAAAAATTCGCTTTAAAAAATTCCGAGAAATTAATCTAGATAAAAAACGCTTAAAAAAATGGGATCTCGGCGTAGAATTTTGGTCCAAGAGCCTCGCGAAGGAAATAAAAAGAGGCCGCGAGATCGGAGAGCGAAGCAAGGGATAAATAAGTAAGAGAGAGAGAGTGAGAGGAGAGATCCATGGAAGGAGGAACGACAGCTGGCTGGCACTCTCCGTCTTGCGGCTCGGTAGCAAGGATAGGGAACGTTGTGGTCACCGTAGCGCGGATCCCGCAGTCGGACCGCGTGCGTCGTACCGAACGCGACGAATTTCCGTTCCTCTTCGAGCGATCGCGCGTGTTTTTTTTCCTCGTCCCATTGTATTCACTGTTTGTGTCCGAGAGAAGGACGCGCGCTCTCGAGAGATCCTCCGTCGAGGGACACGAACGACAGGACACGCGATACCGTTCGCTGCTTTTCCGGTAAGTTCCGCAGCGAATTTCAACGTCGACGCTTTTTCATCGTTGTGTAAAGAATATTTTGACGTCGAAAGTTTCTTCGATCGATCGAAGTATAAAACGCCGTTAAATATTCCTTTTAAATATTCCTCCAGCCAGGAAGGCATATAAAAATATTTTCTCAACGAGGGTGTGTGAAAAATCGCTGAACACGTGGACGAAATTTTGGACAGCAGGTGGCCGAGTCTTCTCGATTTTCTCTATTCGTACGCTGCGAGAGAAAAAAAGCGTGTGTACTAAATTTTTGGAATTTCCTCGTATCTAAATTTGCTCCGATTCGTAAAATTCCCGTCGCTGATTTTTTCCTGGAAAAAAAACCTAGGAAAGGGCACCGAGAATCTCTGGTTCAGCCTTGGTCGTTTTTCAGCGACGTCCTGCGATGAATCCTCACTTTTTCCAAAGTATCCTCGACGAATCGAATTCTCGGTTCGGAGCCGATACGTCTTATCTCGTTGCAGCAGATATAAAATGAAATTCGAATAAAAAAGAATCCAGTTACGATTACGAGGGAGAAAAAAAATCGACTGGATTTTATTTGATTTGAAAATATTTAGAGAGGAAGGAAATATTCGTTGTAGGGTCCGAATCGCGAATTCCGGAAGAGACCGGGAAGATGAAGAAAGAGAAGGAAAAAAGAAATAAAGAAGGATCTGTGAGAAATGGAGTCGCGGGGCTAAACGGAAAGAAAAGTAATAGCGGCGTACAGAGAGGTACGGATACTCGATGGGCGATGCACACAGGTAAAGGAAGCCTCGGGAGAAGCGAGCACACATATATAGGCCCGTAGACACGTGTAGCGAGAACGGAGGCTTTTCTCTAGCCTGGGCGAGTTGAAGAGATTTCGCCGACACCGCGCTCGCTGCGTTCGTGCGCGCCTTTTTTCGGAGTGTGCGTGGATGAGTTTTTTTTGCGCGTGTGTTGCGCGCCCGAGACGCGGGGGCCAAAGGCGCCCGGAGAACGGAAAACAAGTCGCGAACGAGAGCCCAGTCGGCAGCGAGAAAGAGAGAGAATCGACACGCTCAGAGGCCAGGACTGAAAGGGTTAGCTGAATGAGAGGAGGCCGTGTGTATGCTTTTCTCGTTCGTGGAACTACGAATCCGTTCAACGCCGTACCGAGTTCCAACGGTCTCCCCATATTTCCCATACAAATATTATCCACATCGCATTCCCTCCGTCTCGTCATTATTTTTCCTCATTTCGATTCTTCGATATTTTCGAAATTTTTTAATTCTCCACGTTCGCATTTCCATGAAATTGTTTTCCGATCGTCAATAATTTTCATCATCGTTCCTACAATTTCGTCCTGAGAAAACGTAAAAATCGAAAACAGACCGAAATTGTACATTAGTGAAAAATTTGAAACGAAAAAATAAAAGTTGGAATGTCGACGCGTAGGCGCAGGTTCCTGCGAGCGTTGTATACGGGACTGCTCCTTCCCAAACACACGTACGGCCTTCCTTCTTCGTCTCTCGCTCGTCCTATTCCCCCGGCACGGCGCCCCCTCCCGCGTCTCTCTCGAAGCTCCTTCCCCTCTGCCGGCCCCGCGCGCCGGAGCCGAGAGTCGTATCGGACTGAGAGAGAGCGAGGCGTTCCGAAAACCTGTAATTACGAAGCCCGAGTACATCAAGCGATGCCGCCGCCGCCGCAGCAGCAGCAAGCTTTTCGAAGCCTCTCCCTCTCTCTTTTTCTTTCTCCTTTTTTCTTCCCTCTTTCCTCCCTGACCGCACTCTCGCTCCGGGGCTCTTACCTGCGCGCCTTATTTCTATATTCTCTCTTCCTCGCGATCCTCTCGCTCGCGTACTCCCCAGGCGCAACGAAGAATACGGCCAAGAAAAGAGAGAGAGAGAGCGAGAGAAAAAATGTATAGAAGGCTCGAATCTCTCAACGGCCCACAGTTCCTGCGACTACTTATTTTTTCACAAAAGTATACACGTATCTCGTCCACATTCTCCCCGAGTCACCGGGTATAAACGATGAAAAAGAGAGAAACTCCTTGGATCGTCGACCGAAGCGACGCGCTCTTTCTCTTTCTTCCTCCTCTCCTCGTCTCGCTCTCCGCTCGCCTCCTCGATAATCTTTTCTCGACGATCAAACGCGCCGCCAACCGACCGGACCGTTTGACCAAACTCCTCCTCTCCCAGCTGCTTTCGATCAAATTTGTGAAACGCTCATTCTCGCACGAATATTCCTCTCGCCCTGACTGAGATGAACAAACGCGTATGTATTTCTTTTTTTGTTTGTTTGTAACGAGAGTTTTTAATTTGCTACTTTTTTCCTAATTTTTACTCCGAGTCGCGCTTCCCTCGGGCTCTTTTCTCAATTTTTCCTCCCGCTCGCAAACTGCCGTCACTTTGTAACGGCCGACTCGGCGTCGCCTCTTATCTGATAAAGAGAGAAAGCGAGAGAGAACGAAAAACAGAAAGGAAAAGAAGAGGAAGAGAGACGATCGTGAGGGAACGAAAAAAAGTACGAGAGTAAAAAGAGAAAAAAGGCGGAGCGAAAAACTAGTAGCCCTCGTGTAAGAATGCCGCTTGGCCGGCTATTTTCTCTCTTTCTCTCTTTCCGAGGCTTCCGAAGCGACAGAGCATCCATTGTCTTCGCGAATCTCGCGAAAAGCGACACCATCCGGATGCTCGATCGAGAATCGATGAATATTTCCGTGGGCGGACATTCTCCCTCGAATTTAATTCTCGATGGGTAAAGTAGCGACGCTCCGAAGCCCTCGAACACGCTCGACCGACCTTTAACGCATCGTCAACTCTCGAAAAAGATTGAGAGAAATGCGTGCTCCATCCCGTGAAGAATATTCACATTTTTCTCATGCTCGACTTCCTGCCTTTTCATCGCGAAAAAATCCCGGTTCGGTGATTCCGGATCGCAATAAAAAAAAAATAAAAAACTCCGGATTTCGCGGGGATAAAAATATGGAGAAATATTTAGCCAATTTTTGTATCTGCGATCTATTGTCCGATACGACGATCCCTCGAAACCCGAGACTCAAATTATTTGTATGGAATTGGAAAATTCAGGCGCAGACCGAACGATTACGGTCAAGCGAATCTCGTGAAATTCCGCGGCTTTTTTCCGCCTTACGCGTTCGCGAGAATTCACTCGTCGCACTTGACCGCTCTCCGTCTTATGCAATTTTCCAAGCCTCCTCGAGACGACAAATATTTCTGAGAGGAATTCGCAATCGCTCCGAAAAATATTGTCGATCGAGAAATACTGACAACTGTCAAGCGATCCCTTCGATGGTAACTGGGCGTTCAGTCTCGAGCGAATATTCCTCTTGCAAAAGGAGAAATCTCCTTCACCAACCAATAAATAATCGATAAGCGTTCGTAGGTCGACACTGCCAGATGGCAGCTTTTGCCAATTCCAAGCCTTTTCGCAGTTTTTTTCATAACGCCCCGCGCATTTTTATTCCATTCATCGCTAATTGTCGTAATTAGAGATTGCACGAAAATAATAAATACGAGTCATTCTCATTATTTTTGTTACACGAAGCCTCTTATATTTCAAAGGAGCAGAGAGTTAGAAAATGTTTTCTAGGAAAAATTGCGAAACGTCGGTGCGCAGGTTAAGTCATGCCAGGATAATCCGAACATTGTAAGCATTAACTCTTGTGAACAAAAGTGTTCATTTTTTTCATCGTATCTCGATTTTAATAGTTACTTTTATCTTACTCGTCATGTATTTAAGAAGAATTCAGAAAATACGATGTAAATATTTATAGAGGACGAATCAAGAGAAATATTTAAATCAATATTATGTATGACTTTTATTGTATCTTCAGTTTTGCAATGACCTTTGTTATTAATTTGTACTCAATCGTAAACTTATTATGATTAATAAATAAAGAGAAAAAGATAAAAAGCATGAAATCATAGATAATTTTTTGCTAAGCTTACTGATAAAAATATATTTCAAGTATTTTATGGAACATTCATGAAAGAAGCACTAGAATGATGTCTATCGTGCTTGGATGGAGGCTGTTGTGCACGCACAACAACTTGCTTTCCGATCAATGCTCGAGGATCCCAAATTCCACCCCTTGCTCTCTTCTATACCCTTTTCTCCTACTGCGGCGTTCGATCCTGGTCAGGACGCTGCTTTGGCTCAGTTGTAGTTCTACCGTTCGGTGGATTGTTTCGTTGCGTCGAAGAGATTCTTCCAACTGCATTCTCTACATCCAATCAGCATTAGTGACTTACACTGAATTCAGAAAATAATTGTACAAGCGTGCCAACTTTGTAAGCCTGGTCTTTGTACTTTCCAATATGGTACGTAAAATACATTTTTTTCTTCACAAAAACCTCAGGTAGATGTTCAACGAAGCGAGATGATTTTTTCAGACAGCTCGATATTTCATATTTTGCCCTTTTGTGTTCGGAGAGGGATCATATTTCTCAGGTAGCCTCTTATTATTTGTACAAGCATTTTCCATGTCCAAGGCCTGATTCAAGGAATAAAATTTTTATTTTTTATTATTTGCTCCCCAATCACTTGAAATAGTATTTTCATTCCAATTTCCCCTACAGCGTTCTTCCTGAATCTTTTATATAATTTTCATCATCATTTTTCTCTGTCTATAGGCAACCGGGTCGGCATCCTGACTCTATTTCTCTATTTTCTATTGTATTCGTATACTTAGGTCAGGAGTGAATAAAAAATTCTCTTTCTTCTGCTAAACAAGCGCAACGGAGCTCCCCTCATGGATTGTGTCATAATTTTTTGACGATCAATACCACACAAAGCCTGCTTGCGCAGACCAATAAGAATCCATCGAAGAGGAGCCTTTGGATGCGCGTTCTGCCCCTACTCAGGAACACTACTCATCGATCCAACTTGCTAAGGGAACAAGATAGAACCAAAGAATGGTTCTGAATAATATGACTCACCCACTGGGTTCATCGAACCTGGCTACCAGCTCGACTTGCTCCATAGCTCCAACCCTACTTGCTAATTATCCACTTCGGAGACCGATCGATAGTCTCAGTTTCAAGACCTTTCTCTCCAAAAACATTGTTTATTACATTTTGCTTTAAATGTTGATAATTAAGGAAATATATCTCCCTGATGCTCTACAATATTTTTTTTCTCTTTTTGTTCAGCAGGCTTGGAGTAGCCATGTCAACTAGGAGGCGTAGGGGATTAAAGCTCAGTATAGACTGGAAATTAGCAAGCAAAAATCACAACAGATAGGATGAGCGAGTCTCGTCATAGCGAAACCCGCTCCTTCAATGAGAACTCTCCAAGACCCCCGGTTCCTGGTAAGAATTTTTGATTTCTTAAATATAAGACGTTTATAATTTTTTTTATTTTTAATTTTTTTGAGTACTAACAAAATATTGTTCATTCCATTGAACTTGTAAAGATATTTTACACTTTTTGAACATATAAAAATATTAAATGTTATATCATTATAGGCGAGGAGACGGGAGGGTACTACAGCAGAGCTCGTCCTCACAGTCCTGCTCTGACACCGCGACGTTCGTCACTCGCTACTTCCAAGTCCAGCCAAGACTGTTGCGATGCTTCGGCTCCCCTCGGGTTTGAGCCAGAGGGTTGTTGCGGTACCACAACAATGGGAAGCAACACGCCCCCTGCGTGCCTTCAATGGGCTAGAAATTTTCAGTACCTTCTCACGGATGAGGAGGGTCTCAGACTCTTCACGAGATACCTTGACCAGGAGGGCGAGCCGATCGCTCGGCCTCTGTACTTTTGGTTCGCCTGTCAAGGACTCAAGGGAGCTCAGGATCCGGCGACGGTTCAACATCTCGTCAAGGCCATACATAGGAGGTCAATATTTTTAAATATGTAGTCAATATTTATTTCAAGATAATTTACTTCTTCAAACTTATGTACCAGAGAAAATCTTTCGTTTTATTATAGAGAACAATACCGGCGAAAATTTTTATGAATTTAAATTAGTTTTATATTAAATTTATGTTCATCATGGTCAAAAGTATTATTGTAGGAATGATGACTTGGCTATAATAACAGATGTAGCTCTATTGAGTGCGCAAAGTACATTATTCTTGAATTATGAATGCACGGGGTATATTAAGAGCCAAAATAAAACGAAACAACATGCTTTAATAGGAATTTGTTTTCAGGTTCTTTATTAAATCGCAGCTAGCGATACCCGAAGATGTGAAGAAGGAGGCTCATCGGAGGGTAATGGAGGGTCGGGTGGACGACAAGGTTTTTGAAGCCGTCCAGACGGAAGTCGAGCGGTTGATGGCCGAAACGACGTATCCGAATTTTCTGCAATCGGACATGTATCTCCAGTACGTTCAATCCTGCCAGAATCCCGACTCGGGGGGTTGTCCGAGCTCGAGCTCCAGCCGGGAAATGTCGCTGTCGTGCGGGCCAGCCCTTCTCCCGACCCTCCACGAGGATAGCGAATTCGTCGTTACGGTACCCGGCTCCCATTCGGCTGGCGAAACACCCGTCGAATCGAGAAACGAATTAAGACTGACCAAAGACGTTCTCAGAGCCACGCAAATGGCCAGGATCCTGGATATTCGTCCTGAACCCGAGGCGTTTGCCGGGTAGGTCGACAAATACGCCACATTTCTTTTCTCTTGTCGTTGACGTTAGAATGTGTATATGCTTTTTACTTTTTATTTTTATTACACTCTTCACCTCCCGCATCATTTTTTAACTTGCCTCTTAAAACTTTTTTGTTCTTTAATTTTCATTTTTTATGATTCCTATTTTACCTGGATATTTTGTGTGGCGTTTGCGTATAGAATTTACTTGCAACGTGGAACTAGTCCGTACCATTTGTCGTCATCCAGACTGCACGCACCATATTCCTCGTACAATCCAGTTTCGAGACAGGACTCGGAACTCCAGAGCCTTAGCAGCGACGCTCGAAGCGGTTCCAATCTCTCCCTCACCGACTCTTCAGTGTAAGTAAAAATATATTTTCATATCGGTCATACTTGTGGCTAATTCATCCTGTTCTGAGGTAAGTTTTTAAAGAAGAAGGACGACGAAAAATCCTTGCAAGGACAACTGGAGTGGAATTCGTTTGGAAGTTCTGTAATCATTCAAATAAGATGAACTTTTTTTTCTATTTCAGTGATGGTATGTCGATAGGACACTCGAGAAGCAAAAAGCAGATGAGAAAGTGTCGAGCGATCCCGGAAGACGTTATAATTCCAGATCCGATGCCGGATCGCTACGTGATACCCCGAACTCAGAGAATATCGCGAGAAGCGATGCAGTCGCAGCCTCCGATGACGTTCGCCCAGGTGTTAACGACAAAGTTGGAGAATCTGCAGCGTGAACGTGAGAGTCAGGAAAAGTTAGAGAGGCACTTGCAAGAGACGACGGCAAAGAGCATCGAAGAGGCTTCGATAGCGACGGCGAAGGCTCTCTCGGACGCTCTTCGGGAGAAATTCTTGCTCGAGGATGATAGCGATCAGGCGATCCTCGATCAGCACGTCTCGCGAGTCTGGTCCGACCCGACACCCTCGAGGTCGCCTGAGCTTGCCTCGCCGCGACCTCACTCGCCGGATCGTAGACAACCGGCTCTCTCGCATAGTTACATGCGCCAGCTCAAACAGAGAAAGGACGTCGTTTCCACCTTCTCCGTTGACAGCGGAAATATTCAAGACTTCGCCGAAGGTGACATGGCCGCCGCCGGATCAGTCAGCTCGTTTGGCTCGCATCTTCCCAAATCGAAATCTGTACCGTCAGATCATGCAGATTCTCTTTACAAACAGGATCTCTATCTTCAAGGTATATTTTCAAAAAAGATTGTGTATATAATTTTTTTTTTTCGAATCTAACCATTGTAATTATTTTGTTCTCATTCATCATCTACTATATCCTTTATTTTATCCTAGGTCATGAGCAGAGGCTACGAAGATCCGATGCTCTTAGAAGATCAGCAACGAAGAAATCCATGACTGAACTCACGGACAGCGGAGTGAGCGTCCTGAGCTATACGCCGCCGGTAACGGCTTGCAAGGATGCTCGTCTCCAGGCGAGAATTGCCCAGTGTGACAAAAAACTCGAGGCTAAACACGGAAGCTCGAGACACGGCAAGAGCATGCGAAGCGGTTCGCTCGAGAGAACGAGTAGAGAAAAATTCGGAATCTCTATCCATCCGTTTGTTGCCGATCCAGGAATGCCACCTCTACCCCCACCGGAACCTGTGAGAATTTTGAATTTACAAACTCTTATATAATTACCCTCTAACTTTTTTAAACTGTCAATTATTGTTATCTATTTTGTATTCATATATTGATTTTTTTTACCAGGCGACTCAATTGGACGAAGCGAAGCGAAGGTTGGAGGAAGAAGAAAGAGCTCGCGCCGGGAGTAGACAACGTCATGCAGCCGCTGGAAAACAACTTCACGTTGAGTCGGGAATGCAGAGTCAAGCTTCAAACATGTCGAAATTCGCCATTCAATCTAACCAGTCGACCTTGCGGAAGAGCAGACAGGACGTTGGAGATTTCACTACCGCAGTGTTCACCTTTTGTGACGAACCACTGGCCTACAGGACCAAAATTCCTGGACGAAACGTCACGTTAAAACAGTTTAAGGAATATTTACCCAAGAAAGGGAATTACCGGTGAGAATTTATGAGAAATTATAAATCTGAGAATTTCCGAGGAATCGTGTGAAAATAATAATTGTAAAATAATCGTAAAAAATTTTTTAGTTTCTTCTTCAAGACGGAATGCGAAGACTTGGAAATGAAAGAGATTCAAGAGGAAATAACAGACGACGCTGAGGTATTGCCGCTGTGGGAGGGCAAAGTGATGGCCAAAGTGAAAGCTCCGGAGTAAAAAGCTCATAGCTTTGGCATATCTCGCAGCCTCCGAAGCGACTTGTACAGTTCAACTGAAATAGTTATTTCCTATCGATCAGTATTCATCCTGTGAACCGAACCTTCTTTCTCCCTTCTCTTTTTTTCGTCTTCCTTCTTTTTCCAAATCTATTGCGTCATCCATAGTCAAATATGTCGTACGCACAAAAGACAGGCAATATTGATGTCGCGATGACGAACGAGTGAGCGAGGAAGCGCGCGAGAGTACGCGGTTGTAAACTCTGAACGAGCCAACGAATTTCTTTCTTCCAAGAGCTTACCAAAACTCGCCTGACGCTGGTATCTCTTTCGACCGATTGTACAGAAGGCCTGCGTGGTTTGTCACCTTGTCAGGGTGTGCGTAGACCCTAGATTATAAAACAACTCGATTTAAGAGCGATTAAAACAAAAATAACGAAAACAAAATTCTGTATCGGAATTTTCTTGATCATCGATAAATTTTGTTTTCATCGCTCTTGGCGAGACGCTAGGCTGTAAGGACGAATTATCGAAAGCTTGTACGTATGATGTGCGTACCAAAGCGATACGCGTACGTAATGTTGCGTAACGACGATAATTAGGGCACAAAAACGAAATTCTTGGCTCGCGTTGAATTACGATCTTTTTTGGGATATTGTAAAATATATCTGGAAAAAAGGAAGGCAGTATTGAATAGCGCGGCCACACTCATTGCGTTGCAACGTAATCGCAGATCGAGCGAATGGGCCTGAAAATAAAAAAAAAAGAGGAAGGAAACGATTAGCGCTCGATACTCGGAGACGGGCTCATCGGGTGCGGAAAAACAAATTGTGCCTTTTTAGACTTGTAAGGTTTTCATTAATCCTAACCGAGCGATAAGAGTAATTAATACAAGTAAGATGAATGAACTGACTTGAACAAATTGAGTTTCGGGTTCGGCTAAGGCCCGAAACATTCCATTCAAACGTTTTTCGTTTTTGTTTATTTTTTTTTTCTTTCTTTTTTGCGAAGAAGAAACCGCTTAGGAGAAAAGTCTGCGATCAATTTACTATCGATAAACTTCCATTGTATCGACATAGAAGTCAATTTCTCATTGTTCATGTACAACGAGGTTCGGAAGAAAAAGTTTGGCAAGAGCGAAAAAATGAGAGAAAAGTGGAAATCTATTAATCGTTAAGAGAATAAAATGACTTAATTAAGGGCTATCATTTATACAGGGCAAGCGCGATGACAACGATTTTTTAAAGTGCTTATCTCATTAAACGATTCAGCGTGATGCAATAATGTCGAATGTATTCTTAATGGGATCTCGCGATCTCGGCATCATATTTTATTTAAATGAAGAGAGAGAAAAAAAGAGAGAATTATACTTGTCGCGCGAGTTTTGTGAAAAGGGAACGAGAAGTGTTGTTTTTTTCATCGAGATAAGATTCGCCTAAACGATGCGACATAGCAAATGAAATTTTTCAGCAATTCGATAGCAATCTTGTATTTCACTGAGTTTATATTTTTATTCTTCCTAACCCTCTCTATATCCCGCAACGTGAAAATCTATCATTTTGACGAATGTTGAAGTGTTCCTGTACGTAATTAATTGCTAATTATAATAATTGTACATCAAAGATGTCGAGAATAATAATGATATCGCGATTTTCACTGGATTTTAAAGACGAGAAGAAAAATTCGTTACGATGCGCGTCTGTTCAGGGTACAGGATGACAGCCATTTTTGTATCTGCATTCGAGCGTTCCCAGTGCGAAGAGACAGAAGATGAGTAAAGTTTACAACACCGAGTTCAAGGATGCTGTAAGAGAAATTGTCCAGCGCGTTCCGCTCTTTAATTCACCATACGGTAAAAACAAAATGACACCGAAGAAAAATTTTTATTCAACGCGGTGAACTTCAAATATCTTTGTAAAAAACTCACAGATCGCGTGAGAATCGTCGAGTGGACAAGACGTCTCGCTGGTCTTCCAGACGATACGATAGATTCGGCGAAGAACCGTAACGACTACGTTCAGCTTCTGAAAATCATGACTCGGGGTGGTCGGCTGCACGGCATATTTCTCGAGCCGCCACCGAGTCCGGAAATTGCACCGTTGCCTGAGGCAATGGCGAACGCGCTTACAAGCCAATGTCCCGAGTTGCCTCGGGCCGGACCCATCGAGCCGATTATCTCACGCAAAACACCGGATGGACGCGCGTATCTCGCGATTAGAAAAATTCCTGATCGCGGTGTCCTCTGCTACATGGCCGTCAGCTCGGACGGTCAAGCTCCAAATGAGAGTACCGATTCTGATTCAGGCCCGGAACAGACGAATAAGTGATCGGTTTTACGAAAATCACATTTTTTATTTACTTCATTTCTATGTATCGATTAATTTGTATTTTTTATACTATTGTATTGTCGTATATTTTTTGAAGTTTATCTTGTCTCAACGTAATAGTTAATTACATATTTTCGGATTTCTTTGAAATTCATTACTTCTCATTGCTTTTGTCAGTTTTCATGCAATGAAAATCTCAAGATAATATATAAAGTAAAAATCATTGAATTCGAGCCAGTTTTGTCGTTCGTAAACACAATCATAACAGTCTCACGTACGCGTTATACGTAGAATTATTTTATTTTAGAATGAAAATTCATGTTCCTAGATCGAAATATTTTTCATAGACAAGTCTTTTTCGGAAACTTCCTCTTTGCGTGCGTCAAAATCATATGGCTTACGTGCGGTCGGTTGATTTCGAAATTCGAAGTACGCAAATAGACCTGGAGAGGCGCCACCTGACGAAAATAATCCAAATATGTATATACACACATCTACACGTGCATATCCATAATAGGTGTATAGACACAAAGGCGCTTCTGGTTTGTATTTGACAGTAGTGCGTTGTATATTTATCCGATCGTAAAACACGAATGTTCACGAAATTGTCAAGTAATGAACTTCACCGACATAACCTTTTGAAAAATTAATGGCTCTCCACGGAGCGAGATAGATTTCGAGGGTAAGTTTGCAGTTTTTAAATATTCTTTCAAGTAAAACTTATCGTCTTTCTCACGTACACGTCAGAATTTTCTCGACCAAGTATGAACTCGATTTTTCTACGTTGTGATACAAAACGCTCATTGTCAATATTGAGCTAGAAGGAATTTCGTCAATAAATATCATTAAATAATTTTTTTTGCATGCCCTACTTAAAATTTTTAATTTGAACATTCAGAATTGAACTGGAGGTAATTTTGGGAAAATATTATAGAATTACGTATTCAGATGTAATTGATATTCAATTTGTTGTTTTCAAAATGTGAATGGAAATTTTTTAGTGCACATGAGCTAGCAGAACGAAATGGAGCAGCCTGAGGAAAATCCAGCCCCAGCAGGAGTCACCAAAGGAAGTTCAGAAGAAAATTTCCAATGGGATGAGTGGACCATCGTCGAGGAGAATCCTAAAGAAATTAAGCATGCTACAGTACAGGAGACAAAGGTTGAAGAAGAAACATCTCCAGAAGAAATGAACTGTAGCGACGCAGAGGAAGCTTGTCAAGTAATTTTTATTTCCATGATCATAATCTGAAGTTGCACTACGTGATTGAATTATCAATAATTTAAAAAATATTCATAAATATTAATTTCCCTCCTACAACAAGATTTTCTAATTAAAACAAATTATCAACTTGATCAACATTAATTGCTAAATTCCACCAACATGTACATTTTTTTTATTATTTTTAAAGTCTTTGGAACCGATCTTGGATAGAATCGTTGAGGCTCAGCCAAGTGAATCGTCTACCGTTTGTAACGAAGAATCGGACGGTGTTTCCGTGATTTCGGAAAACAACGATGAAGAATCGGGTTCGGCAGGTAACGAGAACAGGATCATACCGTACGAAGAACCTTCCCGTCAATCGGAACGGGAAAGCGAGAAGAATATCACGGAGGTATTTGTGATACCTTAGTAAAAAAAAAATGTCGAGTAAAATACTCGAGTAAGAATGTGTACTGAACGATTCAGGTTCCTACGCGTCAAAACTTTCTTATCGCCTGTTCCATTCTAATCGTCGTCATCGCTGCGGGACTCGGAACTTATTTACAGCAGGAAGCCTCTAGCGATGTTGACAACGCGCTCTTAAGATCGAAACACGAGGAGGTTGTGGATCGCCTGAAAGAATATAAGTATGGTGAGTTATTATTTATATATAAGATAATAAGACAATCCGATCTGGATCATAAACTATAATAAAAAACAATTTTTTTTCAGCTTCGGAACTTGTTGATGAACTTCGACAGCGTTTTCCAGATAAGAAAATATATGCGTCGAATTGGATCGAGGGGACAAAGAAAAGTGAACCAACACAATCCACACCTACTGATCAACCTCGTTCTCCAATCGGGAAATCAAAGAATCCTTTGGATCATTACAAAAACGTAGTGCGCACGATTTGTCTCGTTCTGGATGATATTCGTCTCACTGATGAAACCGTTTCAAGCCCGTGGATGTGTGGTCCGGAAAAAGTTTTCTCCGATATGTTCCATTTGCGCACTTTATTGGGCAACGCGATTGGAGAAATGGACGAGTCGGGCCAAGCTGCAAATCGCGGAATTCTCGATAACATTGATTTTCGAATAAGATCAGCAAGTGAGGCTCTCGTCGCGGATTTCATCAATACATTGGCTAGATTCAGTTTCAAGGCGGAAAGCAGGATGGAAAAATTGATGTACAAAATGAACGAACACTTGTGTATACTAAGAAACACGATGCCCAGTAGCAGCAAAATTAGACACTCACTTGAGATGAATAAAAATTTCATCGATAATTGCGCAAAGACAACGGAAAAGAAATTTTACTCTAAAAAAGAGGAGAAAAACAAAAAAGGAAAGGAAGAAAAAGTTTTCGAAAAAATGAAACATTCCTATCGCACTCAAGAAAATAATCCCGATCGGAGATGGGAAGAAAAAAAGAGAAATTTTGAAAATTCGGTTGAACATTCCGAAATGCCAATCCAGTCTGAATCCGCCAATGACCAGCTTATCAACACTGGAGAGTTAAAGAATGAGAAATTCATTGACAACAAAAAAGAGGAAAAAGAAAAAAAATTCCAACAGAATGGAAGTCAGAGAATGTGGAAACAAAAAAATTCGCGGTTCAGAGTACGTAATATTTATGTTTTTTAAATTCTTAATCTAACAAAAATCTTTCTTTACTTAGTTTTAGAATATTTCAGGAGTCCCAAGAGGGAAAAAATCATAAACGCAACTTTCCGTCAAACGAAAACGTCGAGTATAAGAAAAAGAAACCAAAATGGAAAAACGAACAAGGATCAGATTCATCACAAGAGGACAACGCGGATTATTTGATCATTCCTTCAAATGAATATCGAGGAAAAAAAAAAGTTGACCGAATGGGACGCGATTGGTTAGATGACAACCTGGGAAAGGAAAACGATGAAGCTAATGGACAATGGCAATTTGATAGGTAAACAAAAATATTCCATTTTTATGCGCAAATTTTGATTTTTTGTTTTATAGAAAAAAATCAAACCCAATAACGGTCCACAGATCGCGAGTTCGGGATCAATTGCGAAAAGATGAATCTTCTGACAACTGGTATTTCGATCGAATGCGAAATCGGAAGGTATCTCGTAAGAACATCGACGATCACACCAACAACTACCGATGACTCGGCGCTCGTGTACTTCTAAAATACGTGCCACGTTGACGGAAAATTAAAGATTATATGCGCGTGTATATGTGTGCGTTTAAGAGGAAAGCATATTTTCGTTACCGTAACGAGAATGAAATTAACAGATCTTAAGTGTGTTTCAGAAAACACGAATCTCAATAGAGATATTAGTGACTAGAATCTTATTTTGTATTTGAATTTAAAGCTAATCGAGAATAAAGATCGCGTGGAAATAGTTAAGTCATACTTTTCAGTTTTACATTTACTTCAATCTAATATTTCAATTTTTGTCATTAATATTTTTGTAAACAAAAGAAGAAATTGAGGAAATGGCAGAAAAATTTTATAACATCGAAGGCTGAACAGGTTAAAAAATTTATAAAAATGCGTCCAAAATTTCCACGATGCCAAGATGATCTTCCTGTTTTTCATCGCTCACCCAGGAGTCGACTGAAGGATACCGGAGTTTGTGGGTATGGAATCCGTCAGGGCGTAAAAAAATAACATTAAAAAAATAATACATAAGAATATTATTAAAAAAAAATTCAGATGTAAAAGCATAGACGAAATTTCATATGAGTCTGAAAATGAAATCGTCGAGGAAGGAAAAATCGATCAAAGACATTTAAGTAGCCCGGCCGGACCTTTTGATTCCATCACAAAACCAGAATGCGAAGATATCGAAATTTCATTATTTCTCCAACGAATTTTCAATTTACTTAATCCAGTGATGAGAAAGCTTGAACTTGCGGTGAGACAATCCTTTTGTACATAAATATAGATAAAAAATTATAAAAAAATATAAATGTGTAAACGGAAAAATATCACAGGCAGCGCTGGAATCGGTCATTGTCGATCCAGACTTTTTCGAGATTGTCAATACAACTGAATTGATAAAATTGAGAGATTTCGTCAATTTGGGGTTGAAAGCATCTCAACCAAAAATTCATTTCGACGACTCAAGCCTGTCTCGGCCAGCATCGGAAGAGAGCGAGACGAGCTCCGATAAAACGTGTCCACCTGTCGACTCAACACATTCAAAACTCTACTCTGCTTTGCAAATTCTTGATATGGACCTCCGAATCAGAGAAAAAGTAAGAGAATCATTTCGGCAAGGCGAAGTTCCCTTGCAAGCAGCATATTTTCTTCAACACGTAAAATCTTTCGTCGAGCATTGTTTTCGAAGAATGGTAAAAACTCCACTGAAGGATAAAAATCAACGAGAATATTTTCGAAAGCTCTGGCATGAAAATCACAAAGCTCAACGAGATATCGATGGTGCGTGGATAATGTAATAATTTAAAAATGATGTATAAACTTTTGAAAGGTTTTCATGCTTTGCAGCTCTTCTGAGTTTTCTGGAAGAACAACGCAGAACTCAACGAGATCTTATAACGGAAATTGCTGCACAGTTTAAAAAGGATACCGAAATACTTGAAAAATTGAGTGGAAAATGCAACGAGGATATGAAAGCCGTAGTGTGGGTTTCTTGATAGAATTTTTCTAAAATATTTCGCGATTAAGATTTCGTTTTTTTTTCTAGCGCTCGTTCCGAAAGGAAGCAAATTACAGAACACAAATTTTCGGAGCTGAGATTGTACGACATGAGACAGTATCTCGCGATTTCGAAAAATAAAGTGGAAAATCTTAGGGAAACGTATTTACGCTTGGAGCAAGAAATCCGTTCAAAACGTTTCAAAGTGACGTCTCAGCTGTTGAGCCACATTTCGAAATTTGACACGGAGCTTGGAGAACGTTATAAAAATCTTGAAGAACTCGTTGAACAGTTTCAAGAACATCAGAATGTAAAGGAAACATTAGAAGAAGAAAATGAGGCTCTTTCTGAAGTCTGCTCAGTTTTTCTCAGAGCGATAGAGAGTGCAAGAATGGCCGCGTTCCAACTCAAACTCGACAACTTTATGCAGAATCGTGCGGCAAAAGTGATCCAACGATGGTGGCGTCCAATATTCCAACGAATTAAACTGAAAAAGAAGTTAAAGAGAAGGGTATATATTTCTTAACGATACTTTTAATCAACAGAAAATATGATACTCAAAATATAGGATTTGTTTTCCAGGGTAAGAAAGGGAAAAAGAAGAAGAAGAAAAAGTAATTTAAATCATTGATTACCTTCATGAAACTTCTGGTAATCAAATAAATAACAGAGTTATTACCATATCCATTAAATACATGAAAACTAAATATCGTTTTCCATTTATATATCCTAATATGTACAAAATTTTTCAAAACTTGAGTTAGTCTCTACTCCTCCTCGCAAATACACTTCTCCACCAATTCTCGAAGATTGGGATTTTCCATGGCTGCTGCTATCCTCTCTTTGTCATTTATTTGTTTGTTAACTGAAATAACAAGTAAATTTGAAGAAAATAAAAAATAAAACATACAAAAGAAAATGCTGAAAATAACAAAAATTAGATACATAGCAAAATTGAGAATATGAAAAAGTAAACAGAACTTACTTTCTTCTTCAGTGGCATGAGCACCTTCTTTTATATATATATCCAATTTAAACAGTGCCTGCAAATTTCGTTCAAGTTTAACTCTAATGCACAGTCCTATGAGTGTTGCAAGTGAGCAGTGTGGTACGGTAGGATTGAATTCTACTCTTATGACAGAAACTCCTCTTGAGCTTGTTCTAAGAATATTAACACAGTCCTCGTAAACAACATCCAATTCTTCCAGAGTTTGTGGTTTTTCAGGATCTTTGATAGTTCTCAGAAGATCTGAAAGAACAAATTAAAAGTTTTTAAACGATTGAAACAATTCACTTGATATCTTCTTCTTTATTTGTACACAGATAAGACGTATTGACCAATATAGAAAGAACAATGAGAAGCAAATTAATGGAGTGTTTTTTTCGATTTTTTTTGTATAATGTTCAAAGAGAAAACAAGAAATCAGGACGATGTCTTGCCATATACGGAATCCTTGAGCTCCGTGTCGTCCTTGAGGATGAGTCCGCTCTGATTTTTCGCCTTCAGAAGATCTTCTACGGTTCCCATCACTCCATCAGGCATTATGCCGTCTCTTATTTTGCTCCCGATCGATAGTTTGCGAAAAAAGGACAGCATGATTATCTCGATCCGCGATACAGATACATTCGTGACGTCCCCGCCGCGTTGCGGCCCCCGGGTCAGAGTTAGAAAAAATAAAATATAGGGACTGACGAGTTCAAGGTACAAGATTTTCGATCGGGAAAGAGGTTAGATCCGACAATCCGAGTTGTAAACGTACGCATGTACGTATTGTAACCCGGTCGTGTATGCGTTTCATTTTTTGTGTGTGTTTACTACACGGCTAACCAATCGAAGCACCTTCTCACACACCGGCGCGATTTTTGGACGAGAGTTCGTTTTCCCTCGTGGTTTTCGTTCGCGAACAAAAAGACGCAGTCTCCTCATTGAACCGGCCGTCGAGAGTTTCCTTCCCGCCGAAAAATTCATTCTACGCAGTATACGCACGATGTTCGCTTGAGTTGCTTGCTGGTAATCGAGGGGAAACGAATATTCGAGCCTCTGCACCTTTTTACAATTTTTCCTTTGTGGTGTTTCAATTATTTGCTGTACCATACTCGTTATTTTTTGAAAGAAAAAAAGAATCACTGCCACTATGACGTCTAAAAATCAACCAGGCGGTCAATTGCTTGGAATGGGTACGTCAAGTAATAATTTAATTTAAAAAATAAGTTTTTCCGTAATGAAATTTTTTTAATAACAACCTCTATTAGGTCCAGCGGCTCAACAAGCTTTCGTCAGATATTTTCGAAGTCTTCCAGAGGTAAGAGTTTTTTTTTTGTCAATAAAACAAAATACAGTGTACAAAATGTTAATTTATTTAATTATATGTTTACATGTACATAGAATTCGTTACTTGGATTGTTTATTCGCTAATGAGTTTAGAGTGTGAAATGGGAATTAGTTGCTTTATTTATTCATGGCAGCGAGGGTCAAATTATCCAAAAATGCTAGTGGCTTTTTCTTTGGCCTTGTCATATGCGTTACCTATTTTATTTCCTATTTTTTTCCAAAAACCAGGTGCCTCGGTGGTCGGTTCCACTGTGGTAATTTCTGTGAAAGGAATGAAAACTACTGGTTTCTTTGTAGATAAAACTTCCACCGGTTCTACAGGATATATTGGTTTTTCTCTAATATACCATGGATCTTTGTCTGAATTTGGACGTAACGTTGCACTAGGATTAGCCTTTGCATTTGAGAAAATGTCTGTATCGTGATTGGAGTCGTAGGAACCTACACCTCCATAAACTTCCAAAATTCTCGACTCGACTCTGGCAGCTTCTTCATTATTTTCTTGAAGTTTTCCCGATTGTTCTGTTCCTTGAGGAGCCTCCAAGCCTGCTAAGAGTATTCTACGCTCACTTGGTTGTGCACTATGTTCCAGATCTAGTTCAGGTTGTGCATTCAAGGATGTAACATCCTTCTTCTGGATATTCAAGTCTCCAATTTCATCTGGTCGAACAGTTGTAGTCGTTGGTCTACGAATAATTTTTCTTCTACCTTTGACACCGTATCTTGGAGGTCTTGGAGATGGCGTTGGGGGTTCAGGCTTTTCCACAATCACGGGATGTTCTTGCTCTCGTCGTATACTATCAATAGGATTTTCTTTTTCTTTGGTTGCAGTTACCTCTTGTCTGTAAATTGAATCTTGTTTGTGACTATTCTGTAGGCTTGCAGTTTCTTCCAGACTCAATACAGGCAAGACATCCTGACTTGACTGAGACTCAATAACGTGATCTGGCTTTATTACTTTATCCTTCGGTAATTGAGTATTTTTCTCAACATTCTGGAAACTCGGTATCTCAACGTGTTGATGATTTTGACTAAATTCTGGGTGACTTTGACTGTGGTAATTTTCACTTTGCTGAGAAAATCCTTGATTCTGCTGAGTAAAGTCGTTTCTCTGCTGGTTCTGATGTTGTTGAGTCCAGTCTTGACTTTGATGTGCCAAACCGTTTACATGTTGACTGAAATCTTGATTCTGTTGATTAAATTCTTGATTTTGGTAAGAAACATGCTGACTTTGTTGGGTGTGACCGGTTACAACTTGATTTTGTTGAGAAAAATGTTGATTTTGTTGAATGTGTTGAGTTGAAACTGAACTCTGTTGCATAGAGTCTGCTTTACTGTATTGCACTTGTTGACTAAAATCTTGACTGTGTTGATTGAAACTTTGGTCATGTTGTGTCTGTTGCGACAAGTCTCCGCCATGATGAATTAAATCAACATTCTTACCAAAATTTTCATTCTGTTGGGTAAAGCCTTGATTCTGTTCACTGAAAGCGTGTTCATGTTGTGTCTGCTGGGATAAGTCTTCATTTTGCTGTGTCAAATCATGAATTTGATGATTAATAAAATCTTGACTCATACCAGTGTAGTCTTCACTTTGCTGTGATAAATCATGAATATGCTGACCAATGTCTTCGTTCTGTTGAGTGAAGTCTTGACTTTGTTGAGAGAAATCTTGATTTTGCTCAGTCAAACTATGATCGTGCTGATGAAAGTCCTCACTTTGTTGAGAAAAATCTTGACTCTGCTGACTGAACCCGAGATCATGTTGTGTCTGCTGAGTCAGGTCTTCACTCTGTTGTGTCAAATCGTGAACGTGTTGGCTCATATCCTCATTCTGTTGAGTGAAATCATGACTGTTTTGAGTAAAATCTTGGCTTTGCTGACTAATGTCTTGTTTTTGATGGGAGAAGTCTTGATTTTGTTGAGAGAAACCGTGACTCACCTGACTAGAGCTTTGATCGTGTTGTGTTTGCTGAGTCAAGTCTTCACTCTGCTGAGTCAAATCATGAACGTGTTGATGAAAATCCTCGTTCTGTTGAGTGAAATCTTGACTTTGTTGTGAGAAATCTTGATTTTGTTGAGTAAGTTCTTCTGTCTGCTGAGTTTGGCCCAAATCGTGAATTTCTTTGTGTACGAGTCCGTCCTCGTGATGTAAATCTTGAGTTGGTCCAGTGAAATCCTGACTCTGTTGGCTGAAATCTTGACTTTCATGATTCAAGTCATGAACTTGTTGATTCGATTGCTGGTCCCATCGACTGAAATCCTGACTCTGCTGAGTTAAATCTTCGCTATGTTGACTCAAATCTTCACTTTGCTGAGTCAAATCATGAACGTGTTGATGAAAATCCTCGTTCTGTTGAGCGTAGTCTTGACTTTGTTGAGAAAAATCCTGATTTTGTTGACTCAAATCCTGATCCTTTTGTGTCCAATTGTGTAAATGCTGGCCGACATCCTCACTCTGCTGTGTGAGGTCTTCACTCTGTTGAGTTTGGCTCGGATTGAGAATTTCTTGATTTTGTTGACTAAAATCCTGACTCTGCTGAGTGAAGTCGTGAACTCGTTGATTCGATTGCTGGTCCCATTGACTGAAGTCTTGATTCTGCTGAGTCAAATCTTCGCTCTGCTGAGTTAAATCTTCACTTTGCTGAGTGAAGTCGTGAACCCGTTGATTCGATTGCTGATCCCATTGACTGAAGTCCTGATTCTGTTGAGTCAAATCTTCATTCTGTTGAGTCAAATCTTGGTTCTGTTGACTAAAGTCGTGAACCCGTTGATTCGAATGCTGGTCCCATCGACTGAAATCCTGACTCTGCTGAGTTAAATCTTCATTCTGTTGAGTCAAATCTTCGCTTTGTTGAGTAAAGTCGTGAACCCGTTGATGCGATTGCTGGTCCCATCGACTGAAATCCTGACTCTGCTGAGTTAAATCTTCACTCTGTTGAGTTAAATCTTCACTTTGTTGAGTCAAATCTTCGCTTTGTTGAGTCAAATCTTCGCTCTGTTGACTGAAATCTTCGTTCTGCTGTGTCCAGTCGCGAGCGAGCGATTTGTTTTGTCGTGGGGCTTTATCGTCATGAGCATCGACGTCACGTTTATAAACACCTTTCGTTATTCCAGGTCCACAATCAACCGGATTCGGCAATGCCCCTGCAGTCATAGATCCTCCATAACCGTAACCTTGAGTACCAGATGTGTGACTCTGGTGAGTGCTGGACCAGGATTGTACATTGCTCGTAGAGTGACCACTCGCTCCATCCTCAACAATGCGACCCATAGTCATATCTGGCGCTCTGCTTTGACTTCTGTGTCCGGATTGGCTCCAATGTTCTTCGTAATGGACCGCACCAGGTCTCTGTACGTGACCTACCGTTTGAACTACTTCCTGGTTATTGTAATTCCTCGCTCTCTCATCGAGAATACGTTGATGAGACAAGGCAGAAGAATCCTGAACCTGCACATTGACAGGAATCTGATAAGTCACTCTTTGCCCTGGCACGACACTTTTCCTCTGATAATTGAGATTCTCCGAAGTCTCAATGACTTGGGGATTCACTTGAGGAATTCTTTCCACGTGAAGATTCCGGCTGTGCTGACCGGTCTCGAAGGAGCCTTGATGAACGTTTTGACTCACGTAACCGCTGTTCTCGTTCCCAATTCGATGATGCCTCACTTGAGGGACTCTTTCCAGGTGAAGATTTTGGTTCTGCTGGGTCGACTCGAAGGAGCTTTCATGATGGACGTTTTGACTCACGAAGCCAGCGTTCTCGTTACCAACCCGCTGGCGACCTGGGGAATAGGTCTGACGATGATACGAGAGATTTTCCGAGCTCTCGGCTCCTGGACGATAATGAGGAGCGGTCTCGACGAGGACATTTTGATTCTGGCGAGTCGTGTCGAAGGAAGTCGTGGACTGATGAACGTTCTGGGACGAGTAACCACTGTTATCATTTCGGACACGTTGATGACCTGGTGACACGGTCTGCCGATGATAAGCAAGATTTTCCGAGGACTCGACGGTCGGATGGTATTGAGGATTCAAAAGTGAACTGTCCACGTATGATGTCTGATGTTGTTGAAGACTATCATGCAAGGACGACGAGACGTCGGTATTCTGAGGCACGTATTCAGCAGTCGCAACCGCTGGACGATGAACGGTTCGGATTTCATGTCCATAACGATCAACCTTTTCGGAAGTTTCGACCAGAGGAAGATTTATCTGGGGTACGGTCTCTACCTGGAGGTTCTGATTCTGATGATGCAGATTGTGAGCCAAGTACGCAGCGTTCTCGTTTACGCCGACCGTCGAATGGACTCCACGTCCGTGAACTTCGAGACTCTGGCGCATTCGCTCCAGTTCCGTCTGAATGTCAGGAAGGGCGACGTGGGCACCCTGGACGCCGTCATCCGATCCATAACTCGAGCTGTAATTTTTTCTATAGTACTTTACAACCGTTCCGCCGTCGACGCGCTGGCCTTCTTCCTCGTGCACGCGTCCGTGTCCTCCGTCGGTCATCCAGGAGTCAGCGCGATGCCAATTTCCGGATTGTGGTTCTTCAAGGACGTTCACACGAGCCGGCTGATGCGACTTGACTTCCTGGTGCGTCGACTCGGCGTGATAACTCTCGCTCACGGCGCCCAGACCGACCGGGCCGCATTGCAGGGTGCACGGCTTCGATAGTCCGCTAGCCACAAAGCACAAAAGCACAAATATCAAGCGCGACATTTTTCGCGCCTCTACCTACGTGTGTCACGATCGCGGAAAAAAATCGAGAAACTTTGATGTTTTCTTAAAACGTATTCGGATGCGCGTGGCGATAGTGTTCAGCGACTTGTAACCGACTTGTGTCAAGCTCCTTCAATTTATCTTCACTCTCCCCTCTTCTTAGCTCGAAACGTTCTGACGAGATCGGTTGCCCTCTCGCCGATCGGCTTTCTCGCTGTCGACCCGCACTTATCATCCGAAAAACCCGGGCTTCTTCGTGGTAAATAAATCGAACCGATGGCCTTGACGATTATTGCACGTGATATTGGCAAACTTTTGTGAAATCCTCCTAAGTCTTTTTTTCTTACTCGTTAAATTTTACTCTTGCAATTTTTATTTTCTCTTGATATGCAACGAGATTTTCGTACGGGGATCCTACAAATTTAATAGGCATTTTTTTCATATGAATATTGAATATAATATTTTACTTTCAAGTTGTCACTAAATTTTTTCCTCAAAATTTCAAAATGCAATTCTTCACTTTTTCTTTCGACTCTCATTTTTCCCTCCGAGTTCTTTTCTCACAGATTAAAAGTGTTTTTCTCTTCGAGCATTCTCTAGACGATTTATTCCAACCGGAAGGGTAGAGACTTGTTATTTTTCCTTGTTAATTTTTTTTACCTCTCATTTTCTTTCTACTTGTTATTTAATCGCCGTCGCTCATTAGCATTCTCCTGAACCTGTGATGCGTTTGAATCTCGATCATAATTACTCATCGCCTCTTCTATAAATATGTTGTGATTCATAAAAAGTGGTTACCATCCTCGTAGGTTCTACCATCACATTTTTTGCAATTCTCGAACCTCTCTGATCAATTCGGACCTCCGCTCGATGTGTCATCGGGTGTCCAAGGACGTTTTGCATCCGCGTCGTGATTCCGAAAATAGAATTTCCGTTCTTCGATCATCGAGATGAATTTCCCTTTCGAGGTCAAGGGCTCCCTGGGGTGATGATTTTCCACTCTTTTCGACGAATACATGAAAAATATCATTGAGCTTGATTCTTCTGTGAAAATGCTCCCGCGTTTGACCCGTTATTCCCCGACCTCTACCGATAGACGATTGACCCGTAGATATGTAACAAGGTCTTTGTATCTCTGTGAGAATAATACGTTCAAGATTTCCAAGTCTTTGTTTACGTCTTAAAATATTTTTCGTCCCGTTCTCGTTCGTTTCTCCCCTCATTCTCATTATCTCTAGACACGTTTTATGAGGCCCGAGACACCGTAATCGGGACAACGAGAATTCCGTTTCCCCGGATTCGAAGCTTGATTAACCCCCGAGAGCGTTTCTTTCCTTCTTCTTATTTTTGTTTTCCCACTTTTTTGATTTCATCGTCGCTCGTGCTCGTATCTCAGAAATGGGTCAAGAACGAGTTCTCTGAAAATGTTCGCAGATTCGATGCTCTTACGACGCGTATTTTCCCTGTACGCTCAACATTTTGTTGTTTATCGACGCCTCGGTGAAATGATTTTAGACATTGTGTTAAAAAAAAAGACAAAAAAAGCCAGAAAGAGAAATTTATGTTTTTTGATCTTTGTTTTTCAGAAACCTTCATCGACGGTACGATTTTTTAATCGCAATGAGTATCATACCCTGCACGGAGAGGATGCCCTATTCGCTGCCCAAGAAATCTTCAAGACGACTTCCGCCTGTAAAATGATTGGAGCAGGTGAAAAAATTTTTATCGGACATTCACAATTTTTTTTGCAATAACGGCAAATATTCATAATCTCATCGAATTACATCAGTTAAAATGAATTCAATGTCCATTTATAATAATTAAAATAATAAATAAGTTATAATACATAAAATAATTAAAAATTAGAAATTGGATTTGCATCAATTTTTTTATAAAAAAACATTTTGATAAGTATAATGTTTTTTTTTTCATTTGCAGAACCGAACAAACTTGAAGGCTTGATTTTGAATACCTCGAGATTTCAAATTTTTGTTCGCGATTTGCTTCTTGTCAAGCAATATCGCGTTGAGGTGTACGTTAACCAAGGATCGGCGATGAACGCGAACTGGATTTTGGAGTTTAAGGGATCCCCGGGAAATTTGTCGCAGTTCGAAGAAATTTTGTTCGAAAATACCGGGGTAGAAATCGGAAGCTCGATAATGGCTCTAAAACTTGGTAACAAGGGCAAATGCAAAGTGAGAAACGGGAACTTTTGACACTTGACTCCTTCATGCGCAAAGAGCTTATTATCAGCGTTTTATTTATTTCAGCTCGTCGGCGTCAGCATCGTCGATACTATCTCGTCGCTTATATCCGTTTGCGAGTTTCTCGATGACGAAACTTTTTCTGGACTAGAGGCCCTCATCATTACCAACGGGCCGAAGGAATGTCTTCTCGCACAGGGCGAGGGGGGCGCCGAATTTCAGAATGTCAAACAAGTGAGTGAGATAAAAACGTGACCTGATAAAAGATTTAATTACTAAGAATCTTATTTTATTTGATTTTATTTCTTCCCATTAAGATCATCGAGCGCAGCAATGTCACGGTTACGATGAGAAAGAAAAATGAATTCTCGGCAGATTCGTTAATTCAGGACCTCAACTCGTTGATAAAATTCGAGAAGGGCGCGCAGGAAAGTGCTCAGGTCTTGCCGGAGACGAATTTAAAATTGGCGATGTCCGCTACGGCAGCTCTAATACAATATCTCGATGTGAGACATTAAAATTTTCATTATTTGCGAATGGGGCTTCGATTTAATTATTTCAAGAAATAAACAAAATATTCTGAACAATTAAATTTTTTCATATTAAATTAATTTTTTTCTAGTTGACTTCCGATGAAGCAAATATTCATCAGTTCTCGATGAAACAATTGGAGCAATCGCGTCACATACGCCTGGATGCGGCAGCAATAAAAGCTTTAAATATTGAAGATCGCAGTTCCGCGCTACCTTCTCTGGCCGGAAAAACACCTTCGAGCATCCTCGGTGTATTGGACAAGTGTCGAACGAGTCAGGGACACAGGTTGATCGCTCAGTGGGTCAGGCAACCACTGAGAGATTTAGCGCTTATAAAAGAGCGTCATGACATCGTCGAGTTGCTGGTCAACGATACTGACTTGCGAACATCCCTCAGTAAAGATCATCTCAGACGAATTCCCGATTTGCAGCAGTTGGCAAAAAAATTCAGTAGAAAAAAGGCTGGAATTCAAGATTGTTACAAGTTTGTCCATTTAAATTTTAATTGTATTCGTGTTACACATATTTCTAATTTTTGGATTAATATTCGTATCGCATAGAGTTTTTAATTATTTTGTATTTTTAGAGTTTACATGTGCGTTGCACATCTACCTGTGCTTTTGGAGACCTTAACTGCGAATTCTTCGTCGGCCGTGATGACGGCTATGTTCATTGATCCTTTAAAGGAACTTTTCAATGATATGGACAAGTATCAACAGATGGTTGAACAGACAATCGATATCGAGGCAGCTCAGAAAAACGAATTCATGGTTCGAGCCGACTTTGATGAGGAATTGAAAGGTTCTTTTCCCATTAAATATTTTTCAATTGAAAATTTATTTCTTTTTTAATTTTTTCTTTTGAAAATAAGTGTTTTATGAATTTCATGTTGTGATTAGAACTCAAGGAGACTATGACGGATCTCGAAGGAAAAATGGAGGCCCAAATATCTGTGGTGGCCGATGATCTCGAAGTTGATGCTGGTAAAACTCTGAAATATGAATCAAACGCTCAATTCGGATACTTCTTCCGACTTACCCTGAAAGAAGAAAAGATACTGCGCAATAATAAAAAATATTCGATCATCGATTCGAACAAGGCTGGTGTTAGATTCCGCAATGCAAAGTTAACGAGCTACAACGATGATTATCTCGAAGCCAGAGACAAATTTATGAAGCAACAGAGGACGGTCGTTGCTGAGATAATCGAAATCGCGGGTAAACATTTAGAAAATCGTTAATATTTAAATAAAGAGTTTTTTTATTAGTTCAAAAGTAATTGTCTAAATAGTAATCGGGTGATCCTGGAGTGTGAATACATTTTTCATCCAAAATTTAACTTTATCTTTAGCCGGTTATAGTGCCCCGATGAAAGCAATTGGATGTGTCATTGCCACAATCGACGTCTTGACCGCATTCGCTGTCGCCGCTTTGAGTGGAAGCAAGGATTACGTTCGTCCAGAAATGTTACCAAGCGAGGATGGCGTATTTCATCTCGTCAAGGTCCGACACCCCTGCCTCGAAACACAAAACATTCATTACATCCCCAACGATGTTTATCTTAAAAGAGGTAAAAATATGAATTTTTTTGTGAATCTTTGAAATATTTCATCTTATAATATTTTTTTAAAGACGAATCTCATTTTGCCATCATAACGGGACCGAACATGGGCGGTAAGAGTACTTACATAAGATCAGCTGGCGTTACCGCACTGATGGCGCACATCGGAAGCTTCGTTCCTTGTGACAGCGCCAAAATCTCTCAAATGGATTCTATCATGGCAAGAGTGGGAGCTGAGGATTCTCAGATAAAAGGTCTTTCAACCTTCATGGCAGAGATGGTGGAAACCGCCGCGATTTTACGAGTAAAGTCTTCTTCCTTCATTCAAGAAGTAAAAACAATATTCAATACGTTTCTAAAATAGTAAATTTTCTATTGTACTTGAGACAGACGGCTACTCAGAATTCTCTGGTCATCATCGATGAACTTGGCAGAGGGACTTGTACGTACGAAGGCTGCGGACTAGCCTGGTCAATTGCGGAGTAAATTTCTTTGCATTATTTTTACAAAATTTTCCGTTTGTTTTTCGTAATATTTCATACAGATACATGTTTTTTTCTGCAGACATTTGGCCACAGAAGTAAAATCTTACTCTCTCTTTGCTACGCATTTTCACGAAATAACTCGTCTGGCCGAGGAAGTTCCAGCTGTAAAGAATCTTCACGTAACCGCGACTCCCAAAAACAATGATTTGACTCTTCTGTATATCGTAAAACCAGGAACATGCGATCAGAGTTTTGGAATTCACGTTGCAAAAATGGCTAAATTCCCAGAATCCGTGATCGAGGTATACATATTTTCCATAAAAACAAACTGCTTCGATTTATTTATTCGGTTATTTCTATTTTTTAAACTTTTTCTTCTTTTTTAGTTTGCAAAAAATAAACAAAACGAGTTGGAGGATTTTGACAACAAAATTTTTGAAGGATCAAACGATCCAGAAAAGAAAAGAAAAGCAATGAGGGTAAATATATGCGTAGAGGAATTGCGTGGAATGTTTCTATTGGTAATTTTTTAACTAATCCATGACCATAATAACTGGATAAATTAATTTATATTTTAGGAAGGTGAAGAGTTAATAGCGAAGTTTATGGAAAAATGCAAGTCCCTGAGCAAAAACTTGTCAGAATCGGAGCTAAAGGATAAAATCGAAGAATTTAAGAAGGAGACGTTATCAAGCGGCAATCCGTACATAAAAGCCTTACTCTCAGTCTCGTAAAGAATTTGACCGAGATATATTCAGTACAAAAACTACAGTATTTTACGAATTATTATTTTTATACGCTTGTCAATAAATGAAACCCATATGTGAATACCTCATCGCGAAAAAATAAAGTGCGATTTTTTGTATGTTCATTTTGTTAATCTAAAAATTCAAACTACTTTGCTGCGCAATTTAAAAGAGTCTTAAAAAATGGAAAATAAGCTAAACACCCATTGATTCTAAATTTATATTTTATTTCGTAAAATAAAATTATTTCGATTGTATTGACTGGGGAGTAACATGGATAGCCGAAAAGAGGAGCGGGAAGAGTGTTACCGACGTAACCTTGAACTTGACTAACGTATTGGTGTTGGTTATATTTTCCGGGGAGTGTCAAACGGGTGTAGCGGTATAGGATAATCTGCACAGCAGTCGGTGTCAAACTGTGTCGTACTTTGTATGCGGTGGCAAAAGATATTTCCGTTTTTTTCTCATATGTGACATAATCGTGAAATTGAGAAAAATTGAGTGTTATAAACACGTATAAATAATGGATCCAGCTGTCTTCCCCGAAGAAATTTGGATTAAAATCCTTCTGTATTGTGACGTACCTGATATTATTGCTTTCGGCAGTACGTGTAAATATCTGCGTAAAACTTCCGACACCGATTATCTATGGTGAGTTTATGAGGTTAAATACGTATCAACGCGCACTTGTTCATTTATAAACCATTATAGTCATAAATTCAGTTCACATATATCTCAATAAATTATGTACTTGCATCTGTCGTAAACGTCAAACTTTTACGATTTCGTGATTCGTCATAGAAGCAACAATGCACATCGTACAAAAACGCTCTAAATCAATAGAAACAAAAAATAATCACAATGTTAATGAAAAAATTATAATTCTTCACGTCTCGTATAGATAGTGAATTTTTTATTCAAGCTTTTTTTAGGTAATAAATAATAGAGAATTAAAGTACTTAAAACAAACAATCCAGAAATTTAATCACTCTTATATACATGAAATTATTCATATATATTGCAATGAGTAAGAATATGAATTGAAATTAATAATTATGGTTGAAATAATCTTGTGTTACAGGAAAGTCAAGTGGCTCCAACTGATATCAAAAGTGAAATTTCGCTTTCCGGACATAAAATGTCTGCAATCACTGAGTGTCAGTTTCAAAGCGATGTGCTATCGCTTGCACATGGTGATAACTCTGGGAAAAAATTTACCATTTCCAAGATGTTATCATTGCAGCGGTTATACCTGTCAGCGAAACTGCGTGGAAGGCTCAAATGCAAGAGTTGTCATTGAAATAGGCAATAAGTTCACCTGGGTGATAACGCCACATTTTGGATTGAGGAGACATTTTTCTCTCTTTGCTATACCAAAATATAATTGGAAAAGCTACTCGGAGCAGGTTCAAACACAGAATGTTGCAAGTAGCAGCGCAAGAGGGACGAAATCAGATCACAGGTCCATAACACAGAGATTGAGGTCTTTGAAATTATCAGAATTAACAACTGCACGGATACCAAGGCCCAGTGGACCATTTTGCGTTTATTGCAATCCAGTTCTGTTGTACAGAGAGAAAAAACGACTCACTAGCCATCCAAATGACTCCTCGACATGTACTCGGCCAAATCCCCTGTATCAGAAACTCGTCAATGGCTATTGCACAGACACAATTCAAGTGTTAGGCATACCAAATGTTGATCTCGTCAGTCCTGCAGAAGCTCTGCTTACGGATGGCTCTTTTGCTGTTCTCAAAACGTTCGTCGATCATCTTTTTCATCAGATGCAATTAACAACAATTCTAAGGAAACCTAACACTGTTCTCATGTTCTGTGAACCTCTTGCCATGCGACCTGCTCTTAGGAAACAATTATTGCATTACCTCTTTCAGGAGGTAAAAGTTGCAAGGTGAGGAGACGAAATATCAATGAAAATTATTTGAAGAAATAAAAAATAAATATTGTTCGGGAAAAACGTTGAAAAATGATGTACAGAAATTTATTTAAAATTCTTGAAAAAAATTACTTGGAAAACTTATAAAGAATTGAACATTTTCAGAGTTTGTCTAGTGCCAAAACCTTTGGCAGCGTGTGCCATGTTGGACGTCGAAACGTGCATCGTCGTTGATAGCGGTGCACTAAGCACGAGTGTAGCCGTCGTCGTAGGAGGACGGGTAATTCCGCACCGGTGGCGATTACTCCCAGTTGGAGGATGGCATGTTGCTTATTATCTGAAGCAAACGATGAATCGCCAACCCAAGGAATATCATGAAATTCCAATATCTCACCTGGACACGATTGCCGTTAAAGAACGATGTCGACTCAGCTACAATATTGAGCACGAGGATCGTAGACGCGCTCCGGCGAAAAGAGAACACATTAATCTCAGAGTCGATAGCTATGCTGACTACAAACAGTTTTGGGTACGTAATTTGTTTCAAGCAGATAGATTAATAAATTTATTTTACTAATTAGTAAATTAAACGACCATTATTAAATTTATTCATTTAAACAGAAAGTTTCCCTGGGCTCTGAGCTTTACGCCGCACCAGAAATGATGTACGTCAGTTTGGGTCTTCCTCAGATAATAAAAGATGTAACGACCGGTCTTTCCGAGGACACCCTTCACGATTGTCTCTCTCATATTCTACTCACCGGAGGGAATACCGATCTCTCGGGTTTTGCTCTGAGACTGCACAGAGATCTGAGTGAATTGTTACCGGAGCACAGTGCGATTCTTCAAGTTCGCAGTTGTCCCGGGACTCACAGTTGGAACGTCGCGATGGGATCGACTTACGTTTCCCTCGCGGTTCACCCTGGTAATTTCTTTATTCTTTTCTTTTACGATTAATAAGTGTGCACGGTACATACGAATATTTTTTTCAGACAAAACACCTCCCGAATACGTCGAAGGCAATCCGTTTTGGCTCTCTCGCGAAGAATACGTTCTCTTTGGTTGTGAATCTCTTGAACAGCAATGAGGTATGAAGTGATCGATATGAAATCAAGTCTCAAAAACTCAGAATTTCGATTCCAATCGCCCTAGCTGCTGAGACTTGATTTAGGGGCCCACCAAATTTTCCAGATTGTTTTAATCAAATCGCAGGTCCGAGATTGCATAGTTGCACCCTGGTAACTCGCTGTCGTCACCACTGTAAATAGTTTATAAGGAATATTTAATTGTAAATAAAAGAGATAAGAGTAGTGTAATGCTCCCGACACTGATCGTCGTGATAGAGTCTCAACGTTCATTATCGGAATTCGATGAAGAAATCGTACATGCGAGTACATAGAATTTTTCTAGTCAGACGGCATAAGGGTGTCAAAATTATTCTGATTTTTTTTAAAATAGCCGTATAACTCGTATCTAACTACTGCAACAGTTTATTAAAAAAAAACGTCAGCAAACCTTATAACGACATGTAGTTCAATGCAATTCACTAAAAGCGAGAGTCTCAAAATTACCGATATATATGTACATATTATTGTAACAACTGTTTTTTAGTATAAGTCTCGAATTAAAAAATGAAAAACTATTTAGATAAAAAATAATAGCTTATGTTTCGCGCATTATTGAGTCATGATTCCGGGGCTTCCAGAACTGAGATTTTGGTCTCGCGAAAAAAAATAATTTACCATTTTTCCCAAATGTCGTAGAAGTATGTGACATTTTTTACACACCGTCCCGATAGATACACGAAAAATAATATTGTGCCGTAATACTCATTATTAATCTAATTGTAAATAAAGTGAGATATTACAATTTTACGGATAATTTTATTTTATTGGACACATCAAGATGCTTAGAGAATATGGTAAGCCAATAAATATATACACATTTTTGTACACGAGTACGCGCAAAATTTTTTTCTACCTGTACACGTTGTAATCAATTATTCAATTAATTTGATTTCGATACAAAATACTTGGTCTCTACGGAGATTTGGCGCATCGGTACGAAGAAGATCTTTAATAAGTTAAGACTGAAAAATAACAAAAAAAAAATCCTCACCATTCCTACGTATTTACAATTGCATATATCAGACTAGGCAACAGTACTAGTCTATTTTCTGTTGGTGTAGAAAGAATTTTATAAAATATTTCAATATCTATTCCTCTTTCCGTTAAAACTACGATATTATTAATATATTTCTATCGAGTTGGTATCGTATAGATTTTGGCTTGATGTCATTTTTTTCAGTTCTTACGTTAATTCGTTCACGGCTGAACAAAGAGGAACGGTCAACCCACCGTTAGGTTAATATGTTCGAGTGTTTATATCGATAAATTCTTATCTGACAAAACTTATGTACACGTACAAAAATTTGATACCCGAATGAGTTACGTTTTTGCCCTCCTGTACTACATTACGAGCGATAACAAAAAACGAGACTGATCGAAAATTTTCAATGAACCCTCCCAAGGTACGGGGATACCTTCGGGCGTGCAACGAAACACGCGAGATTTAAAAGTATCTCGTTCTCGTAATTTCGTTTTTTTTTTAGATAACTCAACAACAAGAGCTCTTTGCAGGTTCAGCCTCAACTAGATTGAAATCCAATCCCCCGGGTCTCGCAAATCCCGTTTTAATCCCATCCCATCCGTCTTCGACCGTGTACTCGCCAGTCTTTATTCTGTTGTAAACTTCCTGAGTGACGATTCGGAACGCTTCCGAAACGTTCACTCCAGTCTTCGCGCTTGTTTCTATATGATGAACGCCGTGCTGATCCGCAAACGATCTTGCCTCCTCCTTTGAAACTTCTCTTCTTGCTCCACTTGTCACGAGATCGAGTTTGCAGCCAACAAGAGCAAACACTGGCCTGTGAGGTTCTATATGTCTGCGAGCCTCCATCATCCATTGCGGTATGTGCTCAAAGCTTGCACGATTACATACATCGTAAACAAGAAGAGCTCCAACTGAATTTCTGTAGTAGGACTTGGTTATCGATCTGAAAGTTCAAATCTTTCCTATATTATTGTTATTCATTAAATAAATACTCTTAGATTTACTAAATTCATTTTGTTAATATAATTTTTTTATATTGATGATAATTTCAGGATGTTAAAAATGTAAATTATTTTAATAATATTGACAATTCAACACAAACAACTTATATAAAAAAATTAAAAAAAAATACAAAACTTAATGATCAGTCAATATGAATCATTACAATGTACATGATAATAAAGTATATACGGAAGAGAACCGGAAGAGAATATATTAAGTATTGTACATATTAATCTTCATGATTTTTGTGATTTTTATTTACAAACCTGAATCTTTCTTGACCAGCCGTGTCCCATAGCTGCAACTTTATTCTTGTTCCATCTTCAACCTCTATGAGTCGAGCAAAGAAGTCCACTCCAACAGTAGGATCCGACAGCTGAAATGTTTCATAACGTATATGCACAATTGAAAAGGTAAATATATTTTAAACAAGCAATTTTTTTAATTTAATAAAACCTGTCATTGCATTTTCGATGTATTCCAGTTATTGTGATAAACATAACCTACATCGCTAAAAAATTGTTTTTTTTTCTACTCCGATTTGTTTATAATTGAAAATTAATATTCAAAATTGTATTTATGCAGTAAGATGTTTCGGAATAGGACAAATTTGAATATTTTAGTGCGCAACAAAATTTGATGGCGAAATACCGTCGAATATTCAAGGACTAATTTTGTCGTAACACAATTGTTAAACAAAGCAGAAAACGTCACATTGCTGATATTCATGTGCGTCGCAGATGATGATATTGAAGAACGAAGTGAGGTAGGATGGAGGACGAGAGCGCGTTACGTACCTCGGCGAATTTGCCATCGGTGAAGTATTTGAGGAGTGAACTCTTCCCCACGGTACTGTCTCCGATGAGGATCAGACGAAATTGATAGTCAAAAATTGGTTCCACCATTTTGACGGATTTTTTCTACTCCCCCTAACGAGATCACTCTCGTGCCTCGTTTTTTTCCAAACTTCAACAAAAACAGTGACTCATTCAGGTGATATTTTTGGGAGGCTCAAAAAACCAGCTGTCCGTGACATATTACAATGAGAACAAAAATTTTCCTTCAAGAAGAGCTCGCTGCTGACCTGCGCAAGTCGTACGTTCTTTTGCTACTTCAGACAAGAAAAAAATGTACGAAAATCTATAAAAATTTGTACACCGCGAGATCGAAGTTACTTCGACGTCTCGTTACTACCGACTGCTGCTCGCACAACGTACATACTCGCTGCTGGCTGCTCTCGATGGATGTGTAACTCTCTCTTTCTCTCTCTATTTTATCCCCTCCAAAATGTATCTACGACGGACCTTCATACATGAAAGTCATTCTACTGTCAATCTTTGTTAATATAATTCAGTGTTTATTTTTAAATGTTTACAATTCCCACAAGTTTCGTAGTCAATGAGAATCAAATTTCGTATTATTTTAGCGCTATGGATATCGTATGAAAAACAGCTGTCTTGATAATTTTTTCAGCGCGGAATTCGAAATTCAAATATTCGTAATTGGAGTTTCAAATAAACAATCCTTTATTTTTAGTTATAAATGTTATAGTATAAACATTTTAGTGTATAAAAAACGTGTAAAGACTTTATTACAATTGTACATTTATTTCATGTTTTTTAACTTAAAGAAATTGTTTAAAGGAAAATAGAACTTTCCGCAATGTTAAGATGTATCGTTTTCGAATTCTTTTAGAGCAAGGGACAACTTTTGGTCAAGCAATCTACTTCGAGATTGGTGTTGCAACAACTTTTGCTCCAGATTTTCCGTGATTTCTGATAAATGGTGAACTTGTTTTTGAATTTCACGATGAACAGAAATTGCGGGAGATCTTGGTCGAGAATAAAAATTTTCGTAATTCTCGACAATTTTTGTAATCTCGCGCATCTCGATGTCTTTACTTTCTTCTAAACTTGTCACAGGCTCACGAAGAAGGAGATTAGCACGAAGAACGAAATTCTCATTTCGCAGCCTGTCAACTCCTTCATAGTACGTTTTCAATGTGCTTGACTTGAACCACCATGGCGAATCTTTGAAATGCCGTATGTGATTTTTGTTGTAAACGACTTTGTCTAATGGGTTCAAGTCACCCATTTTTTGCTGAAGTAGCTCCAGCAAAAATTGGACAAAGTTTGATTCACTATTTTTTATACTATTCAGCGCAACGATGCTCGGTGTGCTTTTTTCAAACACTCTCTCGCAGTAGAAAAGCAAGCACTTTTGACGTTCAGTTGGATCCTCAATTGGCCAATTGAAACTGCAAAAAATATTTTTTAAATATTTTTAACAATACGAAAATCAATTTTCAAAAAAGTCTAGAAGTCTGTTATTCATTAAAAATGGATAAAATTAAGTTGTATCAGAAAAACTTACGTCCAACGAGGAAGCAACAAATCATGTAAGGATTGCTTTAGCTTCGCTCTATTTTCCTCTAGTCTCCAATCTTCATCGAAATATTCATAGGTGCATGGAAATGGAATCTTCTCAGAGATGAACGTTTTCAATTCTATTGGAAACTCCGTGTACTCAAGAGTTTCAGGGTCTAAGAGAATATTCTCTAGATGGGTCACTGCCTCGTTGTGCAAATCGATGAGGAATCTAATATCGTTGAGCGCTGTTCGGAGATGCTCGTTGAAAGACGAATCACCGATTATCCTGAAACAAAGAATAAGAACCAGATACTAATTTTTCCAAACACAAAAAATTTTAGTTTTGATACAGAATGTTTGCAATTACTTGAGCCATAATTCTTTCGTGAGACAAGAATCCACGACTTTCACCAGGTAATCCATTTCCAGAGGGACAGTCGACGATTTGTTGACGGTAAGCCAATGAGCAGCTTCTTGAGTTAATCTGAGAACGGTGTTTTCATCGAGGACTTTCTCATGCCGAATCGTGTACTCAGAAATGCGACCAAGCTCAACGAGGCGGTTGAGATCTGCGTTTATGGCAGGTATCCGATGTGACGAAGATTCCTCCGTGAGTAGCGCGATAAATACTGCAACAGGCATGAGCTTTCGCCTCAACCAAATAATGCTTCTCAGCCGGAGAATGAGATCGGCTGGAGTTTCAGAATTGGCTGCCACGAAGAAGAGACCGTCGAAGCCTGAAGCTCGACAGTCATCGTCGATTGGACCTTCCAGAACATCGACACAAATGTACAGTCTTTCGTACGGATTGACGCGATAAGATTTCACGATCGGAGTAAGATCTGAATCCCCACAGATATATTCGTTAACGATTCTCTTGTATCTCGCAAGAATTGGAAAATTTCTTAAACACGGCCAGGAAACGATCATCTTCCAATACATCTCCGGTGATGGAGAACTGTCTAGAATTTTCATGTTCTCTTTTATTCCTTCGTAGATTTTGATCTCCAGAGGATCAATGTATTCCAGCCTTTGGTCTCGCGTGTCGTCCTCGTTTCTCTTCAGTCTCTTTCTTCTCATCGTTTCTATCGCCAAACGCTGATCATGTCGATATAGCGACCTCGCGCATTCATCCAGACTTCGTTTTTGGAGCCAGACTGGAGTCTCGTCAAGAGCTCCTCGCTGTTGTCTCTTTCGTTTCGTCAGCTCTCTCCAAATTCCACAATATTTCAATAATAGACGATGTCTCATTCGTGTTTCTAATTCATCGAGCTTGCGGCTGACGTAAATTTCACGTGACAGAATTTCTCGACAATTCTCTTCGATGCACTTGTTCAATATTTCCGCGAGGATTTCTTCGCTCTGAGCTTCACGTAAACGAGCTTGTTCGATTTCCTCATGAACGATTGAAGTACAAACTTCGGTCGTTATGTCCTCCACCAATTCCTGGTAGAAATCCGTTGACTCACGGTCTAATCTCTGTAGAAGAGTTTCCAGTTTTTCATCCGAGAGCTCATCGTCTAATTTCTTTTCGTTTTTCGATACCTCCGGACTTTTTGCCTTTAATTTAGGAGAAGCAACATCTGAAATCGAAGAAACGACTATCGGTTTTGAAAATATATTCGTTGCTGTGTGACTGAAAGTACTTCCTGGTTTTGGTTCATTGAATTGGGAAAAAATATTCGGTACGCGAGAACTACCCTCGCCTAATTTCCACGGGGTGCTTCCCCTCGAAGGATCTTCAGAATGCGTTTGTTTGTTGAAAGGAGTAACTGGTTGCCACACCTGGTGTGTTTTTTCTTCCATCATTTCTCCTCGATCTTTGAATTTTTTTGAGAAGGGATCGTGCCTTTTTGTTTCATTAGGTGCCGCGAGTTCTTCTCTTGGTGAAAAAAGAGCAAAATTTTTGCTAGAGGAAGTCGGCATCTGGAAAACTGAAGAATTTTTGTTAGAGGTAAAGTTGAAGGTGTCTGTCTTTGCAGAATCAGTCAGGTCGTTCGTCGTAGCTGGTGGAGAAGCTTGCTCAGGATCGGAAATGACTTCAATCGTTTCCCCGGATATATCTTCATCCTCGTCCATTTCGTACTCTTCTTCGTCGTCCTCTTTCTCAGTATGACTTTTATCAGCATTCTGATCCTCAGCGTTCATCGATTCTGGTTTGAGATATCCTTGAGAGTTGAAACTGTTGTGAGGTTCATGATCTTCATATAATTTCTCAGGCATCTGATTTCCTGCGATGCAAAGACCTATCGAACTTCCAGCTACGAGTCTTTTTGATTCGACGAGATTCCGAGCACGTCCCTGATCGAGACTCGTCATTGACTGTGTCAAATTTCGTCTGTCCAAGATCACGTGAAGCTCGTCGTTCGAGAGATTCAGACCGAGCTGCTCACAGAACGAGACTGCCTCGTTCTCGTCATCAAAACCGAGAATGTCGATCAACTCGTAGAGAGGAAAAGCCGTTGAATTTGTCCTGCAATAAGCTTTTACCATTATCGTGATTGCCTTTACTCTCACCTGATCGAAATATCGCAGAAGGATGCAGGCGTTCGGATACGTCGTTTCTCTGACTAGACGAAAAAACTTTGCATAATTATTCGATTGAATGCAGGAGTATGCTTCTATAGCAAATTTTACTTCTGGAGACTTTTGAATGATCGATGGCAGTCTTTGAACGTCCCACATAAAATTTCCATTGTTTAGATTAAGCAGAATTATGTAAGCTCGAAATTCTGGCTCATTTTCGCAAGTGATTCCTTTTTCTCTGAGATCCTGATACATGTACTTCAAACTTTGCAAGCATTTCGTTAAATTCTCTGTGTTTATTTTTTTGTCAAATACTGAAGCTTCCTCAGCACAGAGTCTCTCTGCGCAGATTATGTGAAAACGGGCGCACTGCTCAACAAGCTCAACACTGTCCAGGCAACAGAGTTCCTGTTGAGTAATATCCTTCCTGATGCCTCTTGTTCTGTCCCAGAGGAAATGAAACCACTCAGCCAGATTGGTCCCATCCATCTCGCATAGATCAGCTATCTCATGCAATAAATAACTCATTGTCATTTTAAGAGATATAACTGGCCTGAGATCTTGCGGAAGAGGTTCTTCCTGGTCCGCAGAAGATCGCGAATATTGTTTAACAGCAGCAGCATGATCTATTCTGTACTCAGCAGCTCCTTCCAAGAGTTCGTAAGCTGCGACTTGTCTCTGTGACTCTCGCATAAGTCTTTCTTTTTCCGGACACATATCCGGACATATACCACGAGTAGCTCTCATCATTGTGGGCCGTTGAAGAGATTTTACCTGCCTGGATCTCATCAAACGATCCCTCGCCTCGAGAATTTTGTATTTTTCTTCCGAAGTACTTGCCGGTTGACGTATAATATTTTTCAATTCCTCTATACTCGGCTGAGCGACATGATTGATCCGCGAAGTGATACTTTGCACGTGATTTTCGGTCTCTGTAGAATTTTGCCATTTTTCCTTCGTAGATGCTTTGTTCTCGTGCTTTCCGGCTTCCTTTGTGCTCTGTCGCGTCTTTCTTACGACGAATATAGGAGTTTCGGTTGGAAGTTCCTCTGTACCGTCTACCTCACCGTGAAGGTTGTATTCGAGGTTAGTCATCGCTTCGAGTTCCTCTCTAATCTCGTCGTCATTAAAACGAGCCAATTGTGCCAGCTTCGCCGCGTCTTTCTTTTTTGTGCTCGCTTTTGAAGACATTTTTGTTGACGAGTGTCGAATTTATCTTTTCTCAGTACGTGAGACTGAGACAGGTTAGGAGAACTTCTGTTATTGTTGTATTATTATTATCTGAGATATCGCGCGCGTTTGTGCTTTCAGCGCTCTCTTGCGTTCGTAAATATATATATATATATATATATATATATGTGTATAGGATCGACAACGTCGCATTCTGTGCCGTTGTAAAAAGCTCCTAAAATAAAGTAAACAGAATTCTGAAATTTCATGGATGTAAAAACCTCTTTGCGTCTAGTAGTTGTTCTTACGCTCATGCTGTCAGTGACCTTAAAAAGTTTTGGAGTTATCGCGCAAAGAAGTATGAGTAATTCAACTGCGGGTGTTTATTCCACGGTATTCGTGACAATGCCGGACGATATGGCTAAGGCGAAAACAATGGCCCAGTAAGTAAACAGAGAAATTGAATTTTCGTAACGGTGTGTACTGTACATTCAATACGTTTACTTTTTTCAGCAATATTGTAAAAAACAAATTGGCTGCGTGCGTAAATATCATTCCCCAGATAACTTCTGTGTTGGTAACAATCAATCATCTCTCATGAAAAAAATTGAACAATTTTATTGCTAATGAAAAATTTGCAGGTACGAATGGAAAGATGAAATTCAAGAAGACAGTGAATTAATGCTGGTCAGAATATGGTTTATTGATAATTTAAAAATAACTTAAAAAATGAGCATATTATTAATTTTTGAATCAATTACAGGCAATACACACAAGAACAGAAGTTGTGGATTCCCTGACCGAATTTGTCAGGTATCAGATGATTGCAAAAATTTTATTTTATTTTATACTACAATCATTATAAATTATTTTATATTATATTATATTCCCAGAGAAAACCATCCATATACAGTCTGCCAAGTAATTTCCATGCCAGTGAGTATATGGTTTTTTTCTTTCAATCTACGTAAATTTGATGATTCAAACACGTGAATTTTGGCAGATTGAAAAAGGGAATAAGCCGTACCTGGACTGGATCGGAAACATCGTACCACCAATCGCAGATAGCGGCAAATCGGGATAATACGTATCGGAACATAAATTTTCGTCGCATTTTTTTTGTAAAAACGTATATCGTAATAATTATGGCTGAAAGTTGTAACGAAAATGTCCTATTCAAAAAACGTGGATAAAAAAAAATCGTAAACGAATTATTATCGGCCACCGCCATAACCCGGAAGTAATCTTTTCAAGGCCGACGAAAGCGATTCATTGACTACCATCTGATAATTTTTATGCATCTCGTGGCGACACATCGGGCAACAATGAACTCCGGCGCGAAAACTTCGCTTCATACAGCTGAGGCAGATATTGTGAGCGCACGGTGTTGTTATAGGATTGAGAACGACTTCCTGGCAACACACGCACGTGTACCTGAAACGTAATTTATTTAAAATTTGTTCTATCTTAAATTAGTTGATTTAAAAAAAATGAGTTTTACCTTTCAGTGACTCTTTGCAAAAATGTTAATTTTCCGTCAACCAGAGCACTACAGCACTCATCCCAAAGTTTTGAATTGACAGTATCTTGTTTGATGAATTCCTCGATCGATTCGTCAAGCTTGTAAGACTCTCGTTTAGGTTTCTTCGTTTGAGGTTCGTCAGCATCGTCTTGATCCACGTCATCTCCGATTCTTTTCGTTGCTTTGGTAGTTTTTCCTAAGACGTCTGGTTTGGTTTTCTTTGATTTACTTTTTTTCCCTTTAGGCGTTTTTGTACTCGACTCTTCAGGTTCCTTGTCCTTGGAATCTTTGTTGTTTTTCGATTCTGAATTTTTGTCGATATGATTGTAACGAACTAACTGGAGACCCAAGGCTGCCATTCTTTTTTTTCCTTCATCGGTCCAGGGTGCCGGCGTGGAATCGTCTCGTCTCAATAAATATCGCCATACGCTAAATCCACTTTTACCCTTTTCAGGAAAATATTTGACAACTTTGTAAATGCCATCGTAACGATTGCCCTCTTCTGGTGCGTATTTGCTGTGCTTTCGAAGTTTCGAACTACGCACGACTCTCACGGGTTTTCCATCGCGCCAATTTGTCGCGGTCGATCCCTTGACAGCATCTAATTTAGCGTTGCAATTCAGAGCCAAGGCCTTGTTCATACGAGTGAGCGTCTGATCGCAGCTTTGTACAGCTGTTCTTTTGTTACCCGACAAATCCCTCCCTCCCGAACCGGTATACATAAATTCGTCGCCGTAATCGACGTCGTCCTCGTAACCTCCGGACAGAACGATCGAATACGCGCAGTGTCCTTCTCTACCGTGAATCCCGGCCACGTGAGGTCTATGCACGCCAGATTCCGAAACCTGCAGTCTGTATTCCCAGCTCATACCGACCTCGATTCCTGGTATCGGTCCAACGTGATTTTGCGGGACTATCGTGCACTGTGCCATTCTTCCGAGACACGCCATTCCCATTCCCCAGTCTTTTTGTCCTCTCTTTAATTCCGTCGTACTCATTTTCTTCTTCGTTGGTTTCAACTTCTCTCCGGCCTTTACGATCTCGTTTTCATCGTTCTTGCAATCTGGACAGTACCAATTCTCGTCTTCGGGTATTGATTCGAGTGGTGGATTGAGACACCGCAAATGATACCCTTTGTTGCATTCATCGCACAGCAAAAGGTTCTGAGGTTCCTGTTTTCCCGAACACACGTAACATCCGCATTCTTTGCAAGGTTCTTCAGGATCATCCTTGCACGCTTTGCAAAGCAACGCGATTCGTCTCTTCGTCTCGCTCAAAACAACGCTTTCATCCCGATCTTCGAGCGGAATTTTTTTCTCGATTGCGTAAATCTCCCCTTTGGGATTTACTTTCACATCCTCCAGAGTGGCAATATCTCTTGAAATAAAAATATTTTTTGTAGCAAAAAAATTACAAAACATGAAAAAGTGTAGGTAATGCAAATAATGTCATAATTACCCTCCAACGTGAAGTTTTCCAGTTAATTCCTCCATTGTTCTAGTTTTTTTCATTTTGGATATTGTCAGGTCGTACCAAAACCCATCTTCATTTTTTGTCTCGGTATTGTAATTGATCATTACTGTTTGGCCTATGTCGAGCTCATCGTAAGAAAGTATTTTTCTAGCTCGCGGACGAATGAATTGTTCAGTAACATCGAAGGGTTCTTTGTCTTCCATAAACTTCCATTGAACTTTATAAATAATCTCTGGTAGGTTCAGTGTCTCCCAATTTTTTTTTCTAAGGATTTTGACAATAATTGCTTCGAACCAAGCTCCAAACGAACGATCCATACAATCTACCTCATCGCCGACTTTGGCCCAAGTGCTCTCAGCATCAATCAGTCCATCATCCTTCTTTTTACTTTCGTCCGAAGAAGATTTTTCTTCCGATGCTGTACCATCATTGGTGGATGTACTCGCAGAGTTCGATTCCTCTTCAATTTTTGTTCTTATCACCAACTGCAAAACATCGCCCGGTCCCACGCCATAATGGAAAATTGTATAACCGTTTTCGAGCTGTTTACCCCTGTAGAAAAGACGCTGGAGCTCCGGCTCTATCGAAAAGTCATCCGCGACTTGTTTCTATATCGGAAAAAATTCGCGATGAATACATTTTCAGAATGAAGGATTTTTTCAGATCAAAATTTAATCCTTACCTTGAAATCTTCGATATTGATGAGCTTCGAAATGTTGAACGTACGCTCTTCCTTTCCATCGATCGTTCGTACTTTTACGTACATTTTGTAATCGGTTGAAAAATTTTATTTACAAATTCGGAATTGATAAATTGAATATTTGTTTGTGAGCGAGTACAAACGTATGATTCGATCTTGCACTTGGACGAATAGTGTACAATTGATAAATCCAAAAAACACAGTTAAACAGCACGCACACTCATCGTAATGAAAAAAAACCCAGGTAGGAAATACGTATGGTTCATTTAACAAATATTAATTTGTGCACGATTGCTGACGGATGAACGAAACAGACATACACGCTGCCACTTGTTGGTTGCTCAAGTCTTTCGTGGACTCCAACTATCGAAACGAGGACAAAGAACGAGAATTTTGGCGGGATTTTCCGGAGGCGAACTATTGGTTGTTCAACGGTAAGATCGGATAGGCGATTGGTGACTTGAGAGGAGTGAAAAGTTGTAAAGTATATATTATATATGTTTATATGTACTATATACACGCATTATACGTTTGTTCACACATATACATGGTCGTGTGTTTGTGCCTTTTGTTAGCGAGGACCGGAACTAACACAATGAAAACTACTACGCACGACGACGCTTTTCACTCTTGTGCATAGATTGTCAAATCCATAAAAACTAACAGTCCAATAATAAATATAAACAATATAGAATATTGTATAGCAAACAATTGTGGATGAGAGTATATATCGCTGATTCTTTTGATTGTCGATCGAGTCAAACCTAGATCTTTAGAATTTTCCTTCATAATTTTTTAAATGTTTATTGATCATGAAAATTTTGAAGATTATTTTCTTTTCTGCTTCTTATTTAATGCGAAATTATGCTTTTTACGATATGGATTTTAAAATTAATGAAGAAATATGGCAAATGAATCGATACACGGCGTTTTTCATTTCAATATCTTCATTTTAATTCAATATTGCTTGAAATCTATGTTTCCAAAGTTGAACCTCGAAGAGTAATGCATAAATGATAATTGAAATCTACAATTTCATGACAGAAAAAGGCAAATCTATTTTGTGTATAGTAGAAAAATCGAAAAAATTCTAAAATTGATTGTAAAACTCCGAACTCCGAATGTACGAGAATGATCCCACTAAATCAAGTACAGAAAGCCACCACTCGCAGCGCGGTGATCGCAAGCATCTCAAAACACACACAGACAAGCGTTTCCGTGTAATCTCAGCAAGTAAATACCGCGCGAAAGAAAATCAGTTGATGCTTTTATTTACCTGAGAAGAAGAATACTCAAAAGCATAACCAAACAAAATAATTGTGCAGTAAATGAGATAAACAATATCAAAAATGGCTTCAATGGAAATAGCCTTCCCCAACACGAATCAACCGGCCAAGATAGTGAAGTGGCGAGTTAATCGGGGTACGATGGTGTCCGCGGGAAGAATTTTGTTGACTTATAAATGCACCGATGGCGAGAATAGTGATTCAGCTGAGAAGAAATTACGCGCAACACAATACGGACGCGTTACAAAAATGCATTTCAAAGAGGGAGATATCGTACAACCTGGGTAATTTTTTCATACATAACCTCTACACTTGGATAAACATTGTTTCTAATTATTTTCAAAATATTAGTTTTAACAGTAGTTGAATTAATATTGTGTTTTTTTGCAAGTAACTTTGAAACTTTTTATGATTTTGTTTTTTCTTAATCATGATTTGTCTCTCTGAAACAATAGTTAACTAATTTAGTATTACAGGCAAGTGTTTTTGTCTCTGGTCGGATGTAAACATCCAACGGTGATGAAAGATCTGTGTGCAGAGTGTGGCGCAGATCTGAGACTGGAAGCTAAAAATAAGGATGGAAAACAAGAACCAGTAACCGAAGCTAGCGTTCCCATGCTCCACAGTATACCAGAGCTCAAAGTTTGTCCAGAATTGGCAGAGAAAATTGGCAAGGAGGATGAGCAGAGACTCTTGCAGGATAAAAAACTGGTTTTGCTTGTTGATCTTGACCAGACAGTCGTTCACACTACCAACGACAATGTTCCAGCAGAGATAAAGGTAAAGCAATTAGTACTTTTAATATTTCTTTCTGTCATTACTGGGTTAACATTTTTGTATATTTTTTTAGGATGTATTTCATTATCAGCTATATGGACCAAATTCTCCTTGGTATCATACGCGTCTTAGACCAGGGACTAGACACTTTCTGTCAGAAATGAGTCAACTGTATGAACTTCACATTTGTACATTTGGAGCAAGAAATTACGCTCATACTGTAGCTGCTCTGTTGGACAAAGAAGGCTCCCTATTTTCCCACCGCATATTATCCAGAGATGAGTGTTTTGATCCAGCATCGAAAACTGCAAATTTAAAGTATGATGTTCAACAAAGAAAAAAAATCCTTATAAACGAAATAATAAAATAACGATGATTTCGATTTTCAGAGCATTGTTTCCCTGTGGTGATGATATGGTTTGCATAATAGATGATAGGGAAGACGTTTGGCAAGGCTGTGGCAACTTAGTACAAGTAAAACCTTATCACTATTTCCGACACACAGGCGACATCCACGCGCCTCCTGGCTTAGAAAAAAAGGATACAATCGACATGCCAGAAATGGCAGTTGAGTCAGTAGACGAAAAAATAAACTCCGAAGCAAATACAAAAACGACAATCGCGTCAGTAGACGAAAAAATAAAATCCGAAGCGAACATGGCAGTGACAGTCGAATCAGTAGATGAAAACGTAAAACTCGGAATAAGAACGGAAGCGGAAAAATCAACGACCATAGAAGAAAATGGAACAGGCACGAGCGACAGTGAAATCATTAAAGAAATAACGAAAGATGGAACAGTGGAGGATAAAAATATCCAAGAAGAAAAATTAACTGACTCGGCTGAAGTGAGCGAAGAAACGCAAAAAAAGATTGATGGGGAATCGAAAATCGAAGAAAATACAACTGAAGTGGAAAAAGCTAAGGAACATGAAGAAAAATCTAAAAATCCTGGAGAACAGAAAGACGAAAAAGCGAACGCGAGTACAAAAACGGAGACGATTGAAAAACAAAATGTAGAAAATAACGATGCTATTCAAAGCGAAGAAATGATGAGTTATGACGATCACGACGATTATCTGTTATACCTTGAAGATATATTACGCAGAATCCATAAAGAGTTTTATGAGTACATTGATCAAGGAAAAGGTAGAAAATCCCTGCGGGAGATTATACCTCGCGTCAGAGCTCGAGTACTCAAAGGACTTTGCCTGACTTTCAGTGGATTGATACCGACGCATCAGAAACTTCATCAAAGTCGTGCCTACAAAGTTGCAAAAGCTTTCGGAGCTGAAGTCACTCAGGTAAAGAGCTTTTGCTATTTTTTTGCTCCATAAATAATTTTCGACATAACATTTTTTAAATAAAATTTTATGTTTTAGGACCTGTCCGAAAAAACAACTCACCTTGTAGCGATTAAACCAGGAACAGCGAAAGCAAATACGGCGAAAAAAAATAAGAACGTTAAAATTGTGAATCCGGATTGGTTATGGTTAAGTGCGGAGCGTTGGGAACGTGTCGATGAAAGACTTTTTCCGCTCACCGCAAAGGTACAATTTTTCCGAGCTTTGAAATTTTGGTTATAAATTTAAAGCACAGAAAATATTTGATCACAATTCCTTTCGGCTACATGTTTAGGGAAGGGCATCTAGAATTCCGCCCCCTCATTGTAGCAGTCCAGATCGCACAGAAGAGGTTCAGCCCGAAATGGTGGATAGTTTTGCCGACAGTATAAATCCCCTAATGTCATTCAGTGCAGAAGAGATAGAGAATATGGATAAAGAAGTCGAGGAAGATATGAGCGATCAGGAAACCGATTACCTGGGCACCGAGATAGAGGACATCAGCAACAAAAGAACGCACTCTGATTCCGATAACTCCGATGATGGTTAAATGATTGATTTCAATACTATTTAATTTTTAATACGAAAAATATAATCGATAATTAAATTTTTTTTAATGTTAATTTAGATGGTAATCCTAAAGCCAAGCGAAAAAAAGATTCAAAGGAGAGTTCTTCAGAAGATTCTTTGGATGAAAAGGACATGTACATATACAAACGATACCACAAGGATGAAGACGTGGAAGGTGACGAGGATGATGATCCAGTTACCAGATTTCGAAGGGGTGAAGGTTTGCCGGACGATCTCGATCTTGGTGACAATTCTCAAGACTCGATAGGCGATCCGCCCGATGACGACACCGATGATCGAGAGTGGAACGCTCTCGGAGCCGCTTTGGAACGGGAATTTTTAACAGAATGAATGTTTTTTTTTAATTCCAATTGTAATTAGAAATAAAATAAGTCGATTGTAAATTTAATCATCGATTCCGATGCGACAAAATTTCAATAAAAACGTTTTTCTTAAAGTTGTTTGAACTTTGAAATAAAATTTGTGCTGGATAAGATTTCTAATTTTTATTGAATTATATGTACAAGTTTTCAAATTTGATGAGGGAAATCCCGTTCAGGATCATCGTGCCACTTGACTTTTCCTTTTTTATGAGTAAAATCTCTTTTATTTTCCATGGTACCACGCGGTGGTTCTTTCTCATAATCAAAACCTACAGGATTCTTTCCATAGAGTTGATTGATGGTTTCAATATCCTCCCTTGAAGAAGAAAAAAACAAATTTATAAAGGCTGATTTTTTTGAATAAAAATAAATTCTGTTTCATACCTGAATTTTCCAACGACCACTTTTTTACCAGTTATCGGATCAGTTACATCACCTAGTGGATAAACAACTTCAATGACCTAAAAAACAAGCAACGTTCATTGGAATCGAACAATAAAATAGAAACTATAATATTTCTTTTCTACCTTGTGTGTTAATAATTTTGTCATTTTCTCTGGCAAGCTTTGAATCAAAACGGTGTCTCCAGTTTTGCAAATTTTTTTCGGATCAAAAGCAAAGACAAATTGGTAACTATTGAAGTACTGAAATATTAAAAAAACGTATATAATGAAGTGAAAATAAATAAAGATAATAATTGTTTGGATATACAGACCATTCGAAGATTTTCATCGAATTCGAGTGTCTTGATCCGAAATCTACTCGTGAATTGTTTGGTCGTTGGTACACATTGAGCCAAAAAAAATCTTGCGGCTTGTTGCGCCGCATGGGCCATGATTAACTAGAACACATTATTTTCATACAGTAAGTTATAGATTAATGATAAAAATATAGAAAAAGACATGCCATACAAAAGTTAGCAGGAATGAAGAATATTTTCAAAACTCTGCACAGTTGTATCCTCAAAAATAAACGGCGTGATGGCCGATGAAAATAAACGACCATGAAATTATTAATCATAAGACGCGTAACACAAATTTTTGTTTTCTAATGTTATCGTCAGATGGCGCTTACGACTACTCGGTCGGTAAGCTATGCATTTTTTACCCCTACCAATTTATTTGCGTCATCGTTCTCGAATCTTTGAATTCTCAAATGTCAGTGAAAAATTCATTTTTTATTTGATTGCTTCGACATATATTTCTATTTATGATTAATTGTAACAAAAAGTGTTGATTGCTTGAATGGAAAAATATGAGAAATATGATTTAAAATGTGTAATGAAAAGCGCATTTGAAAAGCGCACCCTAAAAAGGAACGTGCTGCCCCTATATATAGGGCGCCCGAAGACGATGCATGTCCTGCATTCGTTGCCCGTGTCCCGTACTTTACTTGACCACGGGTTGATCGATCTTTTCCATTGTTTGTTGTTGACCCTCTTCAAAGTTTGTTGGATGTATTTGTTCTAGATTTTAATACAAAAATCAGAGGATAAAATGTGCTCTTTGAATAAATCGACTGACATATTTCTTCAGAAAATAAGAAACTAAAATTTTTTGAAATATATTTTGATAATGTGACCCGTGCGTGTGAGTGTTTACCAAACACAGAATATATGTCAAAAGGAAGACGCACGATTGCAGCTGTTCTGTGCATCTCCGTTCAAAGATCAATATGATCTCTTCCCGATAAAATCCAAACGATGCAATTCTGAATTTTATCGCGTAATTGACACTGCAATTCGATTTTTGCTCTCATCTGAATATGGTATCAGAAGATCAAAATGGTATCAACACCAAATTATATTTTCGATTATTCGAAATTCTATTACTGTTTCAAGGTGAGTCAAAGATATATTAAATTTTTATTCATATCATCAATTAAAAATATATTTGTTTCAGGTGCAAAAGGCCTTATACCTGAAGCTAGTCAAGAAGGATCACTGCATTCTTTCAAAAGCTACAGCGATGTTGTGACCTTTCATTATACAGTTCCTAAGGAGGTACTCAGAGCCACCTGGCAATTTGCAGCTTTTATGGATGGAAAAAACTGCATTCCTCGAAAAGTCCACATGTATGTATTTCAAATATTTTATCACAGTATTTTTCATATTTCTGTTTTCAATTGTTTTCTATTTTTTTCATCCTTATCTTTCAGATATCTACAGTGGGGGAGCTACCCTATTATTAATGCGAACAATGCAACTTTCCCAGCAAAAATGAATCCAGAGAGGAATGATACTATAAGACTGTCTACCATGACTACTTATGATGCAAAAACCACAGCTGTTGTACCTGTTAACAGTCCTGAACCTGGTGATTGGTTTGTCGGTGCTTACATGTCTCACTGGGATGCAAAAGTTCAGCAGCAAGTGAGAAGATTCGTTCATAAGAAATAATAACATGTTAACGATAATTTGTTATAATATTGTATAATCAATTGAATATTTTCAGGGGCTTGGTCACAAATGTCATTACAGCATAGGCTCTGTTGCTATTTGGCTGCAAACTAATGGGATACAAACTATTCCAATAGGAAGTGTACAAAATGTGAAAACCATGGAGCCAACTACTTATTACAAGTATATTAAAAAATCATCGAATAACATTTATTTTTTTGTTTAATTTGAAAAAATAATTGTTGCATGGTAAGATTGATTAAAATTACACTGTATGTTTTTCAGAATTTACATACCATCGGGGACATGGCATTTTCGGGTAACGATCTCTAACTGCAAGCCATTGTTTCGTACTGGAAATGAGACTTCGGAGCTTTGCATCCGAGGATTGGCGATGCAGGGACGCGCGTTGCCCATTTTCAATCACACGCACGGTACTTCAATGGCCAATCTTACGACCAGTGGTACTTACAATTTTACGGAATTTTCGCCATACGAGGACAGCTACTATTACTTGCTCGTAGTGTCTGATACTGTGATAAGTTTCAACGTCGAAATTACTACTTACGGTAAATATTTAAAAATAATAATAGATGACCGCTAATTCCCAAATTATTAAATATTAATACGATCTTTCAGAATGCCCCGTGAAAATAACTGAGTCGATGTATATGCGAGCTTGGACAGCGCTCAACTCAACCGGACACAATAATGTGCGAAGTCACAAAATCGCTTCCGAGCCCACTAAGGAGTGCACCACAATAGGAGACGATCCTTGCGTGCGAAGATTTCAACTCGTAAGGGTCAAGCAGCTGCAATCTCTTTCCAACGTTTATTTATTCCAAGGAAGAGAATGGTTAACTCCTTGGATAATGCTCACGGATTCCTCCCTCGTCGTAGCGCAGTTTGAAGTGCTGCCTCTGATTGACATCGGCGGCACTTTGGATATTACGATTCATTTAAAACCCGACAAGCTGGCGACAAAGCAATTCTCGGTGAAGGTTTGCGTCAGGCGAGGTCGAACGCCTGAGAGGATAAGCGGTAACATCGTTTGTCCGGATGAAAAAATGGAGCTCCGTCTTTCGTCCACGGATAAGAAAGGTTCGACTCTACTGATTCCTTATCCCTCGCCCGATACTTGGTACATCGCCGTGCAGACTCAATGTTTCATTGATGGAAATCCTGTACGTTGTGAGGCTACGGAGATTCTACTTTCACTAGACGTTCATACAAGGCAGTGCGTTTTCTCCGGTTCTCATTCCTGCGGTCATTATGGAATTTGTCAAGAAATTCACAAAGGACTTATGCATTACACTACTTGCAATTGTTTTGGCGGCTATCGAGGTTGGGGATGTACGGACTCGTCCGGTGTTAATCCTGGAGTCTCGTTATTCCTGTCTACGTTTATGCTCACATTCAGCAACGCCTTTTTTATCCCAGCTATCTTCATAGCTGGAAAAAGGAAACTTTATACCGAAGCTCTTGTTTACTTAGCGACGATGCTGTTTTCATCGTTTTATCACGCGTGTGATCAACAATTTATGACATACTGCATCGCAAAATACGAGGTTTTACAGTACTGTGACTTTTTCTCAAGCATCCTTGCTTTCTGGGTTACCCTAGTAGCGATGGCGCAACTACCGATTCAATTCATTTCCGTCTGCCACATGTTCGGCGTTTTCATTATCGCATTTGGCGTCGAATCGGATCGAACGGGATTACCGAGCATTCTCGTGCCTGTGGCTATCGGAATAATCATTCCCGTGAGTATTTCTAATACAATGATATTAGTTTCTTTATTTTTGTTATTTTGTTGACCTTTAAAAATTTAATTTAACAGATTGGAACCTTCTGCTTCCGTTACTACAAATCTCGCACTTTTCGGCGACCGGAAAATTTGTGGAAATTGCTAATCGGTCTTGGTCTCGCAGCTCTGGGTCTCATAATTTTCGTATCAGTTGAGACTGAATCTAATTATGATGTAAGTAAATAATTGTGCATTAAAATTCGTTTGTTGGAAAAAATCCTATATTTCTTGAATTAAAACATTTTCTTTTTCTTTCTAGTACGTTCACAGCGTATGGCACATGCTTATTGCATTATCTCTGGTATTTTTGTTACCACCGGTTCGTACGAAACGATTGGTATCTCTTGACGATAGCTCACCCAGTGGATCGGACAGTGAATTAATCGATTACAAGGATCCTCCGGGCAGTCCGGTATTCACCATACAGTCGAGCGAAGAATGTTTGACCACCGGTGCAAGTTGAGAAAAAATTCTTCGTTCTAGAGTAAGTAAATGATATCAGGGTAATATCGCGAAAAACAAGTACCGTTGCTGTCCGTACAAGGACTATGATCTTTCTTCTATGAATAGATTCTATGTGCCAAAAAGATATCTCTATTCTTACTGAAAGATTTTCAGTTGATGAGAAGGTTAGCAAATAATTGTTTGCCAAAGTGTTCTCCGGTTTCTATAGTGATAAAAATTATATACATATATATAGACCTCTTGTAGAGTTTCAAGATCCAATTTTCAAAAAGTGCGAAAAAATTGGTTCTTGCCTGTGGTCATTTACAAGAGTTCATTGCATAAGAGAAAATTTTTGGTAAAATTATACTTATTACCCCGAGCTTGCGAGAGGGGAATCTCCGTTTAAGAGGTTTTTAGTGGACTTATTGTTAGTCTCGCAAAAAAGAACAAAGAAAATTGCTTGTCAAGTCATTAAGACAAATTATCTATCAAGATGTAAAAATATAGGCTATCCTAAATCCACACTACTCCTCATGAGTTGTTGTGAAAAACACATTTGAAATAAGCTGACTCAGAATTGATAAAGATATTATCATTCAACAATTTATATTCAAATGTTGAAAATGATTTCCTACAATAGGTGCTTCAGTAAGTGAGAATCGTTTATATATTTTTTATGCTTGGAATTCAGACTGTACTATCACGTTAAAAATATTTACATAAAAAATCACTTCAGTTATACACTTTTTTAGTTTGCTAGGATTAGATAAGTTTTTACAATTTTTATTCTTAAAATTAAACATTTAAGATTTAACTTTTTTGTGCGGTTTTTTTTCGTGATTCTACAATCGACGACTTGTGCTCTCAGTAGATACTGTTACAGAAAGCATGAAAATTAGAAGTAAGAATATTCTCTGTTGACCGTCCCGGAAACTTGTGCTTTTTCTTTCCACCGTTTGAATTCATTGAAAAGTGTTCAAAAAATATATTTCGAGTTCAAAGGGAACAATAGTTTTCCGGTACGGATTATAGATACCTATATACGTAAAAATATCTATACATATTATGTATATTATAAATGCTAATTATCTAGAATAATCAAGTCTCGACAATATTTTTGCTCTCGAACTAATAATTTTTGTCTTCGAACAAAAATCGATTTACTTCTCATTCTGAGAATATTAATCATCGATCGAACAAATGTGCCAAATATGATTTATAAACGACTTTATAGTCTTCCAGTTAAATGTGATTTTTTAAAGGTTCATTGTACTTGAGAATTCTGCATAATCCACCCTCTCAATATCCTCAGTGATTTATCAACTTTTGTTAATTAAGACTTTTTTATTACTGACATGTTTACTGATGAATAAAAAATTGAAATAACATTTTTCGAGTACAAATTATTTATTACCCAAAGATTTGAAAAATTCTTTGATTTGATTTTTGGTCTCATTATTTTTCAAACGATCATTGATTGATATGAAAAATATATTAACATCTTTTGTATCAAATATAATGGAATACTCTTGTTTTGGGAATTCTTTTTCGAAGATCAATCCGTTGATTTTGAGTAACTCGTCTTCAACTTCTTTTTTTATTGGTTCGTTTATTTCGACCTCGAACGGTGTGTCCTCGACGAAGTCACCGCGAAGAAACGCGAGCGCTGACTTTAATGTACAATTGATGCATTCTATCAAACTATTTTGCAATTTCTCATGTTTATTTTCTACATAGAAATTCCAATGCTCAAAAACCTATAATAAAAATTTATATATATATTTTAATTATTAAAATATTTGTGAAAATATTCAGATATTTAAAAAAATCTAACCTGTGCTTCGTTCATAGTTATTCTCTGTTTCAGTTGTATTAAAAGTTTCAATATAGTTTCGCATTTTTTTACGACCTGAGTCGTTACTTGGATCCTGTTACACACAAAATATGTCAAAATATTTTAATCGAGTCAGGACAGCAGTTCATTCATTACCTGTTTTGTTCCAAATGACTTCTTGACTCTCCAAGCATTTCTATGAAACTTTTTTCATACGTCAGAAGGGTCGTAGTTGATATTTGGGTAATTGCTCTCTCGATTTTTTCTTCGACCGTTCGGTAATTCTCGAAAGATTCGTGAATCTATTGTTCACAATATTTACTCAATTAAAATAACCGAGGTCAAACAATTGAACTTTCGAAAAATAGTCACCTTTGATGTCGCTCCCATGCAGTCTAAAAAAAATTTGTCAAACGTCTCGGATCTCCAAAAAATTTTTTCGAAACCGGGATTCACAGTTTCTTGAAGTTCTTTCAACAAATTTGCGAAAAAAATTTTCTCAGATCTGGAAGACTTTTGAAAAATATCGTTGTATGCCTTCTGAATTGTCTTTGCCTTGTTGTAACGAAATTTCAGTGTTTCCCATTTTGGACTGTTTTTAGAAAAAATATTTTTTGTCTCGTAGTTGAGAAGGGTCCACCTGTAAAAATGTTGAATTAGTATTTTTTAATAGTTTCTTATTAATATTTTCTATCATTTTTTATAGCTTTCTGTAGCTTATAAATGAGGAAATAATGGTGAAAGATATTTTTTCGTACTCGTTGAGTTCTCGAATATTCGTTAACGTATCCATCTTCAAATTAATATCCAAGAATCCACTTTTTTCATGAGCTTTGTGCACAAAAATTGTTTCATTCATCGCTGATTCTGGATCGATTTTTTCGTTAGCTAAATATTTTTGCCAATCATTGAATAGAGTTTCTTCTTTCTCTTTCATGGCGATCAAAACTCGTTCGTATTTTTTTGTGATTGCCCTGAAAAAAAGAATCTTCACATCGTTCGAAAATTTTATTGGATTTTTTCACAACTCACCCTTGTGCGTCGCAATCGTCAAACCAGTCGGATGCGTCTATCAGCATTTTGTATTGTTGAGTAAGATACAATCTATTTTTTCGTATTACATGGGCATTTCCAGAGTATGGTGGTAACCATGGAATTTTTACAATATTATTTACCATAAGAGAACAACTGCCTAGTTCCTCACTGAATATTTTCCAGATCTGAAATTTTTTTTCTCAATTAAGGGCTGAGTATCTTTTTTGGCAAAAAAATCAATTTTTTTTCTCTTTCTGGTTAACAAATTCTACGATAGAATTTGGCACGTGAATTTTTCCATCTTTCATCAATTCGTGAAGAATCACAAAATTTTTCGTCCCAAAAAGACGCTTCCTATTCCTCTCAACACGCGACGATCTTCGGTTGATGAGTAAAAAACACATTATTTATTGTGACATAAACACCTGTTTCCACTTGTCGTTCAGAGTTTCGCGTAGATTAACTCGTTTCTTGAATCCTTGAATCCCGTACAAAGTTTCTATTCCATCCTCGACGGTCAGAATATCATCGAACAAGTCGTTGATCCAGTTTTCCACTAAATTCTCAACAATTCTAATCCCTTCGTTGAACTGTCCAATTTTTTTGAGCCACCTACCCGAAAGGGTGTCAAGGACATCCTCTTTCGAATTTTTTATCTCGTTCAAGGTCGCTCGGAAATGTTCCTCAACATTTCGGTAGAGCTTACCAAACTCGTTATCTTTTGGACCGAAAATGATAATCGATTCTTCAGCCCTGCAAAAACGCGAGGTATTGTCAAAGTTCCTGATTTGGACTAGCACGAAGCGACAAAATCTCCTTAAAAATCTATAAAATTTGAGAAAAACGGTGGCAGATTTTTTTTTGAGCTTACTTGTCAAATATCAATCTCGAATCGCAAATCCCGATGAGATCGCCGCACCGCTGGACGAAAGTGTGAACGTGACTGAAAACTTTGTTTTTGTCAGTGAGAGAAATTACTGGCGCATCTGTCAATTCGTCCATGCAGACAATTTTATCGTAAACTTCGAAAATTCGTTCGCAGCACTCGATGCACTCGAGGACGGTTTTTTTACCGTTCTCGGGATCGCCGTCGAAGATGCTGCCGAGATCGACGTGATGCTGAAGGTGTTCGACCGCCTGAGTGCCAAATGCACTGCATAGACCTTCGATATTGTCTTTCCCGCGATAAAAAACTGATTTCGTCCCTATGAATCGAATGAGCAATAAAATTCTTCTCGCATATTTCTCGACGCCGTCCGGGATTGAAAAAGGCTCGCTCGATTCTTCCAAAAGATTGAGATACGTTATGTTCGATGCTGCTTCTTCCAGCAGTCGATGTACTTCCGACAATAACGGCCGGTATCCACTGACGCTCGCTGACCTCACCCGCTCCAATTTTTCGATTATCAACTTTACGCTCTTATTCAGCAGCTGATCGTAAACGCAGCTTAGATTTTCATCTAAAATTTAATATTTTATCTCGTTTTAGAGCTTTTATATTTTTTATTTTCATTCAATAAAATAAACTCTAAATGTGGAAAAGAATTAACCGAAGATCTATAAACAAAAAAATGCATAATTTCACGGACATTTGTAATTCCAATAGATAATTTCATCAGCGATCGTTTTCCGGATCGAGGGAGCCGATTTATTCCGAATCCCGCTGATAGCTTCTCGAATTTGTCGAATCCAGTACCGCGCCACTCGTTCTAACCTCTCAATGAGACCCTCCATTTCAATCTCATCGAGGAACGCGTTTTTTTTCGTTTCGTCCTCGAGTCCCTCTCGCGGAACGTAGAGAATCGTTAGACCCATCGGATCGTAAGTCGCATCGGTGAGACACATCAGAAATTCGTGCAAATTCGAGAAGACCTCGTTTCTCGTCACTGCCTTGTTCAAAACATTTATTTACATTTTTATTTCGATGCTTTTCTTGTAAAAAGAATCGGTATAAAACTTTATACTTCATATTTATTTCATAATATATAAATGGTAAAAATTTAACCCGTGGGCCAGTCGTTGCTGCCAAAGGCGATCGGTGCGTATAAATTCTCCATGAATTTCAAAGTCGAATTTTCAGTCCTCTCATCAACGCTGCCGAAAATCACGGTGGATAGAAAATTTTCTGGAGTATAAACTTGCCAGGACGACCGCAAGAAATATGTCAGTCCACCACTTGTTGAGTCCGGAAAATCGAGGCGAGATCTGAGAATGTTGCACTCGCGAAATATCGTTAGGACAGTTTTTGCAGGATTACGAAAATATTCCGCTATCGTTTCTACGACGTCGCAAGACCAGCTCGAAGCTTCAAGGTCACAGAGTGTTGTCAAATCTTTCACGTACTCGATCTAATTAATCAAGTTTTTTATCAAAAAAATGTCTACTACTATTTTTGTTGATTTATAAAGTCTTATCTGTATGGATAATATACATAACGCTAACGAATTTCACTCACAAGAATATTTAACTCTTCCTCCGTAAAGACCGGCTTATCCGGTTCGATTTCCAATTCTTCCTCAGGTTCCGGAGTTTCTTAGAAAAATAATCACATTCGTTTTTGTTTTAGAACAGGTAAAAAATCGTCGCGAGGTTTCAAAGTATTATTGAAGGTCAAGAACCTTGCTTTCCAAATTCTTCCTCGTCGGTGTCCATGTCCAAATATTCTCGATTGGTTACTGGCTGTTGCTGTGCTTTTTCCATTTTCTTCGTTTTTTTCGAACCACTTTGCTCTTCCATTTTTTCACTCATGCTTATTTCGTTATTCAAAATTTATTTCTTTGTTCTCTATTTCTTGTGTTGATGGAACGAATTGAACTCACTCTTACGTTTTGTCAACCGGAATTCTAACACGTTTGTTAGGTCGATAATTCAAAGTTGCTGACAAGGACGCAGTTGTTTGATATTCAACACATATGCACATGTGTTTTTTCAAAAAATTAGATCACAAATATTGCACGTGACACCTTCTTGGAAATTATATTTTTTATTTTTATAATTTTTTCAATATAGATTTTCTCTAAATTTTTCTAGATAGTTTTTTTTAAAGAGAATATATAGATCGACAAAGAGATGCATGAGGAGAACGTAATTGACAAGAAATGAGTGTATACTCGAAGAGTCTTCTTCGCTGACTCCGCTATCGCTGTGCATACGTCAGTCGTCCGACGGAAGTCGCGCGTACGGCACGATTATCTGTGCTCTCCTATTTTGTATTACGGTCATTCCTTCGTCGTTGCTCTAATGAGCAGTTTCCACCGATTTTCGTCATAGAGAAAATAATAGAGATTACTGTGCGGAGAAATCGATGTGAAAGACGTTCCTGCACTGTTTTAAGGACAAGTAAGACTTATTTTTATCACTTTTAAAAGTTCTTCGTCGCAAAATGGATTGGATGAAAGTTATGTTGACACGTGGGATGTTATCGCGACAGATTTTTCGTCTCTTCGGAATCTGCAAAAGAACCAGTAAAGTATATAATGTATTTATTTCAGTCGTTTTGAAGAATTTCACGTGTGTGTGGCTTTAATAATTTTTTTCTAACGCACAAAAGAACAATTGCTACGAAAAAACCGGTAATATAAATTTTTATATTACTTTTCAAATTAATTTTCGAAACTTTGACAGTGTCGGTCAGTGTCTACGCATTTGTAATCGTAGTATCTCGAGAAAAGAAAATATTAGATATAAAAATTCGCAACGTTTTTAATGTGACGAATAAAAATAATAATAGCGAGAAATAAAAAGTGACGAAGAAATTTGAATCGTGTTCTTTTTTTCCCTTGATTTTTCGTTTTCAGAATCAAGAACGGAGAATGACTCTTCAATTGTTCGTCGGGCCCTTGATTCATACGAAATCGAATGGCGAATTGTTGATCATAGAACGCGCTGGAATTTTGGTCCAAGATGGAAAGGTACATGCATTTGGTAAAATTTAACAAGGAACGACTCGTATCTCGGTTTGTCCGCAATTTTTTTTTTCATTGCAACCGTTTCACAATCGTAAAACAAGTTTTTAATAGCAAGAAAATTTCATGTGTTAGAGGTTTTTTTTTGTTATCTCGAGACAAGTTGTGTGATTGTATTTTTCACTCTGATAAGACAAAGGTCACGAACGCTGTGTACTGGCCACTGCAGCGCGGGTTTGGAATAAACCAAAACTCGATCTTTTTTATACGAAATTACATATTTGTAAAATAAGGATAATTTTTTTTCAGATTCTCAGCGTAACGGAAGATCCAAAACCGAGCGATGTGAAGGCCGATTTTGTTAAACTCCTGAGCGCAGGCCAATTTCTAATTCCTGGATTTATCGACTGTCATATTCATGCGCCTCAGTTTCCAAATCTTGGAACTGGATATGATAACACCCTCCTCGACTGGCTCGAAAATTACACTTTTCCGCTCGAGAGAAAATATTCGGATGATGCGTTCGCTGATCGAATTTTCGACGCGGTCGTTGTGAGTTTTCCTAGCCTTACCCACAATATGATTGAGTGAAGAAAAAAAATTCGCCCAAAAAAATCACTGATGTATACTAATATAATTTTTATACGAGATAGAAACGTACATTGTCTGTTGGAACGACAACAGCTTGTTACTTCGCCAGTCTTTACGCAAAAGCTTCGCTCACGCTTGCAAGGAAATCAGCTCAGTACGGACAGCGTGCTTTTATCGGTAAATTGAACATGAACTGTGTCCGAACCGACGGTTATTACGAGAACACCGTTGACTCAATGGAGAGCACTCGGCAATTCATCAAAGATGTCATCAACATCGGAGTGAGTTTATCAATACCGGGAGTTTTATCCCATTCGAGAGAATTCCAAGAAGAAAAATTGAAGTAATCAAATGTTGACAGAGCTCTTTGGTAAAACCGATAATAACGCCTAGATTCGGGCCCAGCTGCGATTTGGAATTGCTCACGGAATTAGGCAAATTAGCCAAGGAGAATAATATCCATGTGCAAGTAAAATCTTTCTTAATAATCTGAAAAAAAAATTAATTGATTTTGTTAGTTACTCAAGTGACGAAACATTTTTTCAGACTCACGTGTCAGAAAATCTTGATGAGATTGAGCTGGTGAAGAAATTATTTCCGAGTATACCGACTTATGCAGACGTTTACAAGACAGCGGGACTCCTTACGGACAGAACAGTTCTCGCTCATGGAATTTATCTTGAGGACAGCGAGCTGGATACAATAAAAAATAAGAATAGCGCAATCGTACATTGTCCGACGTCAAACACTTTCTTAAAAAGCGGCTTGTGCGACGTGAAGAAACTCATGAGTCGTGACATCAAAGTTGGTCTTGGCACAGGTAATTCTTCTTTATTTTATATAATGATTTCATGATTTTTTTTTATTTATTGCAAATTTCTTATTCAGATGTTTCTGGCGGATCGAACGTGTGCATGCTCAATGAAATGAGATCAGCTCTTCAAGTTTCCAATCATCTGTCTATCATAAATTCTCATTACGAGCCTCTCGATTACACAGACGTATTTTATATGGCAACTCTCGGAGGTGCCAAGTGTAAGTTTGACAAAAATATTCACGAATTTTTTTTCGTGACGCTTTCCGACGACTAATACATTTTTTTTTAGGCCTAGCTATTGACGACCAGGTCGGAAATTTCGACGTTGGCAAAGAATTTGATGCTCTTATAATAGATCTGAATATTCCGAGTGGACCATTGGATAATTTGATCGACTATACTCTCAAGCAGAAGCTTCAGAGACTCATTTATTCTGGAGATGACAGAAATATTGCAGAAGTTTATGTCAAAGGACGCAGAGTCAAGTGATAATCAGTTTTCTTATATTCCAGTGAGAAAATAAAAATTTATTTATTTGCGGGCAACATAAACCCATTTCTATTATTACCACCTTTATTCATCCTTATATTTGTCTAAGAATGCATTTGCGCTTCTTAGACATTGTTCATAAGCTTTCACAAAACCAGCACTATCATCATCCTGAAAATGTAAATTATTTGAAATTTGTATGTGTCTATCAGTGACATGATCAGTATATGTAGAGGTTCTTACGTAGTATGGATCTCTAATTATAATTTCCTTCTCTGGATCATATTGTCCAAGTAATTCAACTTTTGCTTTGCTGCCTGCAGGCTTCATTCGGTTGAGATGTTCAATATTATCGTTGTCCATACCAAAGATCCAATCATACTTATCAAAATCATCCTTCTTTATCTAGAAAAGAAAAAAATGAAAAAACGAGTCTTAATACTATCAGAGAACCTGTAAATTTAAATTGTTACTTCTACTGTGAAGTGCAGACTTACGGGTCGAGCTTTATGAGTGTAATTTGTAATTCCTTTCTCCCTCAGAGTTGACATGGCTCTGTGATCCGGTGATTTTCCAGTATGATATCCTATCAATGCTGCACTTTCAACTTCCCATTTGTTTTCCAGAGCTCTTTTTTCTATCAATGACTGGAAAACAGCTTCTCCGATGGGGGAGCGACAGATATTTCCTACATTGAAACAAAAACATCTAAAGTGGAATTTCTATTTCACCGAAACAATGAATTTTTCTATTATTTTCAAACTTACCCAAGCATATTACGAGTACTCGTTTTTTATCCGTCATTATTCGATAAACAAATCACACGTGAAAGATAATTGTTGACAAAATACCAAAACTACTTCTGCTGGTGTTAGTTACTCATTGCAAAACTGAGAGCGCTACTGTAGTATTCTGAGACTTACGAGCGTCAAGTGGAACTCGGAACTAGAAGTGTCGTAAACCACAACAATAGATCACACGTGGTTTTCGTATTTGAAATTGTTGTTGTAATAATTGATGAAACAACTGTTCACTGTTAAATTTTTCGTCAAAGAATGAAGAGACTTTCGGAAGAACGAACAAAGTTATTGTTCGAAAAACTAGCTAAATAGTAAGCGCGTAACAATATTTAAATTTCTTTTGAGGTTATTTTAACTAATGACACGTTAATGTTTTAAATCATTAAATTTACCAATTTTATTATTTAAGTATCGGTGACAATGTTAAAATACTTGTCGATCGTCCAGACGGGATTTATTGCTTCCGTGAGAAGAAGGATAGAGTTTACTATGTGTCGGAAAAAATCCTTTCCCTTGCCAGCACGGTCGCACCCAGTCATCTCATGAGTTTTGGTACATGCTTTGGAAAGTTTACAAAAACTGGGAAATTCAGGCTTCACATAACAGCTCTTCATTACTTAGCACCATATGCTCAAGTGAGTAAATCAAATTTAGTATTACATGAAACACAAAATATTTGTTATTCTCTTTTATTTCTCATTTTTTAGTACAAAATCTGGTTGAAACCTTCCGCAGAACAGCAATTCTTGTATGGACATCACATTTCTAAAGCAGGATTGGGAAGAATAACTGAAAGTACCCCTCAATACCAGGGAGTTGTGGTTTTTTCGATGAATGACATTCCATTGGTGAGTCAAACAGAACAGCATTTATATAAGAAAATAAAGGACTAAGCAACAACTAAGTTTTACATAATTTTTGAAATTCAAGGGTTTTGGAGTCGCTGCCAAAAGTACCATAGATTGCAAACATGCAGATCCAATGGCTACAGTGTGTTTTCATCAAGCTGACATAGGCGAATATATCAGATCCGAGGATTTATTGCTTTAGAAATTTCATATACAAGTGTAGATTAAAAAACATTTTTTAAAATATAAACACAAATTTTAAAATAATAAAACTATATTTTTTTTCTAGATCCAGTTACTAATGTTCATAAGTTTAACATCTGTTTTATGATCACACGATCTTTTTTCTGGTAAAAAGTCACAATTAAGTACTTACAACCAAGCCTTACAATGTAGTACCAAAAATATGGGTAAGTTCAGAACTTTGAGCAAATAGCGTACTACCTAAAGTGCAGTACAACGCGCGTGCAACTTTATAAGCTACTTTAAAAGTAATTTGATTTTATAGACAATTTCTTGTCATAAGTACTTCTCTTTTATAAAATTCTACAGCTACGTCAAGCGTACCGTTCTTTTATCATTATTATTCACTTATTACTTCAAAGCTGCCTTTTTTGCATTTTGTTCACTAGAATCGTATGAATATAAACGAGGCACTTTCGCAGTCTTCCTAGTTATCATTAGTTCAAAGTTTAGGTATGTTGTCATCTCGGGGTGATCTGTGATTCGGAAAAATCGAATTCCCAGAACTGGTCAGGCGTTCTGTCCGAGCATGTAGCCGCGAATACGTCTCCATGATTTTTCACCTTCGTCGCATCGAGACAGAGCCCAGTTGCGACGTGAACAATTTTATTATTCTGGAATATAAATAAATACATTTTCAATATATTTGTCGCAATTAATATGGTATTGCTAATCTGAATTTACCACGGTCATTATCCATTCCGCATCGTCTCCTTGATGTTGACACTCGAGCATCTGAATTTTAGGATGCATGTCTGCGTCTTTAGTATTAACAACCGCGCACACTTGGTTCCTCCTCAGTTCACCGAGATTGGTCAGAGAAAAAAACTATTTTTTTTGTATTAATACTCGTGGAGTTTAATAAAAGTAGAGAAAATGACAATATTAATACTGACTTGACTTGGAAAAATTTTTTCGTGACACTGGTACAGACCGAGTGCATACGGTTTTTCCTCGTCCCTTTGTAGATTGTCGAGACACATGTTCCGATCTCGGAGCTTGAGCCTACCGTACCCAATGACGTTCTCGTCCGGAATAAATTTGTCGGGATAGACATTGTCGAGATACCATTTGAAACTTTTACATTGCAACTTTTCTCGAAGTTCCTGTCGTGCCGTTATGTCGCCTATCGCGGACTTATTGTGCTGTCAATTAATAATTTTCATACATAAATATGATGATAATTATAATTATAAATCGAAAAATTGTATCTTAATTTTTTGAACCTTGAATTCTTCTCGATGGAAAAAGAAGAGTCGCTTGTAATCATCCATCCAAACGTAAACCAGACGAGCTGTATTTATTCCATGCGTGTCTTTGTCATTTGGAAACTTGTATGGATGGAATTCACGGAATATGTGACCCACTCGAGAGCAAGGAATTGCTTCCAAAGAGCCCCCACATTGCCAAATCTATGGAAAAATGTAAAATTATAAAATTACATTAAATATTACGCAACATAAAAAATTATCGAAATCTACTGCAATATTATTTCATAAATTACCCTAAAAGAAATTTCAAGATTCTCTCCTCCCCAACCGTCCATTCCATCATCGTAGCTCCCAATTTCCCAAAAATATGATCTATCAATGGCGAAAAGTCCGCCAGCCATCGTCGGCGATTTAACCGGTGAAATTCTTGTCGTCCTAGTTTTCATATCTTTCTCCTGAACGTTTATCCACGTAAAGTGACCCGACCAGGTGAAACCACCGACCTGAAAACTGCTCGGATTGCTGTCGTGCAGATATTCAAGAGTCTCCTCGGAAATATTGTCAATAATTGGCATCACAACAGCATTTCGTTTTTCTTTTATTCTCTGCAGCAGTGGTTCAATCCTGAAGTACAATTAGTATCGTGTAGTAAACTTTTTATAATTGTAATAATTGAATGATTAAAAAACGTACCACTGGACAGCAACTTCGCAGTGCGCGTCGAGAAAAATCAAAACGTCTCCCTTAGCGCTCCGAGCTCCGGCTAATCTCGCTCGTATGAGTCCGAGCCGTTCAGACAATCGAATTAATTTTACGGTCTTTGGAAAACGTGTCTCTATGTAGTAGTCTAACCTCCCTTGGAGTTCCTCTATGAATTTAAAACAAAATAATATCTCATTCTGTTTTTTTTGTAGATGATTAATATATCTTACTATCTGTTAGAAATCTTGCACACCTTCATCACTGTGATCATCCACAAGTATAATTTCTTTGAGATATTTTTGTGGCGATCCATTCAACACGCTTCTCACTGTTCTGAGTAAAACACTCCACGGCTCGTTATAAAATATTACAATGATGCTTGCAGTTGGTAAGTCAGGGTCGTAAGTCATATTTTTACACCTGCAGCAAAACAATTTATAAAACTCAGTAAAGACAGAATTGAAAAAGCTGTGAAGAAACTTACAAAGGGTCTCGAGGATCCTCCAACCTCCTGGTCAATGGAATTTTGTCGGATAGGATAACATTGAGAGCTTTGATGTCAAGAATTTTTCTTGCTTCGACTTGCTCATTACCGGATAATCTAACAGGTTTTCCTCCATCTCCCAGAGACCGAATGATATTCCTCTCCCAATTTGATATCCATTTTTCATGTCTATCACATACATGGAACAAAAATTCATAATTATTTAATTGAAAAAAGAATTTTGACATATCATTTGAATGAAAAGTCCTTGAAAAATAATTTTTCTTTCTACTTTAAGTTACCAATTTTTCATGCGTTTCGAAAAAGTGATTAAAACTGAATTATTTAAAAATCAAAATGAAATAATAGAAATAGAACTCACTTCTCCCTCTCTGCCTCGTCTTGAACGCGTCTTTCGGTACCAAATGCGGTTTTTTCATTATTATTATTCCACTGACTGGTCGGTCGAGAACCGGTGACCGCGCTGTCAAACGCGAAACTGTCAGATACTCGCATGATGCGTCTCGCAATTACGAGGACGCCAATAACGTAGATCATGCATATCGTCAGTTTGACGATCTGCCTTCGTCGACGAACAATCATTATTTTCCCGATTCTCTCATATTTGTGCCACGCGTCTTACCTCATTTCGTAATCTTCGACGCGTTGAAGCAGCCACGATGCAGACCCACGTAGTACATACATACGTATAATTCTTGTTCAACAGGTTAGGTGAAAGCTCGGCGCGTATCGAAGATCGACCAGACTGCATGCTCAAGCCCCACCAGCGATCTCCCACTTCTTGTTATTAAATAGTGTCGGAATAACCATTTAGATCAAGTTCCGAAAAAGTAGGTTCAAGAAACTTGTAAATTCCTTTCACACAAAGTAGAAAATTTTTTATTCGATTTTTTACGTATTTATATAAAAATACACATAACAAAAGCTTTCGTGCGAATCTCACTTTTTTACGCTCATTCTGGTGTTCTTGTACGCTTTTACACACACATTATCGTAATTGTATCACGTGCATAGAATTAGTTACATAATTATGTATATGAAGAACGAGAATCAATTCTATCTTTCACGATCGCGCAACGTGATATCGAATTTCCGCCATGAATAAAAATAACTCGAAAAAAATATTTGAGTATGTACTAAAATTACGTAGAATTCGATAAATTGTCCTCTGTGAAATGTTAGATAACTTTTACAGAATGTTTTAGTTCCCATAGTTGAATGAAGCATTAGAAAAATATATGCACTATATATATACATATAAGCTCATAAATAATGAAAGGAATCAACTTTTTTTATTACGGTGAAAATTTGCTATTATGATGACCGAGTATGATAACGATGAATGCGCTGACAGTGATATTCAAAAATGAATCGTGATTTTCTTCAATTTGCTTCAAAAATAATATTTTTGTTTCGAAATTTAAATCGCTAAGTACATATCTATTTGATTGTTGAGGCTAAACAGATCGGAAGTTTTATTATTATTATTATTATTAACTACCAAAATTCTCTTGAAATCTTTTTTTTTTAATTGAAAAAATTATAAAATCGCATCGCTAAAAAGGCTGGCCCGCGGGGTCAAAGACTTCAGAAGAGATGAAAAACGTTATAAAATCTTTTTCTCAATACAGAAACATATTGAATCAGCTTAAAATTAATTAGCAAACTCAACATTGAAATACGTATAAAAATAAAAAAGAAATTACTGTGTCGAGAGCGCAACCAAGCTCTGACCTCGGACATTTTCATCCGAATCCTCCTTCTTATCAAAATATTTCTCGATCTCCTTTAAACTCTTCCCGAGAGTTTCCGGAAGGAATAGGTATACAAATACAATTCCAACTAAAGAAACGAAACTGAAGAAGAAAAATACGTTTTGCGGTCCAATTGCCTTAATGGCGAACGGATAACTCTGCACGACGACGAACATCATGAGATAAGCGAAAGAAATCATGACACCGCCACCGATACCACGGAAGGAAATCGGTAAAAGTTCACCGATGAGAGTCCAAGGAATGACAATGAATCCGAGAGTGCTCATGCAAACGTAAAATAAGACAATTATAATGAAAATCCATCTTAATCCATGAAAATCTAGCAACACGATTGTTCCCAGGTCTTCAGTGTCGGAAGGGGGAAAAGACAGATAGATGAGCATTGCGGAAAAGAACATGGCGAAGGCCATCCCGAGGCCACTAGCGATGCACAGAGTCCGCCGTCCGATCGTGCGACTCAGATAAGCCGTGAGAATGCTCATTAAAAATCTAAGTATACCGAGGAGTAGAAGAGCTCCGTACTCGTCCAAGTCTCTGCCGAAAGTTCCTCCCATCTCACGGAACACCGACATTGCATAGAAAATGACAACATACGCTCCCGACATTTGCTGGATTACGAGGATAACCGCCAGCAGGATTAGAGGCTTGTATACTATCGGACGTTTGAGCTCCGTCAAGAAGTATTTACATCGAGCCAGGATAAACTTCGCAGGTGTGTCACTCGCACAGTCGTCGGTCTTTCGGTAAGTCTCTTTTATCCTCGCGTATTCTTGCTCGTACATCTATAAATAAATAAATAAAAATATATTTTTTATAGGCAAAGAGAAAAAAATAATGAACAATTGGTAATAATAAGAAATAAGACTTGCCGCAGCACGTGGATTTAACCACCGAATGCTTTTCTCTCCCTTGGCGACCCTGTCCGCATTTTTATCACCGAAATACAACAGCCAGTGTGGACTCTCCGGTACGGTAAACAGAGCGAAGAAAATGGCAATTTCGAGGATAAGAAAAACGATCGCCATTTTTCTCCAATCTAGCCAAACGGCGAACAAGCAAGTGAATAAAATTCCAAGAGAGACAAAAACGGAATTCAGACAGAGGAGCATCGCACGGATGCGCGGATGGGTGATCTCGATGACGTAAACGAGACCAACGGTCGTCAGACCTGCGCTTACTCCAGCGATCGAGCGAGCCACGTAAATCATCGTCAGGGAATTGGCAAAAATGATGAGAAGCCACGAAATCGCCGTTGGCACGCAAAGCGCGATGCTGAGTGTTTTCCGTCCGAATCTGTCCATCAGAGGACCGGCTATCAACGATCCGATAGGCAGAGTTATGGTGACCAGACTCGCTATTCGGCGTTTCCATTTTTTTTCACAAAAATTTTTTTTCATTTATTAAAAATCGCGATCACTTTTTTTATGGTCGATTTCATTATTGACTAAAAATTGCGTTCAAAAACTCACAGATCCAGGACGTTTGGTACTCGGTTACCATCATTCTTCTATCCTCCGTTCCGTTCATCGTCACATTGTAATCTGAGCTCTTTCCTTCTTTCTCTAAACCTCCTACGAGGACAGTACTGTATGCCATGTTGATTCCTGCCTGAATAACTATGCAGTGCACGATGCAGCTTGCTATCACCTTCAGAAGCAACAAATTTTTATTATTTCTGTACAATTTTCGCTTCATTATTTTGTTACTGTATCTATCATTTTATATATGGGTCCTTCCATATCAAATCACCGAATTTTAAAAATTGTAATTTTTTATTTAGTTGAATTTTTTATATCAAAATATGGCTAATCGCAAAAAAAAATGGATTAAATTATCGTAATCACGTTTGTCCAGTGGTCATTTTCTTCGTTTTGAAATGTAAGTAGTTTTCGAAAAAAAATTTAAATATCAAAATTTTTTGTTTCACACTTAAATTACACAAAAATTACAATTTTTAAAATTCGGTGATTTGACATGGAATGACCCATGTGTACTTTGCGCGTAAAAAATTTTTTTGAAAAATTACTTGTTTCAGAGTGTCTCTCCATGTTGGCTCGGCGATAGTTCCTCTTTTCAGCGTCCCCGGTAAAAAATTGCTAAAAAACAATTTTCTTACTGGCGTTAGCATGCTCGATTAACTGACAAAAAAATGTATTTTGTTTCTCGTATCATTGTAACTGAGGATCCATTTTTTAAAATGAATTTTCAAAACTAATAAAAGCAATAAATACCGCGGGGATATAAATACATTTTATTTTGACAAACAGCTCGGAAACCGTCGACTATGCAACTATAATAAACGAGAATTGAGAAGAAGAAACTGCGAGTATGGACGTTGGAGTAATTTTTTCAAATATAGAACGGCAAATTGACCATTTCTCCCCCTCTCGGCGGAGTCTCCTGTCTTGCGGGTTGAATCACGCACAGCGAATACAGCGATATCCCCCTCCTCCCCGAGACTTCGGAATCCTTATCGAGCATCAGCATTTTTCTTCCCGCTTCAATAGGCTCAGTAAAGAGTTCTTCATGTATACATGATTGGTTATTCACACGTAAGAAAAATCTTTCATGACGGGGACAATTAGAACAGATTTTTATTCAAACGAGGCACTTCGCAAGGTCAATAACGAGACAAAAGATATTCCATCTAACCGTAAATCACGCGTATTCATCCACGCCTCTTTCAAATCTTGACATTGATCGAGTGCTAAATGCACAAGAATTTATTTTTCTCCTATCGCTCGCATTCGTCTCGCTGCAAAGCGATCGGTCATGTGACACGCTCTACATAATTGAGCTCTCTGTAGTATTGCATCGTTGTCCTTAACCTCCAAATTTCAAGGTTAGAAAAACTAATTTCTAATGTTTTCTCAGTTCTTCCTCGTCTTTTTCGTATCAAAACATGCATTAAATAATAATTAACGAATTTATAAGAAAATACAAAAAAGAATAAGTAAAAATTTTTTAGAAAAAAAAATAATTATTCGTACAGTGTATTTTTTACGGTAATTAGCGCTGACAATTAGATAAAAATGAATATAAATATATATATGCGCTATGAACCGACTAACCTGATTTCGTCAACGTTAGATTGATCTTCGTTGCGATCTCTCTCGTCTTCGTTTTTCATCTCTCCCCCTCCTGGCTTGGCCATTTAGAGCCGTGGTGTGAGAAGTTGACTGTGATATAATCCAGCAAGTTCTCTTCTATGATATCTCCAAGGTCATTCGCAAAAATTAACTGTCCTTTTAGAGACGATCTGTTCGAATTATGGAACAGACAGTTCGCTTCTTCGTCGAATTTATAATATACGCGTGTATACACGTGTCGTATTCGTCCGGCTATTTTTCAACTTTCTGCGCTTCAAACAAAAAGTCATTTTTGTTATTCATCGCTCTTTATATTTCTTTACAGTATTCGGGGTCAGCGACTCGATCGGTTCGTAAAAAAAGTGTCAACTCATCACGATCTTTTTACTTGTTTTTCTTTCGAGTTTACACGTGCAACGTATTATTTTCTGTAGTTTTTGATATTCACTCGAAAGCTATGAGTATATGCTTTATATGTATTCTTTTGATGGTCACACCAGGTGAAATTCACCCCGGCCTTTTCTCAATTTTCGATCCCGGTTCGAAATTTCCTTTTTTTGACTTTTTTAGATAAAAAAGTTTGCAAATAAAAAATAACCTTCACAAGTTCTGAAAAAAGGTTCAAATTACATTGTAGTTATTTTTATGAAGTTTTGTTATTAAATAAAATTAAATACAAAATCGGCGATGCAAGTTTGAACAATACCAAAATTTAGCATGAATCGCCCCATATATGTGTATATATATTTATGATGAATTGTTGGTTTTTCAATAGAATGAAAATTACCTAGTGGGTGATACCATGCAATTATTATTTTGTAAAGCTCACGTAATACCCGTACAGTTATATAAAAAAGAACAGAAATAAAAGCAATAAAAAAGTTGATGAAAAAAGAACATTTGTATATTTTTTAATCATATATGTATTTTCAAAAAAATTTAAATGTAACTTTTGAAACTAACAAATATATTTTTGTTGACGTTTTTTTAATTCCCGAACATTGAAATGTGAAAAAAAGAAAAATGTTTTTAAAATTTCAGTTGTTCACGTTGATTACTTAATAAACATTTTATTAATCGTGTTTTTTATTTGGCGTACATACATTTATTACAATTTATAGTATAAACATTTTTTACCTTCGATTTCTTACGAGGCCTACGAGTGTGGAACGTGTTTCCGTTTCTTGGTAGCTACCTGGCCGACGACGCTCTGAAAGATTTGTTCATTTCGTATTGCTTTTGTCTCAAAGGGACACTTTATCTTCTTGCATTTTTATGAGCGATTCTATTGTATCATTATCAGCGTTATTTCTTATCAGTTTGTAGCGGCTTAGTAACATTTAGTCGAAGCATGGAAAATAAAATTTATAGAGAACATGTATCGTTCGTCAATATGTCGGCTCCATAGTCGTACGGTAGACTGCCGCACGAACCCACGAGCGACAAGACATCAGTTTTACGTCTCCGAACGAGCGAAGGGGTCGCCAGCTGACGAGCGCGGTTCCGCAAGAATGGAACTGTCAAAGTCAACAATAAGAGGTTTAGAAAACATACAAAATTCGAGTTTAATCAACGACGAAACTTTTAGCCAGCTCCTCGAGATCGTGTCTGCGGATTTAGTGCGAAAAAATGAAAAAAGTAAGCTCAATGCAATAAACAAACGAATTAGCAAAATACATCTTTTGAGGTTATGTGTTTTATTTTGTCTTCATTTTTTTTGTGTAAATGCAGGTCTCTCGAGAATTTATGGGTCAAAACCAGACGTGATAAAAACAGCTTACGCTGACCTAACGAGTCTGTTCCTCGAGGCGGCTAGACGGAGACTCGATTCGGAAAATTTTTCTACCTTCCTTCATTCAGCAAAAATCTTTGGTCCGAGAGCGGAGAGACTATGTGACGTTTATTCTCGATACAAAGATTCTATTGCTACTCATTTATCACAGATTGGTGGTGGTGTCCCATGCATTGTGGATGTCGATTGGAGATTAGATTATTGCGTAAAGGTAAAAAAGAGCTGTACAATGACTCGCAAAAAAATATTTGGCTAAAAATTTCCATTCTGTAAAAATGGTTTTTTTTTATTAAGATGAACAATTATCTTCATTTTCAGTCAAGCACAAACACTGATATGGGTGAGTGTCTATACACGGTGAGCCTATCGACAAAGAAACATGGAAAATTGGACCACATACAATTTGCCTGTACGACGCAGCAGCTGCAAGATCTTGTGTACAAATTGAAAGAAGCCATCAGACATGTGGACAAAATAGCGAGTGCTTAATTAGGTTAAATTTTCTAATTAATAAATCAGACTAAGTGAATAAAGGACAAATTGTTAATTTTTCTCACACAGATCAGAATCTTAGAAAATAAGAACTTTTCAACAAAGGTTTTAATAAAGGTTCAAGAATTCTTGTTATTGGACAAAAAATCGAGTAACTTGTAAAAAAAATGTATCTATTTTTGCACTCTCGACTCTGAAGACTGAAATATTTAATACAAATAGGGGTTGCGAGGAATAAAATTTCAAAGACCATTTCTGTATACAGGTGCATTCAGTTATATTTGTTGCATGAAAGAGCAAAAAACATCGCCTAATTCCACGTAAAGATATCGATATAATTATTAATATATAGATTTATTTATATATATTTATATATAATAACTGATTAAAAATACATTATTCTCCGCTCTCTCGTTTCAGCCAAATATTCGTCTAAAAATTGATATATCTTTCGTCACGTGTTCGAGTGTGAGTTAGTTCAAAGGGTGTCCGTATATGTGTAGCCACACGTGTTCAATGCTTCGCTCCGTAATTAAACCGTCCTTCACTTAAACCTCCACCCTCTCATTGACGACTGTCGCCGCTTCGCAAAGGGTGGTAGACTAAAAACTGCGTGAGAAATGTAAAGGTCATCTATCGGCTTACAATTCTTTTTTACCGCGTTAAATATTTATAATTATATTAATTAATATTAATATATATAGTTTCTTTAACCATGATACACTATGTACAAATTGATCGCGCGGAGGCTTCGACTCCGATCTAAAAAAGGAAAAGAAACGCTCCCGCTTCTCTCTCGCTTTTGTTCTCCGTGAAATTTTCGGAATTTTTAGTGTCTGATGAAAACTGCCAAACTACATTCGATGCAAAGTGTTCGACAGCTATCGAATATTTATCTGTGTACACTAGAACGTCCGGAGCAAATTTTCGCAACTAAATCAAGACTATCGACCCGATAAAGTCTTCATATTTTCTTTCGATTTTCAAACGTCTCTTTGTCCATCATGATAGTCACAAAACTCAGCTCGTTATCGCAGTACCTCGCTCGATCGATGAGATTTGAGTTAAAAACCGAAGAAGATTTATAAAAATTCATTGCCCTCGCCACTCCATGATTAAAAATTTTTTTTTTCGTCGTCCTCGCGTTAGGAATTCGTAAAAACGGAATAAAATAGTGAGAGCGAAGACGGAACCTTTCTTACGACAAAAAAAGACGAAGAACTCGGATTCGCAGAATCGCTCTCAAAGACCGATTCGTTTACAAAGATAAATAATAAAATTAACATTAATAACAATTAGTCGACTTTCTCGGAGAAAAGTCTCCAGGAAGTCACGGAACCATAAAAGAAGAGAAAAACAAGACGCGAAAGAATCGAACAGAGATGAAGAATGAAATATGGGTTTCGTCGTTATCTTCAAAAAATAAAATAAAAGATAAAATAATTCACAATCCGACGGGTATGTACACTAATATACACAGGCTTCACCAAATTTTGAATGGATACATTGTTCGATCGTTACTTATTTTCGGTTTGTTTTCCGGATCTTTAAAGATCGTCACAATTGCACTATTCGGGTTGTCTCTAAGCGAATTATTGATTCATCGATCACACCTACTCGTCAATAATAATATCTAATACCCATCCATTCTCCATTCCCTTCAGTTTTTTCAATGTATAATTATTTTGCGGCAGAACGAGTCACGTTTACGACACAACAATCCCACGGGTTTCTCGATCATCATTCGCAGGCGCAAACGTACACTTGTCCCAAATATTTTTTTAAATACTTTATCGGATTTAAACGTGTCCTCCATTTGCCCCAAATCGAATTGTGGTTCGATCGTGATTTCTTCTTCTCACCGAGAGAAAAATTATTCTTCGAGGAAAGACTGATGCGTCGACGAAATATCAAAACTATTGAGAACAAAGCAGTGAACACCGAGCGTTCTCATTACGATTCAGCCTTGCCTCTCTGAGATTCGGCGTTTGTTGTTTTGTTTGTTTTTCCCTGTATCTGTCCGCCAGTTTTGCCGATGTGATCCTCGACTTTTTTTTCGCACTCTTTCGTAGCATCGACTTTCTCGCTGAGGACACTTTCTTTCCCCGGCTGAGAGATTTGCACAGTCTTCCCCTCTGACTCTTTGCAACCAAATTCGCTTTGCGTCAAATTCGCTTTTAGACACTCGGAAGCTCTCGAATCCTTGCTCTCATTCTTCGTCAGAGATTCTTGCTGCGTTTTCGTCAAGCTCGAGGATTTGTTGTCCGAATTCACGTCCCCGTTGACTTTCGTCACAACTTTTTCCGTGTTTTTCTGAGATGAATCTCCGTCCGAAGTTTCTTTTGCCTTATCACCGGTTTTTTCACCGTGAACGGCTTTCCCAGAATCCGAGCCAGCCTGATCTTCGATTCTCTTTGCAGAAATCTCGAGACGCTCGCTGGAATCTTCTTTGCATTTTCCCTTATCACTATCACCTGACAACCTCCTCTGTTTCTCGGCCTCTCGATCTTTCAATTTTCCTGCACTCGTTTCACGTTTTCCCTGACTGGGTGACGTTTGTTTTCCAATCTTCTCGCTATCGCCCGGGTTCTTCTCATAATCACCAGGATTCTGTTGTCGCTCTTCCTGTTGACACGTTGAGGACGTTACAGCACTCTTGGACAAATTGAAAGCGTTCGACTCCGAGCTTCCCTTATTCCCCAGAAGTATTACGTTCTTTCCCTCTCCATGAGCTCCTCCGCTTCCTGAAGCTGCGATCGATGCCGCCGTCTCCGTCTTCGGAAGGGAAAAACTCGCCCCTGGGCTGTTCGGCTTCTTCGGTGACTTCGGGGACGGCGAAGAAGACGGATGCCCGGTACTCGCTGGTATTCTCTGAATCGCCGGTGACTGAGAAATCTGTTGCTGCGGCTGAGAATAAACTCCGGTAGTTTGAGGCATGTAACTCGTTCTTTGATAAATTTTATTTATCGAGGGTGGTAAACTGTTATGAAAGGCACTAGGTGGTGGTATGCCGATCGGTGATCGTATTAGGGGATTTGGAAATCTCGAGGCGTCCGGGAACGGTGGTGGGAAATGAGGATATATAAGTCGAGGATTCGTGTTCGGGGTCGGTGAGGGAATGAAAGGATTCGTCGATAGGATATTAACCGGAGAACTTCTCGTCGATATCGGCGAACCACCACCACCTCGACTTACGCACATCTCCCGGGAAAACGGCGTCGTCTGGTAACAGGTACCACGAGCGCTCGGCGAATACGGTGGTGGGGAAACTATCGGAGAGTTTGACGATGAAACTATCGGTGAGAGCGTCTTTGGATCGACCTTCGTCAGACTCATGGACGAATTTTTTCCACTTCCTGGTGTCCCGCTCGTTGTTATCGCTCCGAGATCTTTGCCCTCGACGTTCTTACCACCCTCCGTTACTCCGTACAGCGGTTTAACACCTGAGGCGGGATTCCCTAAAAATCGGGGCACGTTTCTGTTGTGCCGTTTCGCTGGCTTTATGCTGATCGCTTTTCCGTTACCACCTTCTTGTTGTTGCTGTTGCATCGTGATCATCGTAGATTGCTGACTCTGAAGCGACTCCTTTGCTTGATTCTTCATCGCCACGTAATTATTTTTTGTCAGTGTTGGGTTCCAGGATTTTGGAGGGTCTCTCAGAGTTTTGTAACCCATCGACATCGACGGTTTCTTCCCTCCCGTTCCGCTGGTCTTGGTAACCTGAAGTGCGCCCGATTGCATGACGGAAGCGAGTGGACTTGATGACAGTTTTGATATCGTGCTTTCTTTTCCGGAGTACATTTTCGTCTCGGCGGAAGAAGCGACCGTATTGCTTGGTGTGTAAATTGGGACGTTCGGTATATTCGGTATGTGCTTCGTGGTCACTCCCTCGCTCAGTGACAGAGAAGAAGACTGGAGAGGCTTCTTGCCGATTTTCAAGAGGTCCGGAATTTCCGGACGATTCCGAGCTGCGGATTCAGCTTTGTTCTTCTCCTTGGTATTCTCGCCGATTTTCGCGCAAATATCGTTGATCTTTGAGCCACCCGTGGTCCCGATTTTTGCACAGATCTCATTCACGTTTGTACCCTTGGCAATTACTTCGTGCTTGCGAACCGAGGATTTCATCAGAGATATGGGAATCGCATCCGGACACGGTGGAACTGTGGAATAGACACTCGTTATTTCAAGACTGTTGCTTTTTGATACCGCTCCGCTCGTTTGTTGTCCCATTATACCGGACACTTTGTTACCAGAACTGGAATTCGTAATTTGTGTCGAAGCGTTTGAGTAGAGGGAGGACGCTATGTTTCCGCTAGGGCTGTTCTTTGTCGGCGTCGTGATCGTCGGTGCCGCCGGTGTCGGTGTCGCTGTTGCCGCCGTGGTTGGTGTTGTCGTCGTCATCGTCGTCGTCGCAGTCATTGCCGTCGTTGATCCCGTTGTCATTACTATCGTCGTACTTGGAGAGCTGGAGGTTGTTGTTGTCGTTATCGTCGTCGTAGTCGCCGTCGTCATCGTCGTTTTCATTGAAGAGCTTGAGGACAATGATGACGGTATCGAGTAAATGCTCATCGAAGGTGTGTGGAGATTAAAGGACGTTCCGACGCCCGAGCAGGATTGACTCAGAGATGATGAAACCAGGGAACTCGAGCTGTTCGACACCTGTGCGTTTCCGAAATTCGACGACGTTTTCTGTATCGTCAGACCTGATTTTGTCGTTCCTGAAGAATTTTTCAGAATCCCGGAGTTCACCAGGTCCTGCACTGTATATGGAAAGTTCGACGTTGCCGTCTGCATCGACGTCGAGACATTGAGACCTATCGAGGCGAGAGACTCGCTACTCGGAATAGCCAGATTCTGATTTTCTCGTCGGCTGAAACAATTTTTTGATAAATTTTGATTCGAGCTCGGAGATCCTTGTTGCCTGTGCTCCAATATTCCTGCGCTGGACGTTATCGCCAGATTGCTGTCTTCGGAATTCACGGTGAGCCTTCGATCTCCGCTGTTCGCTTGTGAATTGTCACTCGGCCTTGGAACCGTTGTTACCGATATCGAGACAGAGGATGGACTCGTCGAAGACGTCGTCGAGATAGTTGTAGCTCCGCCGAGGCAATTAATGATCTGACTTCCTGTCGAACTCGTCGTCGCCGCTGATTTCCCGCTCGTTACCGTTAGACCCGAACCAGAATTCGACCGAGTCTTTAATAAGCCTGTTTCAGAATTTTTTCCCAATGTTTTCACAGTCAATGAGCTCTCGTTCGAAAAACTTGAGGACGACGAAGGTGATGCGAGTGCCGATGATGATGTCACTGAGGTTAGAGCGACAGAAGACAACGATGCCTGCGTCGACGATTTCTTCATTATTTTATCGATCCTCTTCTCCTTCGGCCCTTTTTTCGAAAACGTATTATTTAGCTCGCTCACTTTAGGTTGAAACTGCAGCTTCGCGCTTAGCGCATCGATCTTCGAACCTGCGGACGTCTGCTGCGAATTCTTCGTTTCTTGATTCTTCGAGTTCTTGTTGTTACTAGTTTGCGTCGGAGTTGAGATATCTTCACTGCTCGTTGAAACTCTTGAATTTATAGTGGAATTTGTAAGATTGTTGTTCGTTGCCGTTACGCGAGATTGGCATCGAGTGTCTGTTTTTCCCTCTTCGGTCGCAGGAATCGCAGAAACTCGTTCCGAGTTTCCTCCTTTGGATGAGATCGTGTTCACTTTCTCACTGCTGCTAGTTCCGCTTGTTTCCGGAGCAGCCATTTTGCTTCTCCGAGTCTCAGCCCCAGGTCTCTGAACAGGTTTTTCTCCCGGTACGTTTTGACCAGATTCCTGGGAGTTTGCGGCTGAACGTAAATCGCTTCTCGAACGCGTTTCCCTGACGGTGCTCTTCTCAAAGCTCGTGTCCCGTTCCATCGGAGTTTCAACAGACTTTGTCGAGTTCTCCGTTTTCCTCGCTTCGAATTTTTCTTCGCTCGTCTTGCTCGTTTCTGTGCTCGAAAACCTTCCATCGCGCATTTTCTCCCTCTTCGCATCGGGCATCGACTTCTCATTTTTATTTACATCGTCCGGAGTGACGAATTCGTCCTGCTTCCTGCGATCTTCCATCGTGGAACTCGCTGAATTTCCGGGTGTTTTCTTATCAGTCTTTGCATTTTTCTTTGCATCTGGACTTGTTATGTCCGTGACACTCATCACGCCCGTTTCCGAAATTTTCAGTTGTACTTCCTTCCATTCGCGTTTACCCCCTGGTCCGCCTTGTTGCTGTTGTTGTTGCTGCTGCTGCTGGCCATGACTTTCGCCGCGAGAATCCACCGGCATTTTTATGCCGGCGTTCGTTAATGATTGCTTGAAATTTTCGTTATCCTCCGAGAGCTTGAGACGTTTTGGCGAAGACTCAAAAATACGATAACTGAGGTGCAGTGGTACTTTCTGCAAAAAATTGGATGGAATAGCCAATTCCATATCATTAGAATTAAAATAGTCGTAAATTTCGAAAATGTTCAAAAGTGATTTTTGAATATGTAAGCTTCCATTCGAGTTTGATTTACTCACCCGCCTCCAGTGATAAATATACATGACGTCCATGAGTGTGTAATTGTCGCAGAGTGTTTCCTCCTTATACATTACGTCCACTCTGTGCGCGTCGCTGAGACCGTATTTCGCTCTGATGAGCTTTTGGAGGTGAAAAACCATGACGGCAGCGGGACATCGAAGATACCGAAGTGGTTTCTGCTGGAGCTGTTGGTCCTTCTGTTCGAGCTGTTTTTTCGCTCCACCACTAGATTCTTTGGCATCGTCCACCCCCGATTCTCCAAGTATTGGCTGATCGACTGGGTTGTAATATTCGAGCGAAAGAATCAGCGATTCGTCCGGTGAATAAATATGAGACTCCACAGGCTCTCCGCGTGCCTCCGGCGAAGTCGTCGAGCGCAATGCCTCGGGATTTTTGGCATAAAATTCGCGACGACATCGCATTTCGTCTGAAATGGAGCAAAAAATGAGTTTTCAAAAATCCCGAATGGTATAATCAGAATTTGCATCTATAATTCATTTAAATTCTACATTTTAACTTACTCTGATAACAAGCAGGCACCAATTTGTACACTATGTCTTGCAAAGTGTGGTCTGGTCTGATATTCAGAAGAGGTTTGCTCTTGTGGACTTGGACCTCGCATATTGGGCAATATTTGTTATTTTCCAAATATTTAACTATACAGCTCCTACAGACTGGAAATAAGCAATAAAAAATAATTAGAGGACATCGAACAATTTAAATTAATCATCAAGCGTTCAACGGTTTAAAAAATTATTTTCATATGAAAAATAGCTTACATGAATGCAAACATTCGATAATTGTAGTAGCATCGATGAAGTATCCACCGCAGAGTTTACAGGTCAGCTGATCATTCAGCATAGACAAGCGTAGCCGATGGCCTCCGCTTTGGCCAGACATTCTGCAAAATTCATTATTTCGTTCACTTCTGAGTAATCGATTGAAAAAATTTCCAACACTTGACATTTGTATGATTTTTTTGTTGCAATTCGAGAATAAAAATAATTCTATGGACTTTCCAATGGGTATTAAAATTAGTTAAACATTGATAAATAAAAATGAAACTTACGTGATACTGTAGGCTGCGTTATTCCACTGTATTTTTATTTTGGTTCTACCGCGGGCATAACTTCGTCCGAAGGTTGCGAAACAAGAGTTTTCAGATAAACTGAATAATGAGGTTTTTCACGTACAACGACGAAGAGGAATTTTCAGCGTATTACATTTTTATTCGTGAGGTAGCTCGAGCGCAAAGCGACGGAGTAGTACGCGCGGGACGACATACTCGTGCCAAAGATTGAGGTAGACGAGGCGTTCTGGTTCGCGAGGAGTTAATTATGTTCGAACCTTTGGAATACGGTTTTCGTAATACGAAATAAACAATGTACACTGGGGGTAGCGGAAGAGGACGATAGTCGGTGGAGCGTCAACGGGGCGAGGCGTGAAAAGCGCCTCTCGGCTTATCACATCGCTCGCTCTATCTCCGTCTCTCGCTCTGGTTCCGTTTGCTCGCTCGAGACACCCGATGTCTCGGTCGTGAACCTCCCCCCGACACACTCGGGCAATTATTCGCGCGTCTTAGCTAGCGGACGCCGATAATCGAGGCCCGTATTTCCTCGGAGTCACTTATTCGAGTATCCGGAACGACCACCCACTCAATAGACCGTATTCATCGTTAAAATTCGGGCCAAGTCTGCCATCGAAAACTGCGCGTACGGCAGCTTAACAAAATGGCGGATAAACAATCGTTCGTAGTTTCGTAGCTTGGCGGTGGTATCCGCCTGTGTGAGTGCGACTTACGCGTGTGCGAGAGTATGCTCGCGCTCGCGCGTACTGTCGCGCTCCGTTTCTCCTCCTTCCAAAAACATCGCTCGTAACGGCGAATCCTGATTCGTTTGAGTCGGCATTCATTCTACCGTTGCGCGTTCCTATTGGACCGTGGCATAAAAGCGCCATCCACAATAATCTGCAGTACGAATCGATCCACGATTTCCGACTCCAATCCGCATCAAATTTATATCATCTTTATAAACATTTATTCTAATATTAAAACGTGATTGAAACTATTTGATTGGAAATCGTTAGTGAATGATTGCAGTATATTTTTTTCTGTTTGTAAGATTTTATTAATTCCCATGTACACGCAATATATTTTGGCAGAGTTCTATCAAATCCCTTTTTTATAGGTAAATTTTTTCGACAATAATAATTTTTTAATTCTCTTTATGTTCCTTTCTGCAATAACAAATTTTGAATAGTTTATTGTTCGAAAAGCGCATAAATTTGTATCATCTCCGCATTACCGACAGAGTATTCGGAGAGAATCGAAGAATCGAATGCATTCGCCATCTACGGGAGATTCTGAGAAGTTTCGAAAAATTAGTTGATGTTGCCATCTGTTGAAAATTGTGAAGGGTGTTGTGTGCCACATCGCCTATTGGACGACGTGTCGCCGGGTTAGTGAGTGTGTGCACTCACACACCGTTGCGATGTGTTTTTCGTGAGGCATGAGAATGTAGGAAAAGAAAAGAGCGGAGAAAAAATTAAGTGTCAAAATCTCATGTTTCTAAAGTCCAGGAGTGATGGTGTTTTGATCACGTGATAAAAAACTTCCCGATGACATGTAACGTGGACGGCTCATCATTAGTACTTACGTCAAAAAAAATTCTTTCCTGCGTACTGGTATCAGAGTCGATACATCCGAAGATTGTTACAAATTTCTTATCTCTGGTTATTGTTCTATTCTTGAAAAAAAAAGTAACAGGCAGGTGTAATTGTTTCCCTTTCACGCGCTCATGTTTTCGTTACGATAATAAAAATGAAGATAAGAAGGACATGATGTTTCGTTCAATGAATAGCGTTGGAAAAATTTATCCTACGAAATATTATCTCAAAAGCGTTGAATAAACGAGCGGGTTATGAAGTTTAAATTAAAACCAAGTCTCGCCCGTTGTGAATATTTTACTGTTATTATTTTTTTAAATTATTTTTACGATGGCTGGAAAATGTGAGGTGAGCATACGATTCTCTTGATAAAAATATAGGTTATGAGTCGTGAATAGACGAATGTCACTCAATCCATAATATTTCCAGGAATGTGGATGTGTCTGCACAAAATGCACAAAAAATCATGAGAAACACACGGATATGCATCTTCATGTGGAGATAGAGAATCTTCGACAGCGTTTGATAGAACGAGATAGCCATATTGTTAAGATGGAGACTCAATTTTTGAACGAAGCTGAAAAGTTTCCCAATGGAGAGTTAGCCTCCATCAAGGAGGAATCGCGTATCTGGCAAGAAAAGTATTCAAGATTGCACGAGGCGCACAAGAGGGTGCAGAAGGTCAATCAGAATCTGGAGGACAAATTGCTTAGAATCGTGGACAAGTGTGAGACTGAAAAAGGTGCCTTTGCCAAAGACATAGCTACCCTGTCGCATCGCCTAGCAGATGCAAATTACACCATCCATCGTCTCACTCAGGATAATGTGAGTCAATGTCCACTTTTTGACAAAGAACAAATCTGTACAAATATATGATTGGATTTTTTTTTCACAGGAAAAATACAGAAATGATGTAAATCTTGCGATCCAGTTGCTCCAATGCAAACCCTCTAACTTTGTAGGCCAAAAATACGACTCTGTAAGAATCGCTGTTGAAAAAAAAGAAGAGTTCTATATTTATATTTTTTTTTTTCAAATTGATTAAAAAATTGTTGTTTTCAGTTACCGTCCGAGGTGCAGGCAAAGGTACGAACTTACATAGCTCAAAAGCGTCGATCTAGCGATGCTTCGCCGCCCGACATAAAAAGCATAACCGTGCCAATATCGACATTTCCGCCAACAGCGATGGTCTACAATATAACGAAAGCGAATGTGGATAAGCACAGCGACGACGAGAGCGACGATTCGAAGCCCCCGGTGGATGTTGTCTCGGCGGCAATAATGGCTAAAGTTTTGGAAGATCGTGAACGTGAGAGAATTTTCGCTAAGCATTGCAACACTTGTACGTGTCACCGGGCGATCGTCATGGTGGATTCCGAGACACAAACGTGTCTGGACAGATACGACGCTCGTATGTACGACGAGTCGTCTTCGAGTGAATTTTCGAAAGAGCAGAAAACCGACGACACACCAAACGGCACGACAACCGTCAAGGAATCGATCAACGGCTCCGTAAATTTTCGTAGCATAAACGAGACGAAATTGACTCGAGTCCGAGGCGAAATAGCGCACATCGACAATTTTACACACGCGAGTACAAAAATAAACCCGACGACGAAGAACGCGGATCAATCGCGTCTGGCGCGTCAACCCGTACAAAAACTAATTCAACACACGACCAAGCAGAAATCAACACAAATCAATAACGAGAGAGCGTCATTGTGCAAGAGCAACATAAACAAATCTAAGCAAACGCGGTTGAGCAAAAGAATCGACGCGGAGACGAGAACTCCTGATAATTGGAGTAAATTCACGACACCTGAGAGTAACGTCCCGAAGATAGATAACGAGACGAAGGAGAAAGAGCTGATCGATCCGATCGACATAATAAACGACAGGATATGGAAAAATGGATGGACCAAGAGATCTCAGTTGAACAGCAACGAGAAGATCGACAACGAGAAGCGAACCACGGACATGGAGATCGACGTGATCAATGATCGAGTCTGGAGAAACGATCGAAGCTCCGGAAACTTGAATAAACCCCAGATGACTGTGATAGAAGTAACGAACGCTGTGAACTCGAGCGTCAAAGATCTGGGCCAACCTGAATCGGGAATAAGTCCGAGTTTCAGTAGCGACAGCGTCATCATCTCCACCTCGAATCAATCCAGCAGTTCGAGCGACGCTCTTCACATCAGCAACGAGAAACGTTCGCTGAATAATAATTCGAAATCCAGCTGGAAAGATCGCGGCTCGGGTCCAAGAAATTGTTTCATGCGAGTTACACCCGGCTCGAAGAATATTCTTCTGGACAACGTTGGTCATTATCAAACGGTTTTGTACACGAGCGGAACGAACAGACCGAACACGGCGCTGGTGCACGTCGCAAAGTCCACGCGCTCCGGTCGTTCGATGTCGACGTCCAGCGAGGAGAATTCCGCGACGGTCACGACCACTGATACTTGTCAGCTGCAGAGAGTCGCCGAGTGGGTGCAGTCTTCCGTTAGCGTGGCGAAAAACGAGCAGCCTTCCAAATTGACCAATTTTAATGCTCGAGAAAAAGGATCAAGGCATAAAAATTCCGGAGTTTCGAAAGACGAGGCCTTGGTTAAAATCGATATTGAAGGAAACGTTGAAGGAAATGTTCACCAGGTCCCGAACAATTCAAATCTCGATTCCGCGATCACCGAATCCCTCGACAATCCTTTTTCCGACGATTCAAAAATCGAAACGGCCGCAGAGACGAACGACGCTTTGATCGAGGACCTGATAACTTTCGACATCGGAAACACGGACGAGAGCTCGCCGGAAAACTCAAAAGCCTCCGAATCGAAAGAAAATCCGAATTACGAGGTCAAAATTACCAAAGAGATGGAAGAGATTTATCTGCAGCTGGCAGCGAGCTTGGATCCGGTCTCGTTGCGACTCGAACCAAGTCCGAGCAACGCTGATCTGACGATCGAGAAATATCGCAAGGATCACCGCAGAGTGCACGTACAAAAATCTCAGGACAAACCAAAATAATAGAAAATCCACGTCCTCGCGTTTCGTGCACGATCACGAAAAATACAAACAGGCAAACAACAATAGAGTAATTAAATTCGCAAGGGTATTATCGTTTTCGTATATTGTCCAATTGCAAAATGAATTTTGTAAAAATTCGGGAATTTTATTTAGTCCACAGGCTTGAAAAAGTAAACGGCCATATCAAGCTTTTAACGATAATAAAAGATAATCAAACGGGTTTAACCCGATCAGTGGATGTGCTAAAAATAATAATCTCACTGACGTTCGAATCCTCGCTAGGATTTAAATTTCCGCTATTTCGAAGGGAAATATGATTTATTCGCTCGCAGCATGCGAACCCGCTTTCCCATTGATAATCATGCTAATTTCTATCAAAAAAATATCCCATTCAAACTCCCTCGTAGGAGAATCAAAACGTGAAAAATTGCAAAAAATAAAATTTCAAGTTGACGTCTGCAAACGTCAAGATTCGTCTTAATATTATCGCCGATCTAATATTGTGCTTCACGATAATATAAAAAAAATTAACTCTACGCGGTATGAATTGTATTCTCGCAAAACGACGTGTACGCGAAATAATTAACGAAGCAAAACTAATTTATTCGTGGCCTATGAGAATTTTTTGCTCCGAAAGCAAACAAAGTAAAGTATCAACGATCTTTTTGGAACGCGGTTTTGGGAATTTCCCAATTTTTCGATCGGAGAATTGTTCCAACGGGGAGGGAAATAAATATGTAATATCTTCGCTGCAATGCTAATTAATCGAACTTAAGTGTTGTTACCATTATTGGAAAATAATGCGCAGGTGTAGCTCTTGATCGACGATAACTCATGTGTGATTAGTTTGACGAGCGAAATATTTGAGAATAAATATTTGAGGAAAATGGCGTGAGGGTTCGTTCGCGAATTAAACGAGTATGTAACAAAAAAGATTCGCACGATAACGTCGATCTTACCTGTATTTATTTGTCTCTGGATTTTTCTTCATCCGAATTTCGCGTTCGAACGTACTCTACTCCGTTTGTGTATTCATCACAGTAATGACAATACTACGCTCGATTAAACGTATATTTATCAGCCTGTAACAGACAGGGTGTCTCAAAAAAAATCGATTACTTTGAATTTCCTGTTTTATCAAGACTCAACGTGTATGTGTACGAGGAAAATAAATGTGTCGATTTTCAGTGAAATCGAGAGTCGAATTTTTTCGTCCGCACCCTGATTTTTAGTTCGATTCGGGGTGTGATGGGAGTTCATTTTTAAGGATGTACTGGAGATAATTCGAAACGGTGGTAAAAATCTGAAAATTTGACCAGTCACTGATAACAGGATTCTAATGTTTCTCTGCAAATTTCAACTTAATTCATTAAGTCGTTCAAAAGTTATAATAAATTGAATATTATACGTATTCTTATGCAGATTCATCGAAAACGAAATTATAATAAATTATAAATATCGAAAAAATGGTAGTAGTTACTTGTACATTTTTCGACGAGATGTTTAAATATTAAAGAATCTTTCTGTCTATTTTTTTTAACTTCTACTAAACAGTTTTTTAAAATTCTTATCAAATTTCATTAAATTCTTATCATTTTCAGAAGAAAAAAATATTTGAAATTGGCAAACATCCTTTAAATATGAACCCTGTCGCGCTCGTTTCTACAAGTATTATTAAAAAAATATACATAAATGGATTTATGTAGCCTGTAAATATAATAATACGCTCCAGAATAAAAGTGTGCACGTAGAGGTCCGATAAGTTTGCTGAGAAAATTCTCATGCGCCGAGAGATCGAAAGAGAAACGAATGGTGCGTTGGCGTGCTAGACTTCTGGACGATGAAGAGTGAGATAGGATATTTATAGTTTAAGGCGTTTAATAAATAAAAATATGGAAAAACGAGTCGAATTTTTAATCGGACCGTTCGACGCCTCTCGATACTCTCCCCCGAGTACCAAAGCCACTCTACGTTTGTTATCAAAGGGTGAAACAAATTCCTACAGCCTAGGAGACTCCGTCGCTGCTCGATGGAGCCGATACGTTGCGCCAAATATTTATTGTAACGAAAAACATGAGAATGTAATGAGAATTGCCGATAATTTACCGCCCATGTAACATTCGAACGAGCTGAGAAATGCCTCTTATGATTTTAACAATAAATGTATATATGGAGGAAATAAAGTGCACAAAAGATAAAAAAAACGACTGCGATGGTTGAACTCGTCGAGTGTCATTCGTCCTGAAAAAAAAAAATGATCGTCGTCGTCGCGATCTCACGGAAGTTTTATTTCCACGCTCTTTCCACAAATCATACGAGCCTCCGTTACTTTTTTCTCTGGAATACGCAGAGCAGATCGGAGAGAAGGTCAGACTCGCCGACAGGAGATCACGAGCTGAGGAGGAAATATTCAGCCGTGCCCACATTTCTGTTCAATCAGGCTAATGTTCCAATAATTCGGAGTCGAGAATAGCCTTCGACGGCTTAATGAACGAGCCGGAACGAGGGCCTCGCCCAAGTTTCTTCCTTCGATCGACTCGTTAATCTCCTCGGTGCAATGAAATCGCTTTTTTTTTCTTCTCGCCGTTTTGTTTTTATTTTCAAAGAGCGGCGAGCCCTGGAGGATAATCCAACAACGTTCAATTGATATTAGAATACTTGGACTCGGGCCAAATGCACCTCCGCGCGTTATTTACCGAGATATCTACGTCGTCTTAAATTTTAGCGATGTAAATTGTCTCGACGTTACATCGATTGCTCGTTTAATGTTTTTTTTTCTTTGACGGGGCGAAGGTTGAGTTTTGCGTTTCCGGAAACTTTTTCATCGACCGCTGTCAGTCAGTGACCTTAGATTTTGGCTTTTTTGATAAATCATTTTTTTCATCTCAATCATTGAATTCTGACCCACATTTCAAGGATCGGAGGGTGTCATTGCGGTTTGTTTTCGAACCGTGACGATTAGTCTACTTCAAGAGTTTAGATAAAAATCTTTGAAACACAAGTGTGACGAAAAATAAAAATGTCATTACAAGAACGTCTAATAGAATTAAAAATTGTGCACAAATTAAGGATGAATTGCACTTTTAAACGACTCAGTGACTTGTCAAATTTTTAAATTTTTACCATCATGTCGAGTTATCTCCCGTACATCTTTCAAAAAAATAGAGAAAAAAAAATTAAAAAATAGGAAAATCGAACACAGAAAAATTGAAGAGCCAGAAAGAATGAAAGCGTCCGACGAAAGTGGTCTCGTACTACTCGAGGCGCGTTGATTTCGTTGTGGTCACTCACGCAGTTGCGAAGGTGACTCGACTATAGAGGAGTCTCTTAAGTTATTCGAGCGTACAGCGAGGACTTTATATCGTGTACGATCGAGAGCCGAGATTACGCACCGATATATAAACACATTTCTTTCGTTCTTTCTCATTCTCTGTCTTTCCACGCTCTCCCTTCTTTATCCAACGACCCAGATTTTCTCATACTTTCGGGGACAGGAGACTAAATTAATGTCTTTTTATATTATTACCGCGTCGGGGTGACTGTACCGGGGTGAATTTCCATCGCATCGAGTGTAATGAAAAGCGAGACAGAAAAAAAAAGAAATTACTCTCCTCGCTGCAAGTTTCTTCATTTTCCCCGTGTCCCGGATATTTCCTTTTTTTTCCTTCTCTTCGAAGCTCATACGCAATCTCCTTCGTTGTGTTTTCCCTGTGCATTATAATTGTAAAAAATCACGTGAAAATGTTGAAAATAGGTAAAATGAGCTCGTAAAAATGAAATAATTTCCTGGTGGCTGGGTTTTGTGGTAGCGAGGCACATAACATGGCAAAAAGTGGAAGCGTCCGTTCAGGATCGGGCAAACGATAGGCAGTGGTAGTAGCCCTTGAGGGGGGGCTTGGGTCAGTCAGTAAGAACGCGTTCGCGCTCACGCGAAGACGTTCGGCCTCGGCTCGCGAGAAATCAAGCCGCGCTCGTGTGTTTGTGCTCATGGTGTGTACCGACACGTAAAACTCGACTGTGCATATTTTTTTCCACATGTTTCACGCTAAAATCGAGGATTCCTCGTCGTTCCTTTCCTCGGACATTTTTTCACCGAGTCCTGCGTACGAGATCGAGGGGAGGACACATTTTTATCGGGGATTCGGAGCGGTAAGGATGGATCCTCGATGATTTTTCGTGGAGGGAATCTCCGGAGGAAAAAAATTTAGTGCCTCCGCGAGGATCGATCGAGAGCCGGTTAAAAAAAATCCTTCGAGAGCTCTCGAGACTCGCGGTTCTCCCGATTATTCATACATTTTCTCCTCATTATTTACCACCACGGGTCATACATTTGTAAATAAAATTCGGTACGAAAATTGTGAGCTTACGTGTGCGACGTAGTTGCAAAAATAACAGCTCTCTTCGAGAATGCCTTGAACTATCGTCCTTAAATTTAGCACGCGAGTAGATAATCAGGAGAAGATTAAAATGGTAGGAAAAATGAGATAACGATGGGTGATGAGAGAGAGATCTTGCACGAAAATAATGAGAAGTAAATAAAAGAGCTGGGATGGAGGAATGATTGTAAAAATGTAAATAAGTGCGATTCCTTTTCGCTTGTCAGATTTTTCAGTGAGAAATGGTGTGTTAAAAAAAATAACGAGACTGTGATGCAAATTTTTCAAGTATGCGGGTGTCTCGTTTCTCCTTTTCATAATTCGAGAATTATTTCGTTGTTCGAAGGAAATCGCGGCAGAAGCTAAAGTGATGATTTGTAATCGATTCGGGTGAATCGTCGCGCACACGCGACGTTTACACGTGCACCTCGTAAAATTTATCCTTGCACTCTAATTTAGCATACATCTCTCTGTGCAGGAGCGTGTCATTCATTAGGCTCATAATACGGTACTATTCGAAAGTCTAAATGCGAGCTCTGGCCGTGTACAACTTTGTCCAGGTGACTAATCACGGTTAAGTGCCATGGGGGATCGGGCATCAAAAGTGCAATAAATTTAGCCCGTAACGCTCGATAAGAATCGTCTAATCGCATGTGTAATCGCGTTATAACTTTTTCGCTCTCCCGATTTCAAAATAATAGTTTCGGGAGGGAAGGGAAATCTCCCCTTTGTTAGAGAATTTCACTCATTCAGAATTATCAATTAATTTTTATTTATTTGGCTCCTCGATTTTTTATTTTTTAATACGTTTTTTACTTGGCCCCTCCATTCGGAATAGTTTTCGAGTCGTTTTTTATTGTAAGAGTAAAATGTGATTTTGAAATTTGATAAATTGGAAAATTCTGATGGTCTCGTTAAATAGAGTAATATTGATTTTGATAAATAAACAATAATAAATATTTTGAACGAATCTTGAAGTCGATGCTGCGAGGGAAGTTTTTTTTAAATTACGTTTCAATCTTAACCGCGACTCATCGCGAGCATACATTTCTTCTTTGGGACCTTGCTAGTTGTCTTCCCGCTTGATTTCTCGCGTATAAACGATAGCGATAAATCAGTGTTACGTCGCGTAGCGAGAGGGTGCTCGTCGAGGGTTTAAACTCGTCGAGTGGGAAACAGTCAAGTCCGCTGTTTACTGACCATCCCATTGGTGCGCGACAGAACCGAGGTCACTTCGAGTGAATAAATCTATTACATCAGGGGGTGGAAATCATTATTTCTCGATGCTTAAATTCTCCGATCTCGAATCGACTGCTCATTAGCTGTCCCATTTTTCTATTTTTTTTCTCTCTTTTTACACGGAAAATTTTTATTCATTCCGAGCGAGGAAATCGACATTCATTTTACCTCCGGTCGAAAATATTCTCGACGCGTGTCGCATGACGAAAAAAAAACTATTTATCAAAAATCTCGATAAAAATAATCAAGCGATCTAAAAATAAATATTCGTTAAGCTCTCTCTCTCTCTCTCTCTCTCAAAAGCTTTTTATTCCCCGAGAGCAAAGAATTTTATATTTTTCTTCCGATCAAATAGTTCTGCTGCGGATTTTTCGATCATTCCGAATAACGCACTGCAGATAAATACGGGCGGAATGTTTGTCACACGAGAGGAATATTCATCGTAGCGAGAATTAATTGGAATGCCTTTGCCGTTGAGCAAATGCGATCTGCATGCAATAAAATCGGGATGCGAGAGCCTGAATTCAATTAAAATTGCTCATACAGTTTATTTTCATTTATATATTGCAGATAGAGATAGAGATAGAAGAGGAGAGAGGGAATATCCGGAAGGAAGCGCTGCCAAGGGTGAGGAAGAGTTCCGAATAACGGTGATGCGTCGGAAAAATCCGGAAGAAACGTGATTCGAGGATAAGAGAAGGACAAGAGGAGGAACGACGATATAAGGAGAATCTCGGAGAAAGAAAAAAAATAGAGGCTCGGAAAATCCATTGGAGAGGCTCGACGAGTCCGTTCTTACATTCGGGCTTATGAGAGCGTAAAGTGAAGAAAAAATGAGCAGACGCACACGCGGAAAAGATAGGACGGACACGCACACCTGAAAAAACGGTGAGTATGGATTCCTCGCGCAGGTGCACAATTTTTATTCCATCCTCAATTAGCTCTAACGGCGATCTCAATTGTGCGACCATTTTTCTCCGATCGCGTATACGCTCGAAAATCTCGTTAATTGGAAGAATTCATGAATTTTTATTGAAAATAATAACAGAGGAAGGATGAGAAATAAAAAAAATTCGTAGGAGGGAAAAGATCCGCGAGGAAATTCCGATTTCCGCATATGTGCATTGTAAATTCGAGATCTCGTGACTGTTGTCTCGAAAAAAATGAAATCTTCGCGAGTTTGCTCTTTTTTAGCTATCTTTCACTTGTACCGAACAATTTTAAAGAAATTATCCTCTTATGGCAACGAAACGAATTTTCCTGTACTTTTACAGTACGTAAAAATTTATTAAAACGATGGGGGTTTTGTTGATAATCTTTTTTTACCATCAGTACACATAATAAATGTTAATAACCAAATTTAAATAATTTTGTGTAAAATTTTTGTTTAATAATTGTTTAAACAATGTGATATGAAAATCGTTGATGAAACATTAGAAATCTATTGAGAATTGTATGACAATAAAAAATGTGAACTTTCTAACAGAGAAACAAAGACTAAATTTCAACAATTCAGTTTCAATTCATAAAAAAATCCTATTTGTCGGTGATTGTATCTTCAGTACATCCTCAAAAAAATTAATTGATAAATTATTGTACAGGCATCAGCGGTATAAAAGGAAAAGTGGCGATGAAGAAAAAAGTTTTCTCGTGCGAAAATAGAGAATTTTAATGAGTAGAAACTCGAGGAGAGTGTCGCAAGAATTTCGGAGTTACGATTTTATCGTGCCGGTTCCGCGGAGAGTACCCGTTTTGTCCGAATTACCGTGACGGAGAGGTACGCTCGCGAGCGAGAAGCTCTCCGCCGGAGCAATAATAAGTCACTCGCGCGTGGGGGATCAGAGGAGCGTGCACGCCAAACATCGCGAGGGCACGCACGCACACAGCACAAAACGACGACACGTTTCAATGCGCGTACATTTGTAACAAATACGCGTTAACAAGTTCACGAAAGCGTAGAGGAAACAATCGCGGAACAATCCAAACGAGTACGAACAAAAAACGAGACAGGACTCTGTTATTTCGGTAATTGCGTCGATTTTTCGCTTGTACGCGTTTCTTCATGAAAAAAAAAAAATTACACATTTAATGAGCGAGATCAGCTCCGATCGAATGAAAATATGTCGCAAGCCCGGAACTGAAAGGTTCGATCATGTTTCAGAAATAAGAGACGCCGGAGTCGTCACTCGGATGTGAGAGCAGCGTGTTGAAAATTTCGAGACCATCAGAGCCCAGTCGCATGCGGCTGCCTCGCAGCCGGCTACGAGCAGAGCAGGATGAGACGATACGAGAGATACGACACCGGGGGCGCGAAGGGTTTTCGCATAATCGAGGCCGGGGGGAGATACCTGGAGCCCCTTACGCCGCCCCCGCCGCCAAGGGCGCCAGAGCCTTACAAGCTCGTCCCTTCGTCATCGTCCCTCGGACGCGCTCACAGACGCTCCAGTTTCGTCATTATCGCGGAAACGAGGCCGGCGACACCGAACTCGACGAGTCCGTCGCCCCCGTTGCTACCTACGGGACGAGTCTCGCCTTTTCGGGGTCGCGGCTTCAAGGGACCGCCACCGCACGCGCAATCGAGACCCCAGAGTCCGGAGATCCGTCCCAGAACCGAGAGGGCTCGGTTCGACAGAAGAAGTAAGAAGGAAAAATACCTAAAATCCAGAAGCAATGGATCAATTTTAAAACACTATTGTATTTAAATTTTAATGACAATATTTGTGAAAAAATTAATAGTTTTTTTTTCTTTATTAATTAAATTTAATAAAAATTTGAAATTAAATTAAAATTAAATTTAATTAAAACAAATTTTAAATTCATATTTTTATCTAATAATATCGATGTTCAATCAACCTTCTTAATCGTTATTTTTTGTTCCAAAAGCTTCGGTATCGCAGCAGAACAGCCCGAGGAGGAGTCTGATCCCGCAGCCGACGAGACGAAGGTCCGTTTCCCTGACGAAAAACGGTGAGACGAAGTCATCGCCGAAATTCGGCAGGAGAGCTCAGAACGGGAGAAGAAACGTCACTGGCTCGAGTAACAATCTGAGTCTCAGCACGGGAAATATCTCGCGCCGAGGCTCCCTGAAGGCTCCGGATCTCTCGCCGATTCAAGGAACACCGACGAAGCCGAACGAGTCCATCACTGTCGGACGTCAGAGAAACGGACAGTATCCGAGAAATGGGCAATCCCAGGGTAACCGGGTATCGCCGATGAAGATGGGAAACAGCCTGACGGTGCCGAAATTCAATGGGAATCCTCGAAGACCTCCGAGCCAGCCACGATCACCCAGAAACATCTCCAGGAACAACAACAACAACAACAACAACAACAACAACAACAATAGGAGATTCGTCGAGGAGAAAAAGAGCAGCAGCGAAGATGACTCCAGAACGAAAATTCCAACGAGACGAGGCTCGGTGATCGCTAAAAACGGAATTCATCCATCAAACAGATTCGTCAGTAAAAATCCACCGAAGCAATCAAGACCCATCAAGGCTGCGAACGATTCTAAAAAGGAAAAAGACTCGAGTGAGACGAAAAACAGTCCGAAGAGCGACGAGAGCGTCAACGAGATCGTCACCGACGAAAATTCAACAGAGACGAGGATCAACGAGCCGAGTCCCGGGGACTCGAGAAATCGTGATGATCTGGGACTGATAGATCTGTTGAAAAATTCGTCAGGAGCGACCGGGACGTCGAGCGTCGTCGGGACGACGACGACGACGGCGGTCCAGCCGCTGCAGCTCGACGCGACGGGGATTCTGTTGGAAAAGGAGGAACCGAGAAAAGAAGCTTCCGCGATTGCTGAGCCCGCGTCCAAATCCAGCGACGTCCCGAAGAGCACGAGCGACAAAAAATCCGACACCCAGAAAGACAGCAAAACGCCGAACCAGAAAAATGTCACGAAAATCGAACCAACGAATCCGTCGAAGAAAGAATCGAATAATCCAACGAGCAACGAAACGAGAGAAAAGACTTTGGTAACAACGACCGGAAACCAAAAAAAAAATCCAGGGAAAATCGCCGAGGAGACGACTCAACCGGAGCCGAGGATACCCTCGGCGAACGGTACCTCGAGGGCGAACCTCGGAAAATCCGGTGCGGAAAATCCTGGATCGGAATCCTCGGCGCCAGTGAAAAATCTCGCTAATCCGAAATCCGAGAACCGTGAAAAAATAGCGAAAACGAACGAGCCAGCCGATACCGAGAGAACTCTTGCAAGGAACGTCGGGGCGAAAAATACCGAAATCTCAAACGCGCCGGTCCGAGTCGAGGCTAATGGCGGCGATAATAAATCTCGCCCGAACGGGAGTGAAAATTCGGTTAAATCGTCGAACGGTTTGTCGAGCGTTTCCGCGGACAGTATTAGGTCGACCGACACCGGAGTCAGCGTCGACACGGTCAGGGGTGTGTCGTCTGCTAGAGAAAAAAAAGGGATGCACATGATGAAGAGGCCGGAGGAGATCGAGACCCTCAGCGGGAACATAATGCACCTGGAGAGAAACGGCGAACCGGCGTAAGTTCTAAAATTTTATTTAAATTTGGGCCGATCTCTTATTTAGAAATAAATAGAAAAAATAGACATTAAAAAGTAGAAATAAGTAGCGAAAAGTTTCGCATCGATCCAACTTGAACTTTTCAACTTTTCATACAATTTTTCGCGTCGAAGAATATGGAGAAATACTTGAGCGAATTCACTCGATGCGGATATATCGTATAACTGTAGGGAGAGCATGAGAGCCGTAAGGTCCAGAGTTTCTTGACCCGTTCGAGTTCGTGTGGGTGCGGTTGCACCGTGAAGGAGCTTTCAGGAGCTGTGTACGAAAGCTCCGTGTGCAAACTCGCGAGACCCCCCGAGCTGAGCCTCCCTTATCGATCGCGAGGGCGCGATTTACATCTCGGGCGAACTTCCTCCAAGAAGTGTATTACTCGAAGGCTCGAATGGCTCATTCAGGATTTCCCCACAATGAAAAATGTCAAAACTTATCATTCCATCGAGAAATTTTCCTTTTTTTCTTCTTTTGAGGGAAAATCGAGATTTGAGTCGGGACCGAAAGATCAATGAGGAACCGAAGAAAAATCGGTTAATGTTTTATTAGGATTTAAAAGAATTTTCATTGGAGTGACGAGGTTGATGGTGACGCAATACTCCAGAGGGTTAAAACGATCGTTCGGAAAATTTTTCCCATTTTCCCTCTTACGAGAGAAAATCGAGATTTGAGTCAGCACTGAAAGATCAATGAGCAACCGAAGGAAATCGGTTTTTCGTCCACTAGAATTTAAAAAAACGTCCATCGGAGTGACGAAGTTGGTGACGCATTACTCCGGAGGGTCGAAAACGATCGTTCAAAAAAGAAGGGCGGAGGGTAAAAGCGAAGAAAAAAAAGTAAGAAACCGACATAGCGAAACACCGCGAGGTAAGACGAACGTCAAAACTGTACTGGATCGAGTGTTGGTGGTCGCGTGCGGCCAAGGTCGTCAAAACAGTCACACCGTATTTAAAGCTCGAAGCTGTAATTTTTCTCCCAAGATTTTTGTCCAGTCGGTCTGGAAACTTTCAGGAACTCGAACTCGATGAAGAAACCGAGACAAAACTTCGAAGAAAAACGACAACGATCAAAAATCATCAGAACCGCCTCGCAGGAGCTTTTTCTCGATTCCACGAATCCGAAAAAAATCCCAAAAAAAAATCTTCGACTGTTTCTTCACCTCGGATCGTTGCGTACGAACTTATATATGCGTTTTCCTCGGTATATAAAACTCGAGTTGAAATATCGATCGATCTCAAATGAAATGGCTTTTCTGGCTGTGTCGTCTCCCTCTCGGCCTTCCCGCGAGATTGTTGCTCTACAAAAAGGCACATGTCTCGGTTGGAAGTGGGTGAGGAACGGTCGACCGGTCGCGTGCCCGCGTCCGTACACTCGCAGGCTCGATGTATAGATTATATGCAAAAGGCAAATCTTTGCGTGACCCACTCGAGCCCCGGACTGTACTCTCTCGCTCTTCGTCCCCTTGGACTGACCAACCGGGGACTCGGGCCGTCCGCAATCTTTAAGTAGCAGGTCGAGGAGCGAGAAGCCCGATGCTCATTTGCGGACGCTCCTTTCAAGCGTTACCCTGCTCGCGGCACACTCTCGATTTCTCGCGGTCTCCTCTCTCTTCTTTCTCCGTGGAGGATTCTCCTCTCGGGTACCGACCAATTTTTCCCCAGTGATTCATTCTTATTTAACGAGCCTTATGTATATTTACCTGGCCGAACAGCCGAGCGCTTATTTCTTCAAGGATTCTTACTCTGGGTATGTAATTTCGAATTGTTCGTTGGTTTTTTTTTCATTTTTCGAATTTTCGTCATTTTGGAGTCACTTGGGGGTATTTATTGGGGACAATTGATCAAAGGGAGAGGGATCGATAAAATTCAGTCTTTGGAACCCTCCAAGGACTCATTAGCAACTCTTGGCTCGTTCGATTGGAGCTAAGCGACTGTTACGAATCGATGTGAAATGGCGCACCTTCATTTTTATTTCTTTTCGCTGAAAATGTGTTTTTTTTTCTCTTCCTCAGTGTGCTCGACATCGCGGAAGCTCCCGAGCAGGACCAAACGAGGCTCGGTAGATTCAAGAAATCGCTGACTCGATTCCGGGACCGATTCACGAACATGAGATGTCTGGGATGTCGAAGAAATCAGAAGGGGAAGTCCTGGCTCGTCAAACAGCGCCAGGAAGCTCAGAATGATCGATCCACAGAGTCTGCACCGAAGAACGCTACAGGGAACACGAGATTCGGTAGAATGTGGGCCAGTTGCAGAAACGGATGCAGGTAAAAATTATTATTTTTTATAATTTTATTATATTAAAATCATATTTTAATTAAATTAAATTAGATTTAAAAAATCCAATTAAAATTCTTCGAGGAGTGAGTTGTTTTCAAGGCAGAATGAAAATTTGTTCGCTGACAAATAATTACGCAATATCAATTGTCAATATAATATAATGGTTTTTATTCAATATTTATTTCAGTTACATAAACGATTCCCGATTTTATCGTTCAAGGTGTTTATGAACGTTGTTAGTATTTACCTTGATTGCACTGAAACAAAGCAAAAAAAAGTCACAGTGAGAGAGAATTTTTAAAGGTTGTTCAATCATTACGTGATAAATGTTTTTTCCAATTTTGGATGTCCAGCCCTCGAACGATAAAATAGTGCAGAAAAGTACAAAATAATGTCAATGAGTCGCCTTTTTTTAATAATAAATAGAAATGTGAATTATAATTTTTGTTTCATCGATCAAGCAAAATGTCAGAGGCTATTGAAAAATATATTTAAAAAAATATATGGAAATTTTTAACCATCAGATGCACTCGATTGAGGGAATGTCAGTGTTGTCGTCGAGCAGCACGCGTCGCCCCGGTCGAGAGCACACCCTGCTGCCCACCCGAGAGAGGATGCGGCGCGATCTGCGGAAGAATCTTCTCGCGATGCAAGAAACCCGAGGCTCAACACACGAGGAGCATACGTGCCAAACATAGTCTAACGAGCGTCGCGCCACCACCTTTGTCGGAGGTTCATATTTTTACTAAAGAGCACTTATTTACTAACTCTCAGATGGCAATTCTTTCAAAAAATTTCAATTAAACTTCAAAAAATTACAGTATATCCTTTTGACCCCAAGAATTGTCTTCTGGTCCAAATTTTCATCAGAATTTACTTATAGATTAATAAAAAAAATTTCGAAAATTACAAAAATTTAAAAAAATTATTCGATTTCGAATTTTCTGCAGGAGCAAAGGGCAAAAATACCGGAAGTCCTCGTCGAACACAATTCTGTAATGCGCGGTGCGATACCCTGCCTTCCTGTCCCGATCGCGTGGTTCTGCCTCGTTTGGAACGTTCTCTTGCCCGGATCAGGTAAAAAAAAAAAAATAACGGAATGAAAATTAGCCGACTAATCAATAAATTTTCACGATTTTATTTGACTCACGATATTATTTTGCGTTTCAGGAACCATTTGGAGTGGGATTTTTAATCTGTGCGTCGGCCAACCGAGATTCTCGATATCGGCGAGCCCGAGAGCCAGATTCGGGGCGCTTATCGTCAACCTTATCGTCGGTGTCAGTCAATTTTTTACCGTGCTTTTCTGCCTCGTTGGATGGGGCTGGAGCATCTGGTGGGGCGTCACGATGATCCGCTTGGCGCGTGAGTTCCATTTTTTTTTTTTTCTTGGGAAAAAAAAATTCTGACAAAAATATGATTTTAATTATTTTAAAAATAATATTTGAAGGAATTTTTTTTATTTTTTATTTAAACATTTTTTTCTTTTTTAATTTAAAGGAAAATACAAGAGATTCAGAGCTTCCGAGGCGGCAAACGCGGATCTGGAGGCCCGCGGTGGTGACCAAGGCCTGTCCACGAGCGTGCCGAATCAGCCGGTCAGAGGAATGGAGCGAACCCGCTGAAAATCGAGCAAAAAAGAAAATGAAAAAAAAAATGGGAAAAAAGCTGTTATTGACTCAATAGAAATCTTCTTTGACCTCTTTTCGGAGCTTTCGATACGAGACCGCGTTTAATAACGAGTCAATGTAGAGAGAAAGAAAAAAAGGAGAGGGGAGAGGATAAAATGTGCATCGAAGTCTCTCAAAAGGCAGAATATTCGCTTTCAATGAAAGCATTATATATTGGTATTCCGAGCCAAGCGTTATTAGGGAATCCCATCGTTGAGTCGCAGATATATTGCGAATCGAATCTCCATTATCTCTCCGTTTACTTTTTAGCTCTCGGTAAATGAGATTTTGCGTTAAGGTGATGTTTGAGTGTCCTATATCGAGCTAAATCGAACTTTGCCATTTTCTCTAATAAAAAATTTTTTAACAAAAAAAAAAAGAATCAAGTTGTTCTGTTTTCATCATAGAATATGCGATTCTCTTCTTTTTTTCTAAAATATCAAAAATCTCTGAGAAAATAGCAAATCTATTTTGCGTCTGCCGCTCTCGCACTCACATGGATTAAACATCACCTTAAAAAAACTTCTTTTTCCCCTCGACGATGGCGATCTTTAACAGCGATCTCTTTATATTTTTACATACACCTCATATCGATATGTATACAAAGCAGCAAAACTTATAGAAAATTACTTACCTTATAGCTGTTTATTGAATAAAACGAAAAATACCAAAACTAACGTGAAAGAAAAAAATGGAGAATTTTTCTCGTCGCCAAAATTCATAATTTTCCTCGCCTGCTCATTTTGTGAAAGCCTCTGTTAATGAGAAAGGTCTCGCGTTTCCAGTTCCAGTTTTCTCGGTCAGATAATTCGAAAGAAGTAATAAAAAAGCCATTCCTCGAGAATGCACGTTTTTCTCGATGGTTTTTTTTTCTCTTTTTTTCTCTCTCGCTCTCACACCCACGCAGTCACACATCCAGTCGTACTCTCTCTCTCTCCCCTTTTTTTCAACCCCTTCGACTGAGAAAATTACCCCATCGAGCCTTGAACTTCATTGTGGGCCAAGGTATTGCCAGTAATGCGTGGTTATTTTGTACCAAAGCGTGTGTTAGTATTGAAACAAATTGTATTTCTATCCCTGGATCTGAGCGAGAAAAATAAAACTATGTCTCTTGTAAATAAAAAAAACTGTTCAAGGATGCTCGTGAATTTTTTTTTTCGACTGGAATATGCACCGAGTTGTCACGAAGAAGAAAAAAAAGGACATCGGGACCTCGAGACGAAAGTATAATGTATGTTATTTTATAACGCAATAAAAATTTGTACTTGGAACGAAAGATTGACGATGGTTCGATGAGTCGAAGTTAATTGTTTTCGTATGTTTTTCTTTCTTATCCTCCTCTTGGAATCTCTTACAGTTTTGTGTAACGTTGGATGGAGTTTTCTCTTTAACGAAGTATATACGGTGTGGGTGTCAATGAATCGAGTCGAGTTTGAATATACTGAGTATTATGTTTTTTATCATTTTTTAATGATGTGATTCCATAATATGTCAATATCCACAAGTTAATATTGTTATTATAATAGTATTAGGATAGTATAGTGTTTACAGTGTATGTATATGTGATACGGTATTTGCTTCTCATTTTTTTTTCTTTTCGTTTTTTTTCCTTCTCTCTCGCCCCCTCACTTTCTTCATAGTATAGTCGTTTTACAGTATATAATCAAGTGGCTTAAGATGTTTACGTCTAAAAAGTATGACTACGTTTTCTCTCCTTTTCCTTCTGTTGTGTTTTTTTTTCGTTTTTCTTTCTCTCACTCTCCTCTCTCTCTCTTTTTCTTGCTCTTTCTCTCATTATCGCTAACAACTATTACGGTAGCCTAGCATGTCTTTCTCTTGCGACGTTGTTTCCTGTTTTCTTGTTGTTCAGTGTGATGTTTAACTTTTCCCCTGTTGCTGTTTTCCTACGCTGATATCTCTCGTTGTGGAAAATCCTTCGGGAATTCGACGCAAGCATCCCCAGACGTTTCAGTGTATTTTCCGAACTGTTTGCTCGTTTCTTGACATTTTTGTTTTTTCATTGATGATTAGAGTTTTTAATGAGGGTGAAAATGGTTTTTTTATCTCGTGTCGTTTTTTTTTCCCGATGCTGTCGTGTTCAGTGTTGTATGTTGGGTGCGTTAATTATTTTATAAATCGAGTTAATTACACGTGGAGTTAGTCGACGATCTCGAAGCTTCGGTTCTCGGGAATGGGCACCGATCCGAATGGGAAAAAAAAGTGAAGAGAGACGTGTGTTTTCGTATGAGTGATCGTGGATCGACAAAATAAAATGATCGTTAAAGTAGCAGCGATTGAAAAACGCAACCGAGAGGCTGGAAATTTTATTTTTTTTTCTGGCTATCGTTTTTTTTTTGGTTTTTTTTCTTTTCTCTCATTCACGAACGGTGACCACGATTTTTTTTTCATCATTACCATTAAGCGACGTTTGTCAACAATTCTCTTTCTCTCCCTCGAGAAATATTCGCAAGCCTCGACGAGCGTCAGTTTATCCTTTATTCACCTGAGACCCGACAAAAGTTCGCATCGATCTTATACACAAAATTATCTTTTAAAAATATATCTATATATTATATATGCATCGATCGGTGACAATCCACTCATTTTTATTCATCTTGCACTCATCGCACGGCGAAAGAACGAAAATAAAAAATAAAGATGTGGATTCGACGGGGTTTATCATCAATCGGGAGGCTCCTTTCAGTGTTATTTTTTTCTTCTTCTCTCTTTATATTTCATACTTAGCTCCTAAACCAGTAGATATACATTAGTTTCTATTTGTTGTTGCTGTTTGTTGAATTTCTTCTTTTTTTTATCATTATTTTTCACCTTATCTTTTGTTTCTTTCGTTTTTGGCAAATCCGAAAAAACTGATTCCAAAATAGGAACGGATCATTGTGCGAACTATGTATACAGGGTGCAATTTGTGAGACACGCGTCCGAATATTCTCTCAGCAATTAATTTTTCTTCATTTTTTTTTTCACTCCTCCCCTCGACGATATTATTCTTTTTTTTTTATCATCGAAGTGCATTTTCATTTTCTTCTTCGTCTTTTTTCTAGTCATCCTCACTCTCTCTCGCATTCTTCCTCATTCTCGCTCAATAAATCGATTTCACTCTCACGTATTTCTCTCTCTCTCTCTCGCTCTCTCTTTTTTTTCTCACTGTGTGTACGTGTGTATGACTTTTTTCTGCTTCTTTTTTTTCCTATTTTTCTTCTTCTTCTTTTTCTTTCATTAAATATTATCGTTTTAAATTCTTCGTCAGTTCTCGTCTAAAATGGTGGTACATACACTTGGTAGGGTGCTCTCAGGACTGCTAGGCACAGATAATTGACTCGCAAATAACTCTTCAAACAACATTAGAGCGTACGACATACAGTACATTACAGGTATATATAAATATATACATATATCACTTCAATTTCGTATACGTATGTATTTTTATATACCCATATATGCTTTATATTATTATTATTAATAATTATTATTAATATTATTATATAATATAGATTTATATATATTACAGCTTTAAGAGTTAACCATTATTCAGTGTTCATCGTGTACATTTTTTCGTGTTCCTCTTTGCTTCTTCTCCTTCTTCGTCTCTCCATTATTATTTTTTTTTTTCGTGTTTCGAGTGTCTGTGAAGATTTCGTGTTACCGAATATATCTCTATACAAATACCAATAAAATACATTCAGATATGGGACGATTGCTCGTTAATTTCTCGATACTTCCAGCGAAGTAATTTTTTTTTACAGCTCGTTCTGCAACGGAGATCCGGGATAAATTAATTCTTTGAAAACACGTTTGCTTTAAAAATAATTTTCGTTTCAAACAATTGTCGTAAAAATGTTTCTTCTTTGTTTTTCTTCGGGAGCGAGAGAACTTTTTTCGCTGGAAGTTTCATGCCTCAACGAGAATCGACACCGGGAGTTGTTGTGTTAATCAGTGTGATAATTGTATACAGTCAACAAATTCTTATTACAACCTAATTTGTCTTTTTGACGCAGCGTTGGGAAGACAGAGCGCGTGAGACCCTCCTGGTCCAGAGGTTTCGGGGGAGGCATTAGGAACGGATTTCCTTCATTGTTCCCTCCGCTGAAGAAATTTCGAGAAGAAGCAACCTCTCGGACAATTCATTGCTCTTTTTTCAATTTTTTTTTCGTAAACGTCCAAGAGATTGCTTCTTTTTCCCTCATTTAATTATTTCTTTTTTCTATCTTGCAGGATCGAAGGATTGATCGAAAAATGGTAGGGGAGAGGTAGGCGCGCAGATATTTCGTTTCGTTTTTTTCTTTATAATGCTACGAACGTTGATATGACACTTGGTGGGTTAGGGATGCCGACAACCTGATATGTGGAGCAGGTATGTCACCGGTAATACTTAGGATCGTTTTCGCATCTTATTATTTTCTTCTCATCTCAAAAAACCCTCGCTAAAGGCTCTACTGCGCTTCGGCTCGTCTCTCTCACTCGCAAAAATTCTTTTTTTACACGTCGAAGAAGTCTTCCCGTAAAGTCTTCGAAAAATGAAATGACAAAGCTCGCAAGAAACAAAAATACTTCGCGATCCTTTCTCCTTTGACAAACGATCCTCGAGTTTTGATATCTATTTACATTTTTATTTGTACTCCGAATTTTTCATGTACATAACTTTCTTCAAAAATGAAAAGTTCCTTCGGCCTCTGCGTTTTTATTTCCTCGTACGTTTTCAAAGAGAAAGAGGGAGAGAGAGAGAGCGAGAGAGAGAAACAAAAAAAATAAAGAAAGAAATTGCAATTGTTTCCCGTGGCACTGGGCCAAAAAAAGGTGAATGCGGGTTAGGAGGGGAATACCATGGGATATTTAACTCTCGAGCGAAAAAATGTGCAGTCGCGCAAGAACGAAAATTTCGACAATAGGAAAGTGGTCGTAGAAACGTTAATCGAGACAAACCGAAACGCAATACGGCAGTATTTTCCCTTTAGCAATTAACTAACATTTATTAGTTTATTATCCTAATAATAATAATAATAATGAACAAAATAATAATCAATAATTAATAATAACGATATGTTCCTACGGCCTAGCTACAAACATTAAATTCTAGTGCCTTAAACGCAATGTTCATTCTCGCATTTTATTTTTTCTCGTTTCTCGAATTCTCAGCCTCCTCGCGATAAATATGGTTGGGGATTTTTTGAAAATTCCAAAACCTCTTTTTTTTAAATATTAAACGTCATTATTACATTGTCGATCGATAAACCGTACTTTTTTTTCATTCTCCTTCGTCTCATTATTTTCCTTCTAATTTATCGTCTTTTGCAAATATATACACATACAGTTTCGGGGGATATGTATATCAGTAAAATTTAAAACGAATAATTTCACTTCTCGTATGAATTAATTATCGACGCCACAGTGGTAGATTTATTTTTCTTAGTTTTAAAATCTTTCGCATTTTCGACTTTATTTTTCCTCGTCGCTCTCTTTACAACCTTGAGTTTGGTGTTTTTTTTCTTTTACTCTTATTTTTGCTCTTTTTTGAGGGATGCAATTTTTCTAGTTTCTTCTCGCTCAACTTCGTGTCGAAAATTTCGTGGGCCTGTTTTTGCACTGTGCCAACGATACGTGGATGTAACTTTAATAATTATCCTATATAGGTGACAGCTGCGTCGATTCCCGCGGCGTCGCTTCATAGATTGTTCCTACTACGATTACGATTTGATTTTGTACACATTATTCGCGACGAGAGTCGATCTCACCGGCTGACAAGGATCAAAACGCAGGACGCTAATTTCATCATATCATCATTCATTACAAAATGTAGAGAAAAAGAAAAACTGGAAATAGAGAAAAAAAATGTAGAACGTGGAAAAGTGTCTCGTCGACCGGTGAGAGACGCTTAGTCTTCTTTACATTATTTTTAATTATTTATTTTTTTTATCATTTAAATGTACCCTTATCAGTTTAATTGTCCTGCACGGGATGATTCGCGCTTTTGTTCCACGTGTCGGGAAATTGATATATTCACTTCTTCTTTTTGTTGTTTTTCTTTCTTCCTTCGTTTTTTTGCTTATTTTCCAGCATTTTTTATTTTCTCTGATATTTCGAGTCCCTTATTGCCAAGCTTATCGAACTCTTTCGTGCACGTGTGTGTACTCGTGTGGCTCGATCCCCCTTCGATTTTTGTCCTAAACGTCAAACTGGGCTAAGTTTGTATTTTTGCGGCTTTTTTTCTTATCGAAGCTAAAAAAGCTAACTACAGACTCGCTTCGCCTCAAAATCGTCTGCCTGTAGCGTGTACATAATTATTTTTAATCCTTTCTTCATCTCGTAAATTCTACAACTATCGCTACAGCTATCACTATTGGCGACTATTTTTTAAGTGAGAGCGAAATGCAGATTCAAGGCTGTGTTTTTTCGTATTTTCTTTTTATCCTTTTTTCAACCTCCCAGCAAGCGCGGCCACAAATTTAACACGACACATTTTTTTTGCACGTCTTCCTAGTTTATCATTTTTCCTGTTATTCACTTTTAATAATAATAATTAATGATGATGATAACGAATCGATCGCGATTTTTATTCTAGACGCTAAATCTTCGTTTCTCTTTCGCCTGTTGATAATTCTTATGCACATACATATTGCTGCCAATGTGTATTTTCAAGAGATGACTTCCTTTACACGCGAATGTTCGTTGTAATACGCGCTAATTTTTTTCTTTTTTCTGTAATTTCTTCTAGATTCGCTTTTTTATTTTTCTATTCTCTGCTTTATAAGTTTACAAGTACAGTGTACAAGTAATAAGAAAATAAGCGACAGTCTCACGTGCATGTTTTTTTTTTCGTCCGCGTAGAAATATTTATATACGTACAAATTTTTCTTTGTATGTCTATGATTATTTCTCGACAGATTCGTAAGTGACGTGGGCACGTTAAACACACACGTGCTGATCAGGAGGGTATCGTTGAATTGACAATGCGAGCTGGATTTTTGTTCTCTCGACTTATTTCTTTTTTTTTTTTGGTTTTCTCTTACAGGAACCGCGCGTTTCGTTTCTCTTCCTCGAGTCTGTGTGTTGTGTTTCGTGTTTTATAAATAATATCGCGAAGTAGTGCGTAAAAGAGAACAAAAAAAACATTTATCTACGAATTTTAAGACTTTTTTTGGAGACGAAGTTGTGAATTCGAATTTGTTTTTTTTTTCAACCCTTCTCTTTTTTAGTTATTCACAGCCATAATCGAATGATAAAATTCTGCTATCTGATAGATTCGATTTTCGTCTATTCTTTTCGACTCAGGTCCGAAGAAACACATTGTAAGTACGCGAAAAGTCTCAGGACACGATGTCCACGTTGATATACACACGTTTGTAAAACTAATTTTTAATTCAATAAAATGTTTTATCGCGTACATTTTCTGATAATATCGAGTACTTCTTTAATTCGAAAAGAGTGCAATTTTTATTTTCGTGTGTATACGGACGTGGATAAAAAATTTGTTAATCCAATACGACGATACTCTCCATGATTGAATCCTCACAAGTCTTCGTCATCACAAATACATCTATAATAATTATGCATGTTCTTTTTAATTAACCATACATGATATGATTTATGCGGCCTAACGTCACCCTAATTTCGTTCCTAAATTTTTTTTCGATCCTCATAAATGATTTTTTCTCGCTCGAACGATTGCTGATCACTGTATGATTTGATAAGGATTCGAGAAGAGTCGTTAATTTTTTTTTCAACTTTTATTAAAAATCGTGCAACTACGCGAAAAAATTCTAGCCTGGAAACTGCGTTTCCATATGATAACGATAATTAAACAGTTAAAAGCGTGATAAAGAAAAAATTGACGAATGTGATGTGTCGAATCGTCACAAAAAAAACTAATAAAGGAACAAAGCAACGAAATTTTTCCCTTTCGTTTTAGGAGTAAAATTATAAATATTCAATAAAATCGAGAACGATAAAGTGGAGAAAAATAATTCTCGACAAACGAGAATTCATAATCTAATCGTCATTATTCAACGAATGCTTAGGCTGCTTATTTAAAACGCATCTCGATCCCTATCGTCGTAACTTTGACCGAAAAATGTACAATACCACGTTGTATATAATATCCGCACACATTAAAATGTACGTTTCTATATATAAATGTACACTGAAACGCGATGGTTGTATTGTATCGGTGTAGTGGCGTTGTTTAGCTTTCATTTGCTTTTCTCACGATCGTTTTTTCGTGTCTCGAGACGATATTCTTACACCTTTCGTAAGGTGAGCCCTTCAAAACGGTGCGCAAATACTTTTTATTCTCTACACGTAACAAATATTGCCTCAAATATAAACTCTTTCTACTTCTGTGTCATCTTTCTTTTTCCTCCTCTTTCCTCGTCTCGCTTCTCGCGGATCACTCGTTGTCTCTTTCCTTATTTAAAACGTTAAATTTCACTTCTTAGGTCTCTCGCGATGCACGGACAAAAAATTGGCGGATATACATACTCCTTCGCGCGGGTCTCGTAGGGTTTTAATGCCCTCGTACTTTTTTCTTTCTTTTCCTTCTTTATACATCTTACACGTTACGTATGGCCGAGTTGTCAAGTCTATATTTATAAGTAGTCATTTGGTTCGCTTCAAAATTGTATTCTCCTTAATTTTTTTCTGTTTGCATATCAACGTGTCAATGTGTTTGTGTTTATGTATTTTTTTGTGTTCGGAGATCTAAAACCTTTCTTATAAAAACGTCCCTCGGCCCGACAAAATATTGCCGAGAGATACTAATATATTGTTTCGTCAATGTCATTTGTTTTATTTATTTTTTATTTGTTTTCTTCGCATTATTACTTTTTTTTCGTATATAAAATTCATTTCACAGTCCTCGATCCGATCAGACGCCTCAAAATTCTTTCAACTCGTCGCAAAACTCTGAACACTACAGCTCTCGGGAATATTCGTTATGAGGGGAGATCCGGAGGGAAATTTTCTTCGTGCCTGTGGCTTCTTTTTCATTATTGTTCTCAGATCGAGAATCGATCGCTTTCAGTGAATTTGTAAATCACGACGAGCTTCTATACGGAGTTTGCGATTTTGTCTGTTAAGTAAATTGCATCAAGTTGAGATTATAAAATTTACTTTTTTCATCCGGTGTCAGCTTTTTATCAGAAAAATATGGATAATGCTGATTTTAATGAAATAATTTAGAAAAAAGAAGGAAAAGAATGAAATCCGTATAATAAAGTTCATCGCGAAACTTTGCGTTTGTGTGTCTTTGGCCTCACGGTAGTAGTTGAAAAATATATATTGAAGCTTGCATGGAAAAGAATGCTCTGATATTATATCGGATAGAGAAAGACCCTGCGTGTGTATTGGGACTCGAAAAAATTACGGCGACTTGGTCCAATAATATATTTTTAGTTATTGGGTCCTCGTTTCATTTTATTTTTTTTACTTTTTGTGTTTCCTTTTGTATTCTCAATGATTTCGTTTTTCCCACAAATGGAAAAATCTCGAATGTCTCGACTCAGTTCTGATATACTTTCGTTGTTCTCGCCAGGGACTCTCCGCTTATTGTTCCTCTCATTCTTCCTTCCTTTCGGAGATGGAATAAATCTCTTTCTCTCTCTCTCTCTCCTGGTACGCCTCTCGCTTTATTTTTCTGATATGTTTAGCAATGATGAAACGTTCGTCCGCCAATACTCGTCGGAGAATAAAGTTTCCCATGATCCACCCGGATGTATTAGTCCCCTCGCGCGTTTCTATATATCTTCGAGGAGCTGTGAACTAGAGCCTGCAGGTTGCGACGATTTTATATTTTGCTCACGAAGCTTTTTGGTCCTCTCGTTAAGTCGTTCGCAAGCCCTGCTTCCTTTCCCTCTATCTTTACACTATGATTTCTCGTCTCCCGAGTCTTTCATCGATTAACCTATGATTCTTCTCTCTCGAATTTCAAATCGTTCCTTTTATACTACGGTTTTCGTCTCTTCTCTCGAATCTCGGTGGTTTTCGTGCTCTTTGATGCGTTATTTTGTTCTCCATCGGTGCAGACGCGTATATTATTAATAGTTTTCAACGTTTATGTCATTAAAGATTGCGCGCCTTGAAGTACGTGTCGGGAGTTGTCGGGACGATGATTTATCGTCAGTAGGGCCAGAACGTTGAGAGCGGCGGTGGTGGCGGCGGCGGTGGCACGCTCGGATAGAGAGCCGGTCCGGCGATGAGGAGACAGGCGGGTGGTAGAGGCGGAGGCACGGGAGGTAATACCGGGGACAGTGCTATCGCCGCTGCAACCGCCGCTGGGTGCATTCCCGTTGACGTCGAGTTCCCAGTTGTCGCGGCGCATAACGTGTGCAGAGCGATCGACGAACGCTGACGATGACGCTGGCCCTGGACCTCGCCGTTCTATTCCGAGTCCTGCTGCATTTTCGCGTGCCCGTTACCGGCCGCGTTGCTCGTCGAGCCGCTCCCGCTGCTGGGCGGAAAATTCGCCGGTATTGTGCGCGACGACGAGAAACACAGCTTCATGATGTACGGAAATTTGCCATCTGATTTTTTTCAACATTTTCCCATTAAAATTCATTTACTAATTCCTAATTCTTTTTTTTTTAATATTGCAACAATATTTTAATACGGAGATTCCTCATTCGTAAATAAATATTAGAAAATGGAAAGAAAAATTTACGTTCTCTCTACCCAAAAATTGAATCTCAAATATTCTCTCTTTTTTACTCACTGCTGTTCTCCAGCGCGGTGTGATTGCACTCCATGATCGCCTCGACAGCGATGCCGACGCTGGAAAATTCAATGAGTCCTGACGAGGACCTCTCGGACTTGAGGGGGAAAAGTTTCACGGTCGTCGGTGCCTCGATTCCTCGTTCGACGAAAACACGATTCACGGTGTCCTCTGTAAGGTCCGGCGGTGTGTTGAAGAAATGTACAATCTTCGACGGTGGCTGTATTCTGTTTTTGTTGGCCATCGCTGGATTTAGGAACCTGCAAAACAATAATCATGAATAATCATTCGACACATCCGAAGAAATTTATTATATTTTCCCTTTTTTTTCATTTTGTTTGTATTTCTATATTTTTTTATGTTTTTCTCTCTTTTACCTGTTGTTCTTGCTTCCGGTGAAGTCTTTGAAGCTCGCCGTTTTGTCTGGTAGTATATACGGATTAGTCACGTCAGCTAGAAACGCCTGTTTTGAGAAGCCCAACTGCAATTTGCCCTCGGTGCCGATCGTGACGTTATTCAAGTTCTGCAAACACCTCTCCACCGCGATACCGTCGCCCATCTGAATCATGGCGCAGCCTTCTTTCGTTTTCAGGAACTTCACCTGCGACGATCGTCAAACAAATTTCGTTAAATTCGTCATACTCGATAAAATTCACTTTTTCATAATTTATCTATTTTTTCTCCCTTTCAGCATTCTTTCGTTTTCAAGAATTTAATTTCCGTGTATCTCATTTTTTTCAAAATATTCAGTTTCATCCGAATTAAAAAAATATTTTAAATTTAAATTTTTATCTGATAATGAAAACCCTTGAATCTGTCGTCACTTCGAATTCACTGATAACTCGATAAAGGTTGAGTAAACGGTATCCAAAAATGGAAAAACGAGGTTTTACGTCTCTTTGATGTAAAAAGTAAAAGACAAGCCTGCTGCTCGCTTTATCGTTTTAATTCATTTGACACCAGTTGACTCGATGTAATTTCAATGAGAATTTTCGATGCGGCGTGGAACGAAAGAAAAGTAACCGTAGGCTAAGCTCCAGGTGTGCGAGTGAGTGTGTGCGAGTTTTTTTGTTGTTTTTTTCGCGTGTTTGGCGTGTCGAGTGGTGCTTTGGACGCTTTGAATAAAGGTTTGCTCCGGAGAGGAGAGCCCTAGAGACGGGAGAACATTTCTCCGGGGTTCGCTAGTTTTCTCGCTACGTTTTAGGAGAGACTCCGGGCTCGATTTACCTTGGTTACGTTCCCGTAAAGACAGAACAAGTTGAAGAGCTTGTCCGTGTTTACTTTGTCGGGCTGGAGGCCGTATACCATCATAACCGAGCCCTGTGTACTCGATGGCGGCGTTTGACCCAGCGTCGGCACGTATCCCGGCCGAGGTGGAGTCGGATGTAGCGGCTCCCGGCCCCCGAATTCGCTCTTTATCCCGTATCTCTCAACATACGGCTCCGCGTAAGTCGTGGGACCGTTAAAGTTCTCCTCGTAACGGTCGTGACCGGCACCCGGTGGGAATCCGACTTGTGGTGTTGATCCTGAAATTTATTTATTTCACTTTTTTATTTTATTCGTAATTATTCGGATTTTCGATATTTTTATTTTTAAAATAAAGTTTCGACTTGGAGACATTCAGGACGAATTCTCATTAAAATGTTGTATTTTCATTTTTACGATTCCATTCTACGGGGTATTTACAACTGATGAGAGAACTAACGAGGGCGAAAGAAACGACAGCTCAGAAATTAGCTCTTGAACTTTCGGAATTTTGAGAGGTTTGAATAAAATTTAACTGGCGTGGTTCGGAAAAGATGTTTTGACGATTTTTCAACCGCGACTGATTGTAAGAGCATTTTAATTGATTATTAGTTTTAATTTTGGTTTGGTTTTGGGTTCGGTTTTGGTTTCGGTTTTGGTTTCGGGTTCGGTTTCGGGTTCGAACCCAAAACCGAAACCAAAACCGAACCCAAAACCGAACCCAAAACCAAAATCAAAACCAAACCAAAATTAAAACTAATAATCAATTAAAATGCTCTTACAATCAGTCATTTTAATTGATTATTAGTTTTAATTTTGGTTTGGTTTTGATTTTGGGTTCGGTTTTGGTTTCGGTTTCCGAACCCGAAACCAAAACCGAACCCGAAACCAAAACCGAAACCAAAACCAAAATCAAAACCAAACCAAAATTAAAACTAATAATCAATTAAAATGCTCTTACAATCAGTCGCGGTTGAAAAATTGCCCAGTAACATTCGCAGCAGATTTATTCGTTTTTCTAAACTGATCGTTATATAACAAACCACTGGTAAATAAATTGTTTACTGATCAAAATTAATTATGTACAGGAATTCAGAAATTATAAGAAATTATAAATTTTTCGATGCGATCCGAACAAAAGAATGGAGATACCAGAATAATTATTACATCATTCTTGTAAACATTTTCGCGAGTACCCCTAAAATTTTTAACGATCGATTTGCTCAGCAAAAAGAGATGAATTTGCTTTTTGTTCCATGGCCCTGCGCATAAACATAAAAAGATAACCCTCAGGTGGAGCCCCAAGCAGATCTGAATCCTTTTATGAGAGGAAAAAAAGAAAAGCATGTCAGGTAGAATATAACTCGGTGGTCGTACAACCTCGAGGATCGCGGAGCAAGTTCGAGTATCTTGGAAGTGTCTAGGCAAAAAGTTAACTTGGAAACTCTATTCCCAAGATTACACCGAGTATGAAAGGCAATATGGAAAAGCGTGGACGATGTATAAACGGGAGACAAAGCGAATGTCAAAGAAATAAGAGAGAAACCGTGTTCCCATCCCTTTTTCATCCAACTTTTCTTTGACCTCCTCGTTCCTTTTATCCTCGCGCACAAAGAGGATAGAATCGCCTTTACAATTCCAGAAGAATCTTCAGGGATTTTGTTTTTTATCCGCGAGCTCGCTTCTCATAGCTTTTCTCTAATTATTTCGCTGATTTTACTCCCGCGTCCGAAAGCGAGAAAACGTTAAACAATTAACAAAAAGAACTTGCATTTCTTTACCAATTAGCCTCTAGAAAATATCCTACAAAGTAAAGGAGGAATTGGAGGTGTTTTTGAAATGGTAAGAAAAAGCTCAAATTTTGTAGACTCGTTTGAAAATATCTAGAAAATCCTTGTGCCGATTTTGAGAATGATTCACTCAATGGTTTTACAGTTATAAGCTTTCAAACTTTGCAAAATTTAACATGATGTTTTATGGGAAATTCATATAGATGTTCTAAGCATAATTCGAATTATCTCCAGTACATCCTAAAAAAACTACGAAGTTAAAAATTTGTAAATTCTTCATTCTGAATATACTTTTGGCAAGGATCGTACCTCCAATTCTTCATTAAATTTTAATGATACAACAAAATGTAATCCCAAGAAAGATTAAAAAGTGGAATGAAAAATAGTTTCGAGTCTGAATGAATTTTATTGCATTCTCGATTGCAGAAGAGGAGAAAAAATAAAATTCATTGATACTGACCATAAGGTTGTGGTGCAGCTCCGTATCGAGGTTCCGCCAGGAGCGGTGCAGGCCTTCCGTTCCCGGTAGTGTCATTTTTGTGTGCGCTCGAGCCTGCAACAGATGAAATATAACTTTCGATCAGGGAATATCCACGGCTACCTCCGTCGGCGTATCTCCTTGTTCTTTCTTTCGCTCCTATCGGAGACGCAACTCGTTCAACCTATACACGCGTTCTTCTTCCTCGATGTGCGCCCGTACAAGCGTACGCGGCGTTCCGCTTCCTCTCGGATATTGATCGACGAGTACGGAGTCTCCTCGCATACAGCCCGGAAACGTACAATGCATCGGTACCCCGCGCGCGCGTTTTCCTCCGCGATAAACCCCTTTCTTCCTATATTTATGCATATATGTATATCCATATAAATCTCATACAACCCAACACCATTTTTCCATGCGAAGAGATTCTCAATGAATTCTTCAAATTCCGTTTTCGTCATATATTTTATATCCCCTCTATTATTTTTGCCTCGATAAATTACATCAAAGTTCAATTTCACTCGATGGATTCATACGTCGATACGAACAGTTCGTGCGGAAAATTTTATAGGATTTTTTTTTTTCGAGGAGGAAAAAAATGGGAAAAAAATAAGATTTTTGCTTCAGGCTTCATATTTACCTCGATAGAGAGTAATTATTGGCTTTCCTGCTTTCTTCCAGCCGGAAATCGTCTTGGCATCGTCTCGCGACGCAAATTAAACTCCCCGGCTTTCGTGACTTTCTTGCGAATAGTCGGGGCTGTGTAATTTTCAGCATTTAACGCGAAATTATTAAGTCGCGCCCGGCTTCTTCTTCTCATAGCCTGAGAATTCGTTCAGTGAGCCGGTTTTCCGCGTATTCGACGAGAATTTCTCGCGCAAGACGGGGAAAAACTCGCTACGGGAAAAACTTGTAAAATCGAGCGAATTTCACGGTCTCTTTTTTCCCCGTATACACGGCTCGCAGAGTTTTTTTTAAATAATCAACGAGGCAATTATTATTTCAGAGTGAACAATTTTCCGCTGAACAAGAGCACGATTTCATTTCTCAGTGGAATTTCATATTCGAGTAAATTTACAAATAAAATGTTATTTTTCAAAATTGGCTCGTGAAATGTGTATACGAAATATGAGAAGTCCATTTCAGCTGAATCGACCGCGAGTAAAAGGGTAAGAAGGGCGAAAGGGGATGAAAAAACGCTGGAAATGACGACGCACAAGCGGAACCACGGGAATGCGCGCACATTCCCATTTGTGACCACCCTTCCGTGAGTTTTTCCTCAGCGCCGCGCGCGTACTCGAAACGAGAGACGCGGGGAATTGTCCGCGAAAATACTCGGCAACGATTTTAATGGATTTTCTAATTATATATACGTATGTACAAAGCAACAACGCAAAAGCAAATCTCTATATATTTTGTGACTTTGTCAAACTCTTGAAATATTTCCCGACCGAAAAATACGTCGGTGGACACTTTTTCAAATATTTTTTCGTATTTTTGATTGATTTTTATTTTTTTATTTTATGGACAAAATAACAACGCAAACATTTTTATATATTGCGACTTTTCAAACTCTTGAAATATTTGCCGGCCGAAAAAAACGTCGATGCACATTTTTTTGTATTTTTAATTGATTTTTATTTTTTTAAAATTTGTATTGTGCAAAATACAGAGTCGCGAAGCGGGATCTCGTGTTTGTCGAGCGTTTAACGGTTCGGTGAAATACGGGGTCGCGGAAGGATGAGATAAAATTCAAGCGGAAGAGCAAAGTTTCGAACAAGACGGTAAACGAGAATGAAAAAACGAGAATAACAAAGTGATGTATACAGAAAGCTCGGAGGCTCGTGCTTCTTAATTATCGCGGCAATTACGAATTATCGCGTCTACATGAAATCGGTAGAGCCGGAGGGAGAGCGCGTCGCTCGAGGTATAAGAGCTAAGAAAGGAGCGTTGATTAGAGAGCAACGAGCGAGAGCGCAGAAGCCACTCTGCGTAATAGAATAAATGCGCGATAAATTCGGATACGGATATTGGACGATAAAATTTTGAAGGACACTTTCAGGGACAATTTAATTTTGAAGGACAATTTATTATTTTACTTAAATTTTTTTTAAGCAATTTTATACGCAATAAACAAATGATGATCGTACGAAGGATTTAAAAATGACACGATTAGATAAATAAAATTTTAAACTTGATATGATAAAAAGTGGGAATCATGCATGCACAATGGAGAGTGACGGAACAATTGTTGCGGGCAATCCTTTCGACGAGCGTTTTCATTTTTTGACAGTAAATAAAAAAGAAGAGAGCACATCTCGCTGAACGCTCATTTTCGATAAATCACATTAGGAAGGAACTTACCGTTGGCGTTGAAAAATGTCGAACAAAAAGGTACGTATCGTCCTGTGTACGCGAGACTCCCGTGTATGATTCTCTCTCACATCGAGCAACGTAGGAGCGGGAAGGTAGCGTTTACGAGAGCCGTAGACCTGCCTAAGCCCTCGCACTCACCAGCCCTGAACTTGTCCCCAACCAGTGAGAATCCATCATCATCATCATCATCACCATCATCATCATCATCATCATCACCCCTCTAGTCACACAACGAGAGATGGCTGCATCTGCACACAGACAAACATTCCAACATAACACCCCCTGTTTTCTCTTTTCGCTCTTCTTTTCTTTTTTTGTTTTTTTTTTTTCATTGTTGCTGTTTTTGGCTCCTCGAGCTCTTTCGTCTTTCATCGTCTCTCAAGTTCTCGTCTCATCTTGGACAAATTTTCTGCTCGCTACGAATTCTCTCTTCATTCCCGACAAAATTGGACAATCTCAATTTCCCCTTTTTTTTTGCTGAGTGTGGATTATGCGTGAGGAGAATAACTAGCCGTGTACGGTGATTTTTCCTTGCAATTTTTTTTATCAAATTTTTCCTCTTTCTTTTGGCAAATGTTATTTCTCTTAAATTCAAATATAAAATGTATATTATTTAGATTTAAACGGATTTGTATGTACAGAAAGATTTTTTTTTGTCAAATCGTCACCGAAACACGTCCGGCGTGAAGAATCTCTGATTTGCTTTTCAAAAGGAATTTATTTCTTGAATTTTTTTCTTTTTTTCTGAGATTACACCTTTTTTGTCCGACTTTCGATATCCTGAGGTCTGATTTGGCGAGACGGTAGCAGTGGTCGATTGAATGTTTGTCTGTGAGTGCACTGGTAGCCCTTGCAATGGCACATATTTGTGGTGAGCGTATATATAAAAGTATATATACATAGATACACTGTATCTCGATACACTATCGATCCGGTCAAATTTACCCAACGTTAAAAAAAAATTTTTTATCAAATCGTAAGTAATTGCACATTGAAAAATTTATTTTTTATATGATTTCGTATACTCTTATCTCTTTTTTTTATCTACAATCGTACTCTACTCGTATATATTTATATATACATTCTCATTTTCTTATTTTTCTCAACGTCAAAAAAAAAATTTTTTTTTTCAGATTCTAGTTTCGTGGTCGATGGTTGGTGGGTGGAGGGTCCGGCAGATCTACGGCGTATGTGTGACGTATGTGATTATTGTATACATATACATACACTGTCATATGTATTTTTTTTTTTCTATATATTTTGCTTTGCTTTTCATTGTCGCAGATTTATGTGGTTTTTGTGATTTTTCTGTTGTCTCGATGTTGTTGCTGTTGATGTTGTTCTTGTTGGATGTTGTTGTTTTTTTGCTGTTAAACGGTGATGATGTTTTTTTTATCGCCCGGTGAAAATCTCGTTCTTCAAAAATTCACACATTTTTCTCCCCTCATATCGTGTCACTCGAAACGAAATAACGAAAAAGCTTCAATGCGGGGAGAGGCGGGAGTAAAATGGATTTTGCGAAAGCGAGGAAGAGAGAAAGAGAAAAATAATTATACACGCGCGTGACGAAATTGAGGACGCGAATAATTTCGGCAAACGCGATTTTCGGCTATTATTCGATTAATCGTGGAAACGTGCCGAGCTCGTGCTTCGCATTTTCCACGAAATGCACATAAAACATGCGCGAAAAAATGTCCAAAAATAATTTTTGCATAATAAAATATTATTGAAAAAAACAACAAGGAAAATCAAAATTATATTTTTGCACTAAAAATCGAGATGATCTATTCGTCTCTCTTCTTGGCAATTTGAAAGACGACACACCAGCTTTTGTCTAGTGAAAAAATTTTCAATCTCTCTCTTCCTCCGACTCCCCGATCGATACTTTTCGATTCTGCGGTCGGGCTTTTTCATTTTTCGACTTGTTGTGATCGACAGGATGTTGTCGGTTGTGTCGACGTTAATATTCCGGATATAACGTGCTCGGCGGGCCTGTGGGCGTAATATTATGTTGGACGCTGTGTATACAGGGCGATGTAACACCGTTTCGGTGCCCGATGCGCTAACGTACAGATATTTATGTAGTATATATGTTGTTTAGCTCTACATTCTCTTTTTTCTCTTCTCTCTCTCCCCCTTTCTTCATCCGCTCTCTTACAATGGCCAGTTTTGGAGCCTCTCGTACGTACCCCGGCCAAGTGTGTACTCCCATTAAATTCGTACTAAATTTTCAACACGTACAGCATACAGCACGTGTACGCATGAGAGACAGGGACGAATAAGCAGCACGTGTCTCCGATTGTTTGCGCCCGCGAAACTCCCGAGTAAGCGTACGTGCCCGTTTCGTCGATTTGTCATAATAAATGCTGGCTCTATTGAATTTTTTCCGAGTTTATACGGGTAAGATCTTCATGAGGAATTGTTCGTGAAATTTGTGCGAAAGTCTACATTGTTCATGCTCTGGATTCAACGTTGCAAGTGGTTTTCGATTTGAATTTGTGAAAAGAGGAATCACAACCAAGAAATTTACTCTAGATTTCGTAAAGCTCAGATTTTGGCTGTCTGGTCAAAATTTTCATGAGAATTTACTTATTCAATATCAAAAAAATGAATTATTAAAAATTAATTATTCAATTTCGAGAGAGAAATCTGAAATTTACGAAATCTAGTAACTTTTCCCTCTTGATTTCTCTTAACATCAGATTGTGCTCTTATTCGTGAGTAATGGGTACTCTAATTCGCGTTACGCAAAAATAAATGAAAAAATTGATACGCGCGATAAAAAAGTGTTTCGATTAATTGAAGCGATAAAATACAAAAATTGACGTTTATCGGGAAAAAGCTTCGGGATGTTTAGATGATAAAAAGAAGAGAGAGAGAGGGGTGGGTAACAATGAAGTAAGGAAGGAGGGAAAATATTTATCCTGGGAAGTGTGCGAAGAGGAGGATTGGAAGGGGAGGATCGAGAGGATGGGAAGTGAATGTGGGTCACGGATTCCTCTCGAGTATGACTACGTATACGCGTTACAAATATTCCATCGCGAATCGGGGCCCAGAACGAGCACATTCTGTTTTCAAAACATCCCTGTTTATAAATAATTAATGCTCATTAATCACGTGACGATTCCGAGAGAAATTTATGTGTTCACGAACATTTAACCTATCTCGTTATCGTGCCGATCAATTTTTCCCTTCCTGTTCTCTTTTTTTCCTCGTCACACACGTTTCGATGATGGAAAGAAAACAAAATTTAAACGCAGATGAACCTCGTCGGTTTCCCGTCGTTTTATTCTTCTGCATTTGATTTGCCAATGAAACAAGATTGAAATTTAAAGAGCCATCGAACGCCGGAGTCATTATCGTAAAAATTTAACGAGATAAACGAAGAGCTACCAAATAAAAACGATAGAGAGAGAGAGAGAAAGTAAATATAAAATACGAATTTCTACGAGACATGCAACATCGATGCAACTCAATATTTGCGTACATAAGAGAGAAGGCGCGTGTACACAGACTGACAGAATATTACGGAGGAAAGTTTCTGGTCCGAATCTCGGAGAGAAATAAAGTCTCGACGCGCGCTCTCGCTCGGTGTGCTTGAATTATAAACACATTCGATTTCGATTTCTCTCGCGGAGTAAAACTTTCGTTTCACGAACGTAAAAACGTTACGAGCTTTGAAAAGTCGTTAAAGGAAACAAAAACAGAGCGAGAGAGAATACTTCTGTTTCACTACTTTTCTGACTTAAAATTCGTAAATTTTCCGATAAATGCGTTTGTTTGCTTATTTCTCGAGTATACTCGTAAATTGTTCGGAAGGATCTCTCGTTCTCTTTTTTTGCAAAAAATTTATTTATCGCGTATTTTTATTTTTATTTTTGTGTTTAATTTTTGATGAGTATGAAAATTTGGAAACGACGATCATCAGAGTTCGATCAGAAGGATCCGCGGGACACAAACGTTTAAAACTGAATCTTCGAGGCATGAGCTCTTTGGGGAATGAGTTCTACATAATGCACGCGCGTGGATGAGGTCGGTAAGAGAGAAGCGAAAACAATGGGAGCTCGTAACTTTGACATTGCTCTTCTTCGAGTGTTAAATATACATGAATCGACTTCCGGAGAACAAAAGAAACTGCGGGTTTACGCAACTCCGTACGTCCAAGTAATTCATTTCAATAATCTCCAATTAATTACAGCGCTCATGACGCTTTCAAAAGCAAAGTGATTTTTGTGTACAGGATTTAATCTACATCGGACAATAATCAATTTTTCCAAGAATTTAAAGTAATTTATTTTAAAAAAGTTGAGTTTTTTTCTATGAAAATTGTAAGGACCGTTTTTGAGATATTTTGAAAAACGTATTTTTTTAATCAATCCGCAAATGTTTTATGCAAAACATATTTTGTTCAGAATTTTCGTAAGAAACCAATTTCTGCGATCGAACTAACTCAAGCGACGAAAAATGTCTTTTCTGTCAAGTATTTAATTGACACGCAAGATGGATAAAATTAATTTAAGAAAAGTTATCGGTGCGCATTAGAGGTCGTGATCGAGGATAGATCATGTCAACGTTTATTGGATAATAGATTATCCGAAATTCTGTAACAGGAATGCCTGCGGCCTCGTATTCTCCATTCCACCTTACTGGGCTTACACGTGAACTCTCCAATTTATAAGCTCGAATGTACACCAGGGATCGCGTGTTAAAACGGCGACGGCCGAGGAAGGAATTCTACCGATCCATTGAATTATCCTGGCCCTCGTCGGTGAACGAGTGGCCTAGAGAATTCTCGATTAAACAATTGTATCGCTGTATCAGCAGTTTTGTAAATAATATACGATTTGACAACACTCGTTTCAACGAAATTTCGTTGAAAAAACCAACGAACGGATGTTATGAAATTGGACCGGTGTATTGTGTCTCATGAAAAGTGCAAATAATGGCAATAAACCGTGTACGATTGGCAGCGAACCGTTCCGTCATTTGTATGTTTTATCAAGTCCTGGGAGAATATTTGAAAAATAGCTTCATTATTTATTTTTAAAATAATGATGATTGTGCAAATTGATTGAAAAGTGTGTCCAAGTTGTCAGTCGATATATTGCAGCTGCGCGAGGAAAATTGACAAATGTTTGAACAGAAATCATGGAAATAGTAAATGTCAATATTTTATCATGAGAAATGACTTTTTGTCGATAAATTTAATGTGGTTGATGAAGTATTCACTAGTCAAATGACAGTCCGTGTAGAAAATGTTAGAAAAAGTTATTTTTTTTTTTTGATTGACTACTTATCATCGCGTTATAACACATCGGTCATGGACCCTTGTATTGGTAATTAAAGTATCTATCTATCTATCACGTACGTTTTTTCAAAATGTTCAATTTCACCCAAATTGAAACATATTTTAAATTCAGACCTCTATACATCTAATAACATCAATGCTCAACCTCCTCAAAATACGATAATTTATTATTTTTCGAAAATACGATATAACATTTTTTGAAACCTCACAATAGGTGCAGGATATACGTGTGCACTGTTGACAAAGTTTTCGGGGCAAGAGAGATCCGGACGAGAGTATATCGTTTCGCGTTGAATCGCGGAGATAACAAAAGAGGAATACTTTTCCCAAGGAGAGAACGATCTGGCGACAGAGGAGGCTTTCAATTATCGGTAACAAGTATACGAGAGAGGTGGAAAGTTTGCGAGACGTGGCACAGAGAGAGGTGTGAGAGAAGATAAATTCGAGGGAGGATGAAGATTTCAAAGTTCTGGTAGTCCCCTTTTCTTTACAGCTTGCAGGCAGATATCATGGCGAGAGAAAATCGAGAGGGAGCTCGCTCGCTCGCTCGTGTCAGCCTTATCTGGATCCTTTCCTCTCTCATTTCTTCCTGCGGTTTTGCACGGAACGAAACTCCTCTCGGTTCAATTTCCTTCGCTCAATTTCGTTGACATTCTATTCACGTACACACTATTTCACAATCGAGTATATACGTGCGATACAGAGAAAAAAAAATAAATAAAAATACAAGTGGCAATCATTACGGAGCCGTACTCTTGAAATTTTTTCTCCAGAGCATCAAAGATCGAGCAGATGCATCGAAAAAGGTGAGGCGAAATAAAGAAATACAATAAATAGATGAAGCTTCGTTTGAAAAATGTTCTGTTTTGATGTAACTGGGTTAAAATATTTTTAGAAAGGAGTTCGTGTCTGCGCGAGGGGAGTTTCGGAGTGGAATTGATGAATTGTCTAAGAACGAGGGGGGGGAGGAGGAGGAGGAACGAGAGATGGAGAAAAAGAATAATCGTCGAGGCGTCGAGAGTCGACAAAGATCCTCTGCGCGCTACGATTAACGAGCTCGAAAAGAGAGAAAAACTCGGCGTGAGCTTCGGATGATCTCCGAAGAGGGGAAAAAGAGAAAAATTAATGCGAGCTTCCTCCTAAGAGAGAGAGAGAAGAAAAAACGGAGGAAATAAGAAACGATCTCTAACCACGAGGAAGCGATCGTTAAGGTAGGTTAGTTTCAGTCTTTTATAACACTCTCTCGTTTCTATCCACTTCTCTCTCGGTTGTTCTTCTCTCGTGAGAAAACATATACATTATACTTCTACCGAATGCTTCCGACTCTTTACGCGTATCTCGCTTCTTTCCCTATTTATTTTAATCCTCGTAAATGTCATCGAAATTACAGGCTCTTTTTCTCGCGTCAGAACTTCACACAACATATATATTTTATGTTTCTTTGGGAAGGGCTTTTAACATATTTTTTTCTGATGAAAAAAAGAGAGAAGTTCACCAAACGAAAATGTACGATTTTCGGGAAAATTAAATAAAATATGCATGGACGTGTGTGCATGTGCAGGAGAGATTGGTCGAGGTGGGAATATTAGATAGGAAAGGATCGTTAAGGAGTTATCGCAAATGCGTTTCCGTGGATGAGGATTATACGACACTGCGGTGCAATAATCCGTCGCTCTTGGTCGTAGCAGAGTGCCTTTTCTGGGTCTGGGTTTCGTCATTTCTCGCGGGTCGTACCCTCGCGACGACCTCGGCAATATTCTCGGAAGCTCTCTCGGCGAGCTTCCTGGCTCGAGATATCTGATGCGTTTGCAAAATTTAACCGGAGCAACGAGGCGTTGCGAGATTCAAGCCTGGCCAGGAGAACATAACGTTCGAGGAGGCCAATTGCAATATCATATCACCGAGACGCACGTGTTTCTCGTATAAATGCCGTATATTATGCACGGCTCCGTGTTCGCGGATAATACAGGGAGATATTATATCGCGCGAAGGTACGAGAGCCGCAAACCGCGATCGGGAACATTTTCCCTTCGTATTACCTTCAGCTACACGTTACAAGCTTCCATTTCCCTCTCCAACACGAATTTTCCTCTCTCATTCTCTTTCTTTCTCTCTCTCCTGTACACGAATGACCTCGCCCGCGAGCTTTTTTAACCCCCGCGAACATCCTTTCGAGCAACGAGCCCCGGAGCTCTTCATAATAGGCACGATAATGCACATTACTGATGTAAAGCTCTTTTGAAAAAAACAACATTTTCCATGCTCTCCAATTTAATGTTCCTCCGTTTTCGAGTTCAAAAAGTAGAATTTCGTTTTTACGACGAGATGAAACTTTATTTCATTCCGTAACACATTTCCGCTGTTTATTATTAAAAAAATGCTAATATAGGTACGCGAAAAGATTTTCGTCAGGGACAAAAAAGCGTCAATATTTAACTCGAGAGATAAATAAGAGCGAATAGAATTTTCTGTCTGGTTTTATGAGTATTTGAACGAGAGGAAATGATGAGCGACGCGTGTTGTACCTCGGAAAGACGCGAGATGAAACGGAAGTACGGTGGCAGAGAGAGTACTCTCTGGGATAGAGAAACGCGAAATAGATTCGTCTCTTGATGGCTGTCGTACCGGGAGAATTTCACTTACATTTTAAACGAGTCTATGGTTATGTCGCGCGTAGAGTTATAAGGAATATGGAGCGCGAGGAGAGATAAAGGAGAGGGGAGGGTAAAATGACGGGATATACAGAAGTTTGAATTTTCTTCGCGTAACAGCTTCGGGAGCGTCGATTCGCGCCTCGTCGACTTGACTGACTGGCCGGCCTGTCTCAAATCTTCCGTGAAAAGCTCCAAGACTTGCACTCGAAGAAAAAGAGACAGAGAGAGAGAGAGAGAGAGAGAGAGAAAGATGGAATATTTTCCATCTCTCTTTCCCTTTCTCCCATACTCCTCTCCTTCGAAGTCTCGATTTTCTTCCACCAAAGTTTGCCCGAATACGCGTCACGCCGGTTAAACTTGTCCGTCTTCATCCCGCATACTCGCCGATCCCCGGCGAATGGCAGCAGCGAAATCGCACAATGACGATTTAAGATTCAAGAATGAGAGAAACGGGAGAGAGTGCTCCGCATATCATTTCGACCGACGGGAAACTATTTATTCGTCGGGAGACAGAGACTCCTCTGCTTTTATTTATGGGACATTGCACGCCAAATTGCGCATTCCTCGCTTTTTACCGAAGCTCCTCTCCTTTTATCGACTCTTCCTCTATACTTCACGGCGAGGCGCATTTTTATTTCATTCCTTCATGCATCGAGCTTGCAAATTTCTATCGATCTTGTTTGAATTGTTAAGTGTAGATATATGTAACGTGTGTTATTATATTTTGATTTTTGAGAATCAAAGAAAAGTCTGAAATGTAATTTTTTCCTATATTTACTTCACGCGGCCACCGGTACAACGAAGTCGAAGTTGAGAAAGACTTGAGGAGACAAAGAATCGGGAGGGAGAAAACGGGAGGAACGAAAATACCGAGGCATTGTATTCCGCAGAATGCGCACGTGCGCTCGGCAATCCGAAATGAGATTTTCGAGTCGAAGAGCATCGCCGATGAGGAAAATCCGCTCGTAACGTCTCCTTAACTGACAAATTAATTAATGGCCCACGCGAAAACGAGGAGACAGTCCGGGGTGAACGATATTTTTCTCTTCCCTCCTTTTTACTCTCCTTTTTTCCCTCTTTTTGAGACGCCTCTTTCTTCTTTTTATATCGATTATTTGGCAAAGATCCAGGACAAACGAGTATAAGGAGTCGATGAGACACGTGATACTTTTCTAGACGCCCGGTTGAGCTGATAATTAAGTAAAAGCGGACTCCCTTCTTTCATATCCGTCGGGAAAATATGCATTTTATTTTCAATCTTTTATTTTTATATTTAAGGTAGACGTCCCAATAGTTGAGCACTGCTCAATATTTTATTAATTATCGACTTGTGAGAACTCTTAGACGTTCAACTATTGGGACGTTCACCTTAAATTGGGACGTTTACCTTAAATACATAAAAAGCAGATTTTTCTAATGAATGTCTATCCAGTGAAATTTGAATTAATGTTACATGCCGGATTTGTAGATTTTAGTTTTCTCGCGCGAAAAAAACTGAAAATTTAAGAACTCGGAGGGATGCGAGATATAGAAGAGTTGGAGGTTGATAGCTTCAGGCGAGAAAGCGACGCATAATTGGAACGCGGGCAAAGAATTTCTCTGTTTTAGACATTACGACAGGTCGTGTCGCCGACTGATTTCTCTTCAAGTGACAAAAATACATTTTTTTCTGTCTCACTCCGGAGAATCTTTTTTCACACAAAATTTTCATTGAGAAATCATCACTGGTGGGAAATTTTTCGGCGGGCGAAAGTAAAAATAGGACAGAAATTATTTTTCTCGAAATCCTGAATTTGGATTCCATTCATTGTAATAAATTCATCACGGTTAATCGTGACTAGAAGATCAAGATTTACAGTGATGATACGAAAAAAGAATCGAAGTATTGGCTACGTATATTTTTAATAAAAAATAATTAAAAAATTTTTTTCATTCTTTAGATGTCGACAAATATTTTTTCCAACTGTCCAGCTTAACCAAAATTAAAACACTTCTTGAATTGAGATTATTTACTCAATAAAACACCGATGTTCGGCCAACCACCTAACCAGATTATTTTTGTCACGAAGAAAAAACGAATATTATGAAAAAAGGGTTTCCGATAATTGGCGTATTAATCGATTCAAATATTGGCATGGTGTAAATGGTGATCTGTTTATATTTAGGCGATAAGGGTTTCCCCGTATAATTTGGGTAAAGAGAATCGATGAGGTTTGCGGCGGCAAAAGGTGTGTAAGTTTGCTATGGATCGCCCAGAATCCACACCAACCTCTCTCTCTCTCTCGGTTCTAACCCGCCCGAAACTCCGAGGATTCCGAAATTATACACCTTCGACCTATCTCTCGCGTACACCGGCTCTGTCTATAGAATACGCATCACGGGATACAGTTGTCGTCGATGTTGGTACACCGGTCGCTGGATTACGAGAATAGATCGCCGATATTTTGGTAATATGAGAGAAAGGGGAAAAGAGAGAGAGAGAGAACGAAAATATGAGACAAAAAAAGGATATTTAATTTTATCTCTTGACAAATATTTTTTTATGAATTTAGGTCCAAAAAATTCGAATACCAAGTTACTTGCTTAAAAAAATAATTAAAATCGTCTACTTTGAGATAGAAATAAACAAAATGGTTTTTAAAAATTCATAAATATAAAAAAAATGTATTACGTCGATGAGAAAAGAAATTGAAGACGTTTCATGATTTATTCAAATATCAAATGCGTTCGAGTTTGCGTGACAGTGTACGTGAAGAATTCGGAATTCGGGAAAGAAAATTTTGTGTCAGGTTCTTGTGAATATATATACGATTTGAAGTCAAATGTTTGAGGAAAAAATGAGTATTTGGTTTTTTCATTAACTAAATTCAACGACCGATTCAAATCCCCCTTTAAATTCTTATTTCGCTTATTAATTATAGTGACGTATGGCTGAGTGCGTGTGTGTGTTTTTTGTTTCTAATTTTGGCACGATTAACGAAACAAACGATCGAGGCGATTACGAGTTGCAATCAAGTTTCATAATTGGGTCGCGGATTTTCGTGTCTAAATGATGAATTTGTAATTCGGCAAACAAGCAAAAGCGTTTTAATTAAAGAGAAAAAAGATTCATTATTGAAAAAAAAATCTATTCGCAATTTGAGTGGAATTTCTCTTTTTTTCTCTTTTACTTTGAAGGATTATTCTTTAAGTTGTATACTTACTCAGAACTGGCGTCGTGTAATCCCAGCTCTCTGTATCATTCTTGTAAACATTTAGCTTGGTTGGCTGCAAGAAAAAAAAATTTACGTATTAGAGAAAACAAATTTGCAAAAGTGTTTAATTTATGGGAAAAAGAAATTGAGAAGATCAAAATTCTTTCGAAAAAGAAAAATGAAAACAGTGTCGACACAATATGTACGAATGAATCTCGAAATCCGAGAGATAAATTTTCTCAGGATAAAAGCTTAGAGAAAAATTTATACTCGTGTTGAAAATTTGAAATCTTTTATGTTTTCTCAAGTGTCGCATCTCGTCGCAACTTTATCGTCGTACGGACAATCGCGAGCTCAGCAAATTCGAAATACGTGTGTGTTCCCTTCCCACACGTTTTTATCGTACCTTATAAATATATCAAAAAAGAGAAAAAAAATTAAAATATCTGTACTGAAAGTGTGGGCAGCTGTCGGCTGGATGAAGACTCAACGTTTTTTTCAATTTCGTTCGATGCAGTTTTTTTCATTATTTTATTTAAAATCGTATCAAAATATACCAAAAAGTTTTTTTTAGAATTTTATTAAGATTTAATCGAAAAGAGATATTTCATCGTCATAACTGGGACATTTTTTAAACCAGAAATGTACAGACGACATTTTTAAAAATTAGAGAAAAAAGTTTCACGAATTGTGTCACGGGATAAAATTTATCTACTATCCTTGACGTCGAACTGTAAAATTCGCGAGCGATTCGTTGCTTGTCGAAATAAATTTTGAGTCGAAAAACCGCTAAATCTTACAGTTGGTATAAGCGACAGAGTGATTGGTCCAAATTCAATAGATACGTTGCTAATTTAGGAAATTAGCCTACACTCAACGATATTGCAAGTAAACTTCGTCAAATGAATCCTCGCAATCTTTGACCGGGGCCACACCAGGTGAGGATTTCAGTCGAAAATAAAAATGGGTCTCTATTGAATATTTACTAAATACACTCACTATAGCACATAATGGTGTGAAATATTATATGAATCGTTAAGACAAGAGATTTGATTAATTAACAGGGGTTGGTTGTCTCATGAGCATGCGAGGGAGAGAGTAAAAGAGCAGAGGTAGGAAATAAAGTCGTGTATAGGATAGGGAAGACCTGCAAGTTTTAATCTTTCTGCCGGGGCTGTCGAAACGAGTGCAAAGCGTCACGGGGGCAGGGCAAACAGAGATCACGAGGTTGAAGTCGTGTCTCCTCTCTCGGGAAGCCGCCGGGGGCCATAACCGAGAGACAACTACCAGTGTATACGGTATAATGTCGAGGATTAATTTATAAGCTATAACCTGACTATCCATATGTCACTCTGCGACTGCGGGACCTGACGATAATGCACTCTGAGCCTCGCGATCCACCTCTCAATTACGATGTAACCGGATCTCGAGAAACGCAAACCGAATGGACGAATTCTCCTGAGACTCCAAAACGTTCTATTTCTACCCTCGTTTCCCTATAAAGGTCTTATTGTCACCGTGTACTATTAACGACCTTACTAATTTTTAACGTCTCTTCCGATATAAACCGATTATAAACGTGCCTCCATTCCCGAATATTCGTTGTCAGCGAACGTTGACAAATACTTCCACCAAGTTCCAAAATCGCTAAATTTATACGTAAGGTAGTTCTACAAAAGCAGTCAAATTGATGAATTTTGTCATAGTTGATTTTTGTATTATACGGTTCTTGAGCTTATGTTTACTAAGAAATTTTACACCGCATCAGAACATTTTTTCATCATAAGTGATGTATCCGTATTTACGATATTATACCGGCTTATGAAATTGCAATTCTAAATGAATCTTTTTCAATTGAAACGAAATTTCATAAAAAATGATAAAAATATTTCCAAGAAGTAAAAATAATATAATGATAAAAACGGAGTGTCATAAAAAAATGAGGCGACGACTCTTAAAAAGAAAATAAAAAAAGATAACGAGTATAAAAGTTGATTAAAAAACGTGTAACCGGAATTTGAGGAGAGTAAAAGCTCGGTTGGTACAGATCGTAAGGGAAGAGCATGCGCCGGCTCTAAACGAGAAAGAGAGTCTCACAGAGATGCGAAGTTGCGGAATCGTACGAAGTATTATGGCTTATGGGTCGTTAGTAAGTGTTTAGTGGCTCGTAAATATTTCGTAAGCTACCGCGGGGAATGAGCCTGAGGGATGAGGCGGGTTCTTCGGTATCCCGGGAATGACCCTCAAAAGAGCAGAAACGTCGTGGCGTAGAGAGATCTCGGCGCGCGTATCTCCGAGCTTTTGATGATGGAAGAAGCTCATTGCCTGGAGGATCAGAAATCCGGCAAGTTGAAGGTTGCGCATTATCCGGAGCTGTCGAGACATCGCTTTGAAATTATTTCTCTTGTGCAAGCGTTTTGGCATTCTTCGGTCCACGTCGGAGCAAAATCGTTTACCAATAATAATAATAATAATAACAATGATAGCAGCAACAGATACAGACATATCAATGATAAAATAGTGGTGTTTTGATAATAATAATGACAACAAGAATAATAATAATAATGACGAGGCAGCATATTTCATCACCGTAACATCCGGGGACAGAATAGAATTTTCGAAGTGAGCGTTCCTCTCTGACGTTTTGGACGTTTCCTTTCGAGAGCTGTCCAAACTCGAGGGTAAATACCATAAATTATTCTCTCCTATCTGTTTTTTTTTTGCCACATGTGTATCGTTCGGTCATTTGGTTGTTGAGAAATACGAGATACGTGAATCGGAGTCGGTGAAATATTTCGGCTTTGAGAGATTTTTCATCGGTGGACAGGAGGGGACAAAGTTGGAGAATCGACTAAAATGTCACGGAGGATTCTTTTTTTCTTTTTTGACGAGGAGAAAGAGATAGAGTGGAAATGGTCCGGGCGTGACCCGACAATCCCCGGGATCGGTTTTTTTCTCATTCTTTTTGTTTCTCTCTTTGGTTACGTCTCCGAGTGCTCGGGAAACGATCGACAAACGAGGGAAGTGTTGTCCCGAGGCTCGCAGTGATTTTCTCTGCTCTCGAGAGTGTATCCGATGTATCGGACATTCGCGCGGCTGGAAACGAGACAAACGTCGATGAGGCGACATTCATTTTCGCCGGAGTATACGATAGGAGAGCGGAGAAAAAAGCGGGCGCGTATAGGAGAACGCACGGCCAATTAGATTTATAGAAAGCGATGGCCCGGACTTTGCTCTCCGACAGCGGTGACGATCCATTCTCCCTGAAGCGCTCTGGACAATAATAATGAACCCTCTCGGAAGGAAAAAAGCATTCATCGAAGTGTGGTGGAAAATAAAAGGAATTAAAAAGTAACCAGGCTCTGAGAAAATGAGTCGTCGATAATATATTGAGAGGGAATTTTTTTTCCTCATCCGCCGCGCCGTAGCCTTTTCTTTTTCGTTCGGCACCAGTTGACTTATAGTCAACAATATATAATTATAAGTTTTAGATTTTTGGGAGAATTTGAGCAAGGTTCAATTATTGCCACACAAATTTTATATAATAATTATCGCCTATTCTTTCCGTATAGTTTCGACACGTGTGTACGTTTACAAGAATTTTACTATCAGATATATGTACAAATAAATTTTGAATTGGAAAAAACCTTCAAGACTTATCTGGACATTTAATATTTTACTCGTCGTAATCGTCTGATTTTTAGTGACATCTCGCGTTCATTAATTTTGACAAATATATTTGATTTCCTTGATCTTTCGATACGAGTCAAGTCGATATAATTTTCGTGTCTCAATAGATGTGTATGAACTCGGAAAAGAAAATAATCGAAGAAGCAAAAGTCATCAAGCGTGCCAATTTTTTCGCGCTATTTTTTTCGATCGCGAGAGAGAGAGAGAGAGTGCGTCCAGGACTTTGCGGGATGTTGCGAAGCTTGGTAAAAGTTCGGGCGGTGAAATTGTTGGCCCGGTTCCAATTTTCTCGTTTGCTCGCCGAGAAGAGCGCTCGGCTCGGGTTTTCTCGAGCGCGAATGCAGGAAAAGGCGTTTTCCCTATCGTGAGATGTCCGCTGATGGTTTTGCGAGGTGTCGACGAAAATCGTTCGATGGATTTGGGTCAGACGAAAAGGTTGAGGAAATAATGTTCTCGCGTGCTCTCCATGAGCTTAAAATAGGACGAAACGTCGATGAGGTCCTCTCGAATTTGTTTTCTCTCTCTCTCTCTTTTCCTCTCTTTTCCTCTTTAGCTTATTGTCCCAGAGCCTCGAAATATCTTCGTTAACGCCGATTCATCGGAAAGGACTTCGATCGTGGCGTATACGAAACCGCAGCGAGATTCGGTCGGAATAAAACGGAAGCGAGCTTCAATTCGGTCGCAGAGAATGTCAAGCGACAAACGCTTACGCTTGCTCTCCGATCTTTCGTAACTCCGAAAGAGAGAATTTGCAGTGAAAATTAAAAAAAATCGACATTTCCATTTATATTGAATGAACGAAATTAAGAAAAAAGACGATAAAATTAAAAGACAAAAAAATACAGTCATCAATTCAATTATAGAAATTAATGGAGACACGCGTTTATGAAAAATCGTTGAAAAATAATTAAACAAAATATATTTCGATGCATGTACGGTGCCCAAAACTTATGAGCGAGAAAAATGCACAAAATTAATCCGGTAGAAACAATTATGTGTCGCTGTTCCTCGTTCCCGTGATAATGGAAGATTATAAAGAAGAAAGGAAAAAATTAAGGAGAGGGAAGCGAGATAAATTGGGCGCGAGGAAAATTCGAAGTGCACGTGGAACATTTTGGCTCTGATGGGAAAAGCGTGTCGGGCGGGGAGCGGGGCTGAGGTAGGAGGGACGTGAGACTACCTCGGACAAATTGGAAGATGAATATCCAAGATAAAGTAGGAAAAAGGAGGGTCCAAGTAAATTTCACCGGCAAAGAGTGAGAGAGAGCGCGAGAGAGAGAGAAAGAGAGTTGGGTGGTCCGTGGATGCTCCGCGTAAATATCTCGAATTAATTGAAGCTGGCTGTAGCTCCCGAAATCTTGCTTCTGCCTTCTCTATCCCCCCAAAAGCTCCAGTTCAAACAGCCTTCCGAAACGTTTTAAAATCCTTTGACTCCGCGTTCCATGAGCTCCCGGCGCGCAAATTCTTTTTTTTCCTCAACCGAAATGCGCAAAATATTCCGTCAGCTGTCAACATGGACTAAACAAATGGAAGATTTTTCTTTGAATTCATATTGACTAGCTCTTTCATACATACTTTTTTAAGGTGATGTTTAACTCATACGAGTGAGAGAGAGATGGATTCACTCTTTTCCCGGAAATTTTAAAATTTTTCAGAATTAATGAGAGAATCACATTATATTCTTTTATAAAAAAGGAGCAACGTGGTTCTTTTCTTTCCTTAAAAAAATCTATTTTTCCAGAGAAAAGTGTGTAGCGAGACTTTGACCGAACGGACCACTTGAACATCACTTAAAAAGAAGATTTTTACGGTTTGGACAATTTTTAGCGAATCAAAATGAAATATACGTTACAATATTTCTGGAAAATTATTTTGTACCTTTAATTTTTTTATATAAAATACATTTCGCTTAAAATATCAAAATGTCCGCATGTGTAAATCATTTTTTAACCTTTTTTAACTTGATACATATACATTATACATCATACATGCATTCATACGCACTTTTCTCACCGCCTACACTTTTATTTATTTCATTTTCCAGGCTTTCATTCGCTCGAGTCGCTTTGGGAGAGGAGAATGTGCTTACCGAATATTCTACCGGGCAAAGCGCGGGCGTTTCTCTTTTAATCTCCGTAGTCGGCTCGGACGAGCCTAATCTGGACGAGAGGACACGGAGGGATGAGCTTTTCTCTTTTCCAGTTATCTTGACTGCGTATAATTTCATGACCGCGCAGAGGGTTGGAAAAAAGTTTCCAATTTTTTTTTTCCACGAATGTAACTGCTGCGAGCGAAATAATGAGAAATAACGAAAAAAAAGAGCGAAAAATAATCACGGGGGAAGATTGGAGTTTGAAACATTGACGACGTTCTTGTTATTTTATTCTGGCATAAAAGTAACGGAATAAGTAACGGTGTACCGAGCGAAATAATTCCGTCTTTGCCTCAATTCCACGCGCTCTCCTCTCACGAGCATTGTCAAATAAGCATTAGTTAGTCTTTCCTCCTCCTCCTCCTCATCCTCCTCTGTCTTTACGATCCTTGCATGTGTATTCTCGATCTCTTGGCTCTTCCTTCGTCATTTCGTTCGCAGCTCGCGTCGCTCACCTCCTCGACATCACGCATTCTAGTTGACACTACATCGTCTGCATACACACGTGTCGATCACTCACGCCAAATTTGGCTCATTCCTCAACGTCGACGCATATATATCGATCCGAATTTGTAGCCTCGGGAAATAATTTCGCTGCCATTTTTCTCTTTTTTACAATTCCGCGTGTTTTTTCGAAAAAAAAAACGCAATCGGTTAAAAATTAATGACAAATTTGAGTGAAATAATTATAAAAGATCATTTCACGATGCAATAAAATTTCTTTTATTTCGTTTTTCGTATAATGGCGAATAATGTGGACAAAAACGTTTTACGATTCCGATGAATTTTTTTTCGATGGTCCCTTGTTTGCTATAGAATTTTATTGTCGTTATTTCGATCTAGCAGTGACTCGCACGCGAAGGAATCGAGTGATAATAAAGCAAACAAGAATGCCGGGGGCTCGATGAGACGGCGCAGTGAACGTTCTCGTAAAACATCGCATTCAATTATTTAAATCGTATATATTTTTGTATATACGCGCTTCTTGATGGGTACCCCTTTGTTTGGACGAGTATATATTTTATGGACGATGCGTGTCAGCGACTTTCACTGGGAACGATTACATTTCGTTCTCGATTAATTTCAATCATTTTTCAGCCAGGAAGGACATTTCGTCGATAAAAACATTATTATTATCAATTTAATTGAGAAACAAGTTTTTCCGAAATGAAGTGGAGAATCTAATGCGAAGAAAAAGCCTCGATGGACAAACGCGTTTCAACTTTTGTGACAAAATGTAGTAAAAACGTTTCACGATTTTTTCAGGAGATTCTTGAGCTCGAACAAAATTTGTACTACAAGATTCTCGTTATTAATCATGCGATCTCGAGTAACATTTAGCCAGAACTATTTCGATCCGTAGTCTTGACGTTATATTGCGAGGCGAGAGAAACGAGCGAGGAATCTTCGCACAAGCGTAACGTGCATCAACGTGAAAAGCTTAATTTTCGTGGTTGCTTAACGATCGCTCTGGAGGGACCATAAAAGAGAGAGAAAAAAAGGGAGAAGGCAAATCAGAGATGGCGAAGGATGGAGAGAGAGAGAGAAAGAACAAAGGGAAATAAAGGGAGGGAGAAAGTGATGATTGACGACGTCTGTTGGACGTCGTCGCAAAGTCCAAGCTTCGTACAACGGCGACTCTCTCGCCGAGTCGTCTCGTTGCGCATTCCTTCCTTCGAACTCTTCCCTTTTCTTCCTCCTTCGCATGAATTACGTTCTCCAGAGAGAGAGCGCGAGAGACGAAAAATTTGCGATCAAAATCCGATCGCAACATCTGATTGCGACCGTCAAGATAAATGTTCTACGCGACTCTTAAAGATAATAAAATTCCTTAAACAAAAAAAACATCAATTTTTTATCACGAGCATTAAAATCAAAAGAACAATAAAATTATTTCTTTTCTTGGAGAATATAAATAATTAATCACGGGTTAATGCTCGAGCGTTTCGTTTCTCTTTTTTGTCTCACTCTCACGCGTGTATCGTCGAAAGAACGAGATAAAAGTCGGCGCGAACGCTCGCGAATAAATTAAGCTCAAAGTGCATTTTCTCTCGCGAGCAAACGAATAATTCGATCGATCGGGTCTTAATTGGTAAAAAGGGGCATTGTCGTAAATTGGTGGAAATGGAGAAATGCCGAGGTTATTGGAAGACGAATTACAAGGGAAGCTGAGAGGTCTCGATCGTGAGTGTGCGCGAGCGCGATTCGTGCCGGAGAAATATAACGATGACGAGGTTGTTCGAAGCGGTGCCACACGGAAACGGTCTGTCTTCCGTTATCGACAACCCATTACAAACCCATCACGCCTCATATATACATATATATATATATATATAAACATAAAGAGAGAATACGTAAAGAATATGTAGACGTACGCATGAAATTCCCTGAGTAACATGCTCGCGAGAGTTTTTGAGAGAGAGAGAGGAAATAAGAACGAAAAAGCTATAGAGCGACTCCTCTGTGGTGCTCGAACGTTAAACAGCGACGGTACACCCTTGAAACGTGAAATCATCGACTATTTTTGGAAGGACCTACAAAACCACGCTACTAATGGATCCTTGCTTTTCTATACGTAGTGTATACATGTGAGACACGTGAAAGAACACCGAGAGATTCGAGAAATCCATCAACCGAAAGTTTACGTTTGTTTCATCGAACGCTTCATCTAGCTCGAGTCACTTCCGTCTTGCGGGAACAAATACTTATCGTCAGTATATATGTATATTATGTGCTTTTTAAAAAAACGTTCATTACACGTTTTTACGATCTTGAAAGAGACACGAAAATAATTTCGATAAAAGGTGAAATAGACGATGCAGATAAGTTGTTGACGCGCTAGAAAACGATTTTTTTGTTTTCAATTGTTACCGATATATGAACTCTGGGAAAATCGGATGCGTATTTGAAATTGAATGTATTTTCTTTATATTTGTACTTTTAAAAAGCTCGAATTGATTTTTCTTGACTCACATCGCTATAACTTCTAAATCTTCGTTTCGTCTGACCTTTCTCTCGTACTCACGCAAATAATGAGAAATGCTTATTGAAAACTTATTGAAAAAACTTATTGAAAACTACAATATTTCCGGAAATATGTGGTGAATGTGTGGTAATTTTTACAAATAAAAATAAATTTTAAAATAAAATTTCAGGAAAAAATGACTTCCTTTTTCCAATATGAAAAGCTGATTAAAAAAATTTTTTTTTAGATCTTATGTAGGTCAAAATGTAAGAGGACTCGCAGGAATTTTCTAATTTTCTCGGAACATCGAAGCCGGAGCAATTAGCCTGTAAAAGTGTTGGCATTCGAGTCGGTGCTGCGTCGTCTCGAAATAATGGTAACGAACGCGTGCTTTGACAAAAATGTTTCAAAGCGATTCGTAAAGGAGAAGAACGGTAGAAAGAGGGATCTGCGATTAATCAATCGTCGGCGATCTCCCATCTTTTTCGATAACTCGTGCCAAGATCTAAAGAACATCGAGAGACCGGGTGCTCTCTCTCTTTCTCTCTATAGGAACGAAAGATAATAAACGGTTTGAGGAATACAAATTTCTCATATAAAACATGAAATTGACATGAGATGGTACTCAAACGATTTTCTCTCTTAAATTTAAATGAAAATAAAAATAAATTTATTACAGATGAAAGAGAAAGGATAAATATATGTATATTGTAGATCAAGTGAATTGTAATAATCAAACTTTACACTGCAATATATTATATCGATCCGGTGAATGATAAAATCTGGATGCCTCGTTTCGCCAAGAAGAATTGCGCGCGAGTCCGAAGAAAAGTCCGAGCAGCGTTTTCCGTTTTCCATTTATTTATTTGTCTCGTTCGGGGATTACGTGACCAGATTTACCAATTACCTCTGTACCCCAAACAATGAATCCGCGTGGAGGAAACAAAAGACATAATAAAAAAGAAGAGAAATAAGAGAAAGAAGAATAAAAGAGAGAAGGAAGAGAAGAAGGAGACGGAAAAAAGCGTATTTTGAGAGAAAATTCCAATATCACTCGAAAGTTGGCAAGTCTCGAAGCCGCACAGATGTAATCCGAGGAATGCCCGTGAGGCACCGAAAGTTACACCTTGACGGTGACGCGGTGAACAACATCAGTGAGAGAGCAGCAGCCGAGAAAACGAAATAAAAGGAGAGAAAATTCTTGCGCCTGATGTATCGAATCGAGGATTTTGGAGCAGAGACAGAAACAAAACAAGAGGGACGGAGAAAGGGGAAAAGGTGAGAAAAAAGGAAAGGGGGAGCTTGGCTACTCTATTATTTCAGATAAAACCACTATAGCGATTCTGATTCAGATCGTTAAGTAGTCACGCTCGAGACGGTGCGTAACAAACCGAAGAGCTGCTCGCAGCTACACCACAAATTATCGACGCGTTTTATTCTAGCACCGCATTTTTCCTCCGTTCTTCCTATCCGCTCCAAAAACCACTGTGCATCGCTTTTCATTGAAAATAATTAAAATTACAAATATTTTTTCTAATTTTTTAAATATTGATCTATCAGGGATTTCTTTTTTCGAAACGGAGAGATTTTATAACAATAAAATCGCTATCAAATTTTCATAATATATTATAGTATAATAATTAATAATAATAATACATGTTGGAAATGAAAAAGCGATTTTCATATACATGTAAAAGTAAAATAAATAAATAATTAAAGCAGTATATAGAAACGTTAAAATATTTGTGCATCGTTAGAAAGTTGTAATCGCAAAGTTTGTCACATCGGGGGTTGAGATGATGAGACGCGTTAAAGAGATATCCACGGATTTCAAGAAGAAAGTTGCATTCCCGAGGTTGTATATTTTAGGAAAAGTGTGTTGATAAACTGTGAAATTTGCCGGTGGTACGGAGCCGCCTCGACGAAGCAGCTTTCCATTATCGTTTCTATGGTTCTCTCATGAGAAAACGCCGGAGCTTCGATCCGTTCCTCGTTCTTGAAGCATAACCGCGATGGAACGAATGGAAGGAGAAAACTTTTCGAGCGCAGGTGTCTCACGGAGAGTACGATTGCGCCCGATTCGTTCCTATTCGCTGGCTACTTTGCCGTGAAACTCGAAGTCGCCATCTTGACGATTACAAACGAGTGAAAAACTAGAAGCTCTCTCGTTGCAACCTGCACAAAAGCTTATTCTTTCTCTCTTTTTCTACGTTTTCTTGTTTCTATCTTCGTCCTCTCTTTCTCTTTCTATCGTTCCTTTCGTATCTACAGTAAAGGTGTAAGCGAAAATCTCGACTCTGTCAGATCTCATTTCTGCATTTGCTTCCTCTCCGCTCTTCTCTCACTTCCGTCTCCAATAATTTGCAATTCAAAACTTCCTATATATCGCGAAAGCTCTCTCTTTTGTCTCTCCGGTTTCGAAGCAGTGATCTCATTCTTTTCCTCCGTGCTTTATTAGAGATAAAGAGAACCCCGGGAACAAATGTCATTTCAAACGACTCATTTCACACAATGATAATCATATTCGATAGAAACTTTTGGATGAATATTTCTTGGCCGGGAAAAGGATAAAGGTTACCGAATAAATTAGCGAGATATCTTGCATTATTTTAGGACCCGTGGCAACTTTAATTTAAAGAATTTAAAAAGACGGTAGAGCGTCTTCACGCCAAGGAATGCAAGAAAGCGATATATGAGCAACTTCAGGTCAAGCTGACTTATATCCTTACGGCTTACGATATACGAAAAGAATGCATTACTTTTTTGAGCTGAATTTTTCAGTATCGAAGGAAAAATCTGTAGAGCAAAAATTTCACTCGCTCTGACCCCTCGTAATTTTTCTCTACAGATTTCTCCCACAATATTGAAAAATTTCAGAAAAAAAAGAATAGGTATACTTTCTACGTAAATTTTTTATAAATTATTTTGTTAAATGTATCGATGCTTCAAAGTGTTTTAATATACTTAAAAAGTCATGCAATATTTACAAGAATCTACCTAATGGACATTTAGAGTGTTTTCAAAATTTTTACTTAATTAAACTTGCAGGTAACATTTTTTGCAAACTAAGTGAAAAGATGAATGAAAAGTTTTGAAATATATCATATATATATACATATAGCGGGTAAAATGTGGAAAAGTAATCAAATATCTGAAAGCCCTCGCAATTGCCAGGCATCTTGAATCGAGATTGTAATTAATAATATTACACAGTCGAATGAATTGATCTTTACGAGAGAGATCGTAGATAGGAAAGTTCCCCGAGGGTGCGGGTACGGTGAAAAGTTAATTTGAAACTTGCTATATAACGCGCGAGGACACTTCATAGCGAAAAGCCCTTAGTCGTGTAAAACGGAAATTGCGCGAGAAGGAAGCGAACTAGCGCGTAGAAAAACGAGAGGAAGAAAAAAAGGTTGAATTTAACGATCGAGCAGAAAAGGCGTTCTTTATTTTTTCGCTCTTCCTCGTGTATGTATTTTGCAAGAGAGCTCACGGTGAACTGTTTATCTGGAAAATTGACGATGTTGCTCGGTCTATAAATCACTCCTTGGGAGTGTAACGCAAATAGCGCTAAAACGTTGATGCTCGCGAGAGGAAAAAGGGGAAAAAAGTGACTTGAATTCGGGCAGAAAAAAAGGAAGGTATGCAGAGACAGAGAGAGAGAGACCCACATGCACAAGAGGAGAGAGGAGGAAAAAAAAATTAAGTGGAACGAGTCAAGGCTCGGAGAAACGGCTCGCGAGGTTTTTATTGAAGAGAACATTCACGTGAGCAGGGTGAAGGAAAAATTCTTTCGTCTTGAATTCGCCGTTTATTTTTTCTTTTCATTTATTCTTTCTTGTCCCTTTTTTTTCATTGCAAAAACGTCTCGCTCATTTCAGCCCCTTTCTTCGCTCCTCCGAATGCAAATTACGTCGAATGAAAGAGACGATCTGAAATGCGAAGTATATATGATGGCCTGAGCTGGAGAGCGAGAGAGAGAGAAGGAATATTAAAAAGAAAAAAGAAAGGAAAGTAAAATGGTACACGCGGGTGAAAAGCAGAAACGACGTTTCGAGCTCACAGACCGCAAGAACAAACATTTGTTTTTCCCGCCGTTCTCGCGTATAGCTACCCTTTTTCTCTCTTTTCTCTGTAATGTTTTCGAATATAATATATGCCCTATCCTAACAAATACGAGCGATACGAGAGGTTGGACACGAGAGCTTTACGTTTCCCCTTCACCTTTCTTTTTTTACGGATCGCGAGGCACGTGTTTTCCAAAATGCCGCCAAACACTCTTTGATCCTAATTTTTCGGGCCCTTTTCATCTCGTCGGAATATTTACAACGAGTTTTTCAATTAAATCTCAAGATTTAAATATTGTTCTTTGTCAATTGTTTCATCGTCGTTTTCTGCATTTTTCCCTAGAGAGGTACAAAAATCTGAGGATCGTGTACACGCTTTGCAGCCGGCGAAATCGCGCGTCCGTCGCGGGAACGCGCCTACAGCGAATGGATGGAGAAAGCGAAAGATTGAAAGAGAGAGAGAGAGAGAGAGAGTAGAGGGATCGATAGTTCGCGACTTGCGCGTGGTCCGCGGACAAGGGAGAGCGCGACGGACGCGAGAATTCTCTCGCGTGTTCGTATGTTTCCCTTATTTTTTTCCCCTCATCGAATCCTTCCGCTCTTATCAGCCCTTTTTCGCTCTTATCGGATCTCCGGAATGAGGATCGAAGAGATGAGAAACAATGCTAAACACGATTGAAATTTAACGACGATGATAATGGAAAATGATAATTGCACCGAGGGCCGGAAGAGAACGCGAAAACGGAGGAGAAAAAAAAATAAAAGCAACAGAGAAAATGAGATGGAAAAAATAAAATGAAGGACTTTTCAAAAGCTGATAAACGGTATAAAAGAGAATCTGTAAAAAGTGCTCAAACTGTAGCACACGAAACTTTCGATCCTTTTTATCGGGAGGAGAGAAAAAAAAAGAAGAGAGCCGATATGAGAGAGAGTTTTTACGTTACGGAAACGAGCGTTACGTGTCTACGAAGATTCGAGGAGCGCATCGGAGAGGAAAGGAGAGATAAAAAGGGGAGGGTGAGACGAAGGGAGCTGCTGAAACTATTTTCCGTGTATAGAGACTCGAATGAAGAGAGCAGAGGGCGACCAGAGCGCGCGGCTGATCGAAAGCTAAACTTTTCGTCGCCGGAATCCTCGACGGAGCTTATTTGCTCTCCCTCGAGCCTCCAACTCTTTTCTCCTCCATTCCTTTCATCACTCTTTTTCACCTTTTTTTTCAAGGTGCCCCAGGGAGAGATGAAATTTCGCATTAATTTCTTCACTCGACGAATTTGCGAATATACATTTCGCAATTAAAATATTTGCAAAGCGATGAAAAATCTATATTTTGCAATTTTTTTCTCGTGAATTTTTCATTTGCGAATATACTCTTGTGTACAATTTTTATGAACAGATATCATAAAATGTAGATGAAAAAATAATTAAAAATCTTGAAGATAAAAATTGTTTGCACCCATTTTTTAATCATTTCATTGTTCTCGCGAAATTGACTCCATTTTCTCACAGTTTTAGTGAACGTCTCACAAGGTGGATGGAAGAAGATATTAGCATCGTGTAAAACGACTTATGAAAAAGAGAGAGAGAGAGAGAGGCAGAGAGAGTGAGATAGAGAGCAAAGGGCTCGGTGTGCAGTATATGCCGGATCGTTTGTCTCGGATGTCACTGCGAGCGCGAATTTCGCGCCCGACCTGACATCGAAATAGACTCGTGCTCGGCACAGCCTCCATCTCCGTCCAATCTACTAAACATCCATCTCTCTTTCTCGCACTCAAATTTATATACAGATTCGCAACTGTACGGTCTGCAAAAAACGGGAAAAAAACGAAAGAACGGCTAAAGAGGAAAAAAATGAAGAGAATCTCGCATCGTGGCCATTTAAACAAAATTAATTACGTTATACGAGGCAAGATAAACCCGCGGACGAGGCAAATAAATCAATCTATTAAAAGCCCGAAAGCTCGCCACTTTATTGGCCGAGGCTCGATTAGAATAATTGAACAACTCGGAAGCTGCTCTGATATTCGCAGAAGACGAAAAAAAGAACGAAAAAAAAGGATACACACATTCATCCATTCTTATATAATTGATGCCAAAGTCATTGTTCTTCCTCGCTCGCTGTATATTCCTATTAACGTCAACAAAAAAATCTTTTTTTAATCGAGAAAAAAGCGATTATTATTATACCTCAAATAATGATAATTTATGTACAACGCAACTTTCCCTCTGCTTCCCTTTTAATTCGTTTTTTTTTTTCATTTTGCCTCGTCTTGTGACTTGTTTCGTTCCCGTAATATCGGGGATGATTTCTTTGTCCCGAGCACGCGATATCGGACGATGTATAGTGAAAACTGAACGTACGCGCGTCACGGAAGCTCGAGGAAAGTTGGCGATATCGATCAGCTGTTTATCTCGGCGTAGTCTCGCGGTAAACGACGAGACGAAGCGACGAGACACACCCCCGGCTCGATATATACTCACACAAAAAGGGCTCACATATTTAACGCCGAAAACGATATTCTCTATGTACCGAGCAGACGTGCACACGCTCATCCACGAAACGATTCGCCCTGAATCGAGCACTTGGATATTCCCTGATTTCGTATTAATCCGGACGAGTGCACCGGGAAACTACCCTCACGAGAAACGGCCGCCCTAATTTAACACGAATACATCCCGGAAATGAAAATCCATCGTCCCAGAATACGTCCTTTATACCGATAAATATTAATTGATGTGTCTACAAATGAATCATTTCGTTCTACATTCCCGTTTTATTATTCTTCAATGAGACTGTAACGATATTCATTTCTCAAACGCAAAATAAGTGTATTCATGCATGAGGTGAAAAATAAATCGAGAAATATTATACTTTATATATGAAACTAGCTGAGCCATACGTTGTTCTGCCACTGCAAAAGTTCGTAAAAGAATGCTGTTAATTAAATGTCTTTTTATATCAGAATTACAAACAAAATATTGAAAGAAAATTCGTCTGAAAATAAAATAAAATTTTTTTCATCTTGACAATAGTGCCACCTATCTGGTCAAATTATAGATATAAGCCATCGCGATAACTCCATAAATAAACACAAAAAATTTCATCGAAATCGGTCCAGCAGTTTAGGAGGAGAAAAATTAAATACGTAAAGCGGAATTTTATGTAAAAAAATAAAGGTAATTTGTTAATTTCTTACGTGATAGGAACAATTCAAAAAAAAAGGTGAAAATATCCACAAAATTTTCGCTGCGCAATCCAATCGTCGGATTCTGCATTAAAACTGCATAAATATCGAGTTTAATCTTTTATCTGTAATTAATCACATTCCGTATACGGAAGTGGATGAAACTCGCTGAAATATTCTCTTTTTGTTTATCGTGAAAAAATTATTCCAGAGCGAAAATTGATACAGAGTGGAAAGGGATCAACGAAAATAAAACGCATAATACATACACGAAGGTATTTAAAATATGAATGCCCTCGGTTATATTTATAACCATATGGATTTTAGTGATCAAATATGCATCAACTTTTCCATAATTTACACAAAAGGATTGAACTCGGTTCTCGATGCTCGTCGCGGGAAAAAATTGTAATAAAAATGGAAAACAGAACTATTAATGAGGATAGAGAAGAGAAAAAACCAGGTGATAAAACGAAAATTAATTATCGAGAGTATTCTTTGTCTCAAGTTGGCTCTTGGATTTACGGATATTGTTGGCGAGGAGGTGGAAGAAAATTCAATCAAATTGCACGAGGATTCTTATATCCGTTAAAAAGAACGTGATTCTCGTGCTATTTAATCGACAGATCGCAGAAAAAGAGCGATGGAGTGGGGCGAAAAGAGAAAGGGAAAGCAAAAGCACACGGATTGAAGATAAAGGGTGAATCCATTGGGAAAACGATTCTCGTCTATTGCTGGAATATATTTCCGAATGAGCTGAGAGCTCAATGTTGGAAGCGAGAGATAAAGTGCATGGATGCACCGGCGGTAGGAGAGAGGAGAGGGGGAGCGAAGGTGAGGGAAAAAGAGAGCGAGAGATCGCGTCGACAACGGGGGGAGCGAGAGAGCTCCGGGTCAACTAGGATTAAAGCTCTTCCCGGATATTTCATCTGAAATCTATGACTGTGATTTTCCACGAGTGACGCACCTCGCGTTTTCCCGATTCGAACATTGCCGAGGAAAAAGTTCGGCATGAAATATATGAGCTAAAAAAGAAAACGAAATATATCGGAGTGAGCTCACCTTTGCGAAGTCAATCTTGAGTGTGCAGCATCCCGAGTAAATGTCCATTCCGTGAAGTGCCTCCTTCGCCCGGGTCGCCGACTCGACCGAATCGAACGTGAAGATCGAAGGATAAAGTTAAGGATTTTACATGCTTATTGAAATTCATATGTACATATTTCAAATAAAAATAGAAATTTAAGTAAATTCATTAAAAAAATAATATTTTTTCAAGTTGTTTTTTTTTTAATTGACGTTTAAAAGTCTTGTTTCGTATACGAAATTGAAATATTTTTTAGGAATTTATTCCCGTTTATTTAATAATAACGAACATTGTTTCTATATTTTTTATTCAATTCGATTTCCCCTGTTTTACGTGTCAATTTCTTATGTCGTCTGCAATCTGTGCCCAAACCCCTTAGGAATAATTACTCAAGTGTTCTGTTGTTCATGTCGAGAAGATTAATAGCAATTATATTGAATTTCGTTCAAGATGTTGCTTGGAGTTGAGAGAAGAGTAAATACATAATTGATGAAAGCGAGCGAATAATGACTGCGAATGATGGAAACCTTTTGGAGAAGAGAGATAACGAAATTTCATGTCGAATAAGTCCATTGTTCTTGGATTGATTGTGAATGACCGTGAACCGAATGTTTCCGTTTGATAATACACGCGATTGACGTCGTACGTTGGCTTTTAATGCAAGAGTCGAACGAGCTCGGGCCTCGAGCGGGCACAACAGTCGTTTTAATATAATAAACTCGACTACGGAGCTGGAGAATACAAAGTGTGGAACGATCGTGGATCTCAATTCCCTCTGAGCCAATTCCCCGGGCAACAAATGTAACTCGATTGAGCTAACTTTCCCCCATAAAATCATTTCCTCTCGACGTTTTTCTAGTACTAAATTCAGCTCGAGACTTTAAATTTGAAGGAAAAAAAAAGGTAAAAATAAAAAAGACTTAAAAAAAGAAATTTGAAAATATAAAAAATAAATAAAACTAAATAAATAAATCGCATCATCTCTTGATTCTGCAATATTGACGAAAAGTCAAATGTAGGAGAGTGCACTCTCTCTCTGAAATCCGCGAGGCAAATTTAACGCTAGTAACCCCAGTGAAAAAAATCTATTCGCGACTACTCACTTGCGATACATCCGGGGCTTATCCGTTCAATCGACAAATTCTCCCGTTTCTGCGCAATGCTTTTCTTCCCGACACCGATAATCCGGGAAGATCGATGCACCGATATACTTTATCCCTGATAAATACGAGATGCTCTCCGACAGGAAAAAAGGCAAACGCGAATGTCGAGTAAGACGAACCTCAAAATCAGTCAATTTTGTTTGCGAATATAAATTTGTTTTTTTTTTTTCATTTGGTATTTCAAGATTCAAAATAGATTTTACGATGGAGATAAATTTTTCGTACTCGTTTAGCAGCCGAAGAAAATGATCATTCACTTATTTTACACATGCAATAATAAAAAATTTAATTAATATTGAAAAGGATATTCGACCATGGCCTGGACTCCATTTTTCTTGAATATGACGATTCGTTGTACTTGCCCACTGGGAGCACTGATAGTGTGCAAGACGTCCTGAAATCAGAAAAAAAAACCATTAAGATTCGGAGAAATGTGAAATTTTCGGAAAATTTTTATCGGGAAAACGATTGTGCGGAATTCGCGTGGGAAGCCGCGAGTGGGATGGAAATTTTTGGCGTCGGCGAATTTGGGATAAAACTCGAAGGGACGTTGTAGAGATCTGTGCATCAAGATTTGAGTCTTATAAGCTGTGAGCTTCGGGCGATGGCTACTTGCCAGAAAATTGAAATTTTTCAATCCCGTTCGGAAACGGAAGTCGCTGCTGAGTTGTCAAGTAAATTAGCGTTCGGTCTCGTAATGAACGAATTACTCATATTGCCGGGAATTCGTTCCGTCCTGAATCATTAATCGAAAATTACGAGATTGTTCATTTTCATTAGTTATCTGTAGAGACACGTTAGTGCGTTGGCGCGAATCATCGAAATACACCAAAAGGAATGAAAAAAAATGAAAAAATAATTAAAAGCAAAAAAAATCATTTTCTATCGATTTTTAGCTTGTGAAATTGATTTGCATAATAAAAAAAACATCAAATTATTCCAAATTTATCTTTATATATACTCAAGGAGTGAAGGAAAGAACAGAAAAATTTAGGAAAATGAAATAGGGTGATTTTTCATGACAAACCCTGAGTGAGAAAAAGCGGTATGTTCACGAGTGAGCTGCTTTTGAAAAAAGAATGAAGCCTCGATTGCTATTCTCTCATTTAGGAGGCTATGTTTGTCTCTCGGTCGACTCTCCGCCGCTTTTCCGTGTTTTCGGTATGGGCGGCAGGTGGAAAAGTGCTACTTCCATATCCTCTTAAGTCGAGAGGGAGAGAGAGACAGAGAACGAGGCGTATAGAAGGGGTTTGAACGACAACTCGAATGGTATTATACTCTCTTCCGACACCAGGTGAATTTCCCTCGGGTCTAACGTCCGCCCTATCGCGCTCTCACTCTCGCTCTCTCCTTTCGCCCTCTCCCTCACGTGTGAAACCTTTTGGCCTCGCGTGTCGCGAGAAAACGGTCAGATGGATGGACAGACATAAATGGAATATATAGTATTAATATCCGTGGAGCGAACTCTACGAATCGATTCTGAATTATCAATGGACTCGCATATTAACGTTATTCGTATTCAATCAACTCCCTGACCCAATTTCCCCTCTTCTTTTTCTTCTGCAATTATTCATAAATAACAAATTTGACGAAACACACTACTGAGAATTCATGATGTTTTTAATAAAAACAATTTGTTTAATAATAATAATAAGCAATAAAAAAATGAAAAAAATACCGATGAGGAAAATATTAATGTGAAATGAATGTAACATCAGCGTGTTGAGCTCCGTAAAATTCTCGAGGTAAGTGACATTAGCTTGAGTAATGGATTCAATCTATATTCCAAAATCGATTTAAGCCATTTGCGATATACTCCCTTCGTAGAATAAAAGAATAAAACGAGTTCTGATATCGAGAGGAAAAGAGCTGTGAAAGATGCACTTTGCAAGAGAATAGAAAAAAAAAAGAATTGAAAAAAACAAAATGTATATGTAGGGAAAAATGGATGGAACGCGAAAAGTATTGAAAAAATAAAAAAAGAGTTTCATACGAAAGTCCCGGTCCATAATCTTCGAACCATGGTGATAAGCTCGTGCAAAAATATCCTCGCTCTTTTACTACAACCTCGTGCACATTACGGATAAATTCTTGGTCCGAGTACACAAGATGTAACTCGACCCCACACGTTAACCCTGCTCTCTGCTTTCTCTCCCTCTGCTCGCTCGCTCCGTCTCTCTCTTTCGTTACACCCTTAACTCGAGTGTATCGTATGCGAGCCATTCCCCGTGTACACACAAAGAGCCACTTTATATCCACTTCGAGGTAAAGTCTCGTCGAAGGAGCAGAGATAGGGAACATTCAGGAAGCAACGAGGACAAAAAGAGAGAGGGAGGGAGGGAGGGAGATAAAAGTTGAGAGCTCGATAGACACCGTGGAGAAATTTTTTTACCGAATCTCGTCTCCCTCTTTTATTCTTCTACCCTCTATATATTTTTTCCACATCTCTTTAAAAACGATAAAAAAATCGAGCTTTAAAAGCTCAAGATTTATTCTTCGAGATTTCTTCTTTTCCTTGAGCTCTGTTCCTTTTGATTATGAAATCTTGCGCCTCTCGAGACTTCTCCTGGACTGAATTTACAGATGCAGTCACACAGGATCTTGCTGTCTCCTCGGAAGAAGAGGAAATACTTCGCCGTTGTACGTTCCAGATAGTTTTCAACAAGATCGAGATGTGGAGATGTATTTACAGGTATATATGTGTATTTGCTAAAGTTTTTCAACGACGATAGAAATAAGGGCATAAAATACGTTTATTTTCCGTTATATATTTTTGTGCTCTTGATGTCCACAAAAATTCTCGTTTCTGCACGATGAAAAATATGTACCCGCGTACATGAATATAAAGTTTATAAAAGCCCTTCGGTAGCTTGTTTATATTCCTATCACGTCCACGTCACTCTCCGTTTTTTTTTCGAACTCTCTTTACGAATATACCTCGACCACTTTCCCAAAGTTCGCCGGTTACGCTTTATACATTTATTTTTATGGGCTCGAGTGTCTATACGAAAAAATCGGGTGACCCAGCTTCCCGTGTACTCTTTTGGATCTATTTATTTTTAACTTTTTAACCCGGTATATATTATCCTCATTTTGTTCATCGGTCGACGTATTACGTGCATTTTTTGATAACATCTACTTTTTGTTAAGAAAAAAGAAGATTCTTCAAGGTGAACGAGGTAACGCTGGCCGTTTCCAAACTCAAAATAAATCAAAATTGTTACGTTACGCAAAACCGATATCACGTTACTCATTATATCCCCACATATATTTTTGATAGAATTCATTAGCATAAAGTAGCCGATTTCAGTCCGCTAGTTTTTTCTCTCTGAGTCTCAAGAGTGGACATATATTTAATTACAAATTAGCGATAAGGGTAAATTCATCAATGGAAAACTCCTCGTTCAAAATTACTGAATTTTTAATTGTGGAATTTTAATTATGCATCACTTGGCGTACTTTTTTACTATTGGAAAATAGATTTTTTTCAAGTGTCTTTAATACTCTACTCCGTGAAACCTAAAAGTTTCAGGAATGCGCAAACGCAAACACACGGAATGAAAAAAACCAACTGAGAAGTTTATCGGTCCCCAGCGACTTATGAGGGTTTCTATTGGTAAACTCTATATGCACTTCGAACACATCAGTTTAATCATGCGTGAGTAGGATCATTCGACAATTGAGTTCGCGTCCGTTATTAAGCATGTCACGCGGCGGTGAACAAAAAGTCTGTAGCTGCAAAAGACACGATGTGGCGCGAGTGTCCATTGGGGCGTCGGGAATAGCGCGTTTCATGGACGCTCAGCGCCGGCCTTAGAAAACGTTTCGCATATATTCGTGTGCGAGCTTATTATTGAGAATGTCACATCATGTCAACGAGAAAAAAGTATTCGTCATTCCTCTTAATGAGTTATAGTTTACTTTTCGCTCTGATTTTTATCCTTTTTCTCATATATCCACGCTCGACTAATTACTGTCATCGTCTGCGCAGCGTTGGTAAGTCTCCTGCATATTCCTGTGGGTGTGCGAGTATCTCGCTTTGAAAATGAATCTCCTCAACCATTTCATACACGGGATTCAAACTTTATTCAACCGAAAAAGAGACTTTTTATTTAACCAAAGAAAAAGTAAGCTCGAAAGAAAGACAACAAATGAGAAGCTAGACAAAAAAAGTCACAAGAGAGAAAAAAGGAGATTATAAAACGCGCACTTATAACTATAATGACAGTAATGTGGCTTTTGATCCTCTTTTCCTCTTTACGGAATTACATTATTCTCATTTCCTCTCTTTTTATCTATCTCTGGCTGTTATTCCATCTCAGTCACTCGTCGAGATTCGCAAAGTCGAGCATCAACTCTGAGGACGCGATAAGCTCGTGTCCGTAACGGCGACGGATTCGCAAGAACGCTCATTGCGCGCTGTCACGACGGAAAGCCTGGGGGATGTGAGCCATCGGTAATCGGGGGCTGGTTCTCATCCGATTGCGCAGTCGGATGGAGTCATACGAGCTTGAAAGAATGGAGGACACGCGGAGGGACGGGCAGTTGCCGCGAGAGCAAAGGTTTTCGCAAATCCGGATTCACAGAGTTCTATTCTCTCCCTCTTCATCTCTCTCTCTATGTTTCTCTTTCACTCGTACTCATCTCTCTCTCTCTGTCTCTGTGCTTCCGGTCTAATCTCGGACCTCAACATATATCGCACTCGACTGTGGTTCCTCTGTCCATCGCATTGTGTCCATGAGCCCGGGATTAGAGTCTATATAGAGAGAAATATACCAACTGCGCTTCCTACGCTTATCACGTCCAGAGAGTGCACCGGAAAGCCGCCAAACTTGCCAAAAAGAGGAATCCCTACATTTTCCTACCTAATGATACTTTTTTACTACCGTTTTTTACACACGCTTCATTCTTTTACACACTTTGTATGCTCTACTGTGTGGTACTAATTTCCATGTATTTAAAAAAACAATTATTCAAACGCGAGTGAACGTCTATTCGATAAAAAACACTTCTTCGCTTTCAAGGAAATTGTATAATATTTCAATGTTTGAATAACAATTTTTGGATATAAGAAATGCAGGAAAAACGGGTTCACATGCTCATTATAAACGTTATTGAAAGGAATTCAACTTGTTTTTAAACCAATGTGGATAAATATCGACATTGTGATGCTTTATAAATATCAAGTATTTTTCTTTTTCGTGATGCTCTACGTATGGCGCTGATCTTATCCATTGGAAAAAATTTCACGTTCATATGTGGGGGAGGTGATAAGGATGTATAAGAAAGAGGGGACACGTATGCGCACGTCTGGACGATAGATGGGAATCCTGCTTCTCTAATCCTCGATGTATATGTACATACGAGAGAATTTCACGTGCCAACATACCTCTGGAAGAGAAACGTGTATATAGGAGAAACGTAAATGGGTTCACAGCGTGGGATACGGAACATTTCTATATACAGTCCGAATCTCCGAAAAATTATTCCCACGAATCGAGTACTTTATCTCGAGAACGATTTTCCTTCAATTCAGACAATTTCTATAGTAGTTTAAATAACGTAATAAAAATGCTCAATATTCTTTTTAGTAACTTATGATATTTTGAAAAGTGGTTCGAATTCTAAGCAATTATAAATATGTACATCGTGCACATTGTTCGAACGAAACAATTTTCCAAATTTGGACAATTTTTCATGACAGTGATCTGTTAAATAAAAAATTGAAATGATATTTAGGCTTAGGTGTTTATAATGAATTGTTTTTAGGAAAGTACTGAGAACTTGTACTGTAAGCTTGTCTATTGTGAACGTAGGATTAGGTCCGGAAGCATTGATATTGGCTAGCTTCGAAGGTTTGAGCTTGATCGAGGCAAAGAGAGCCTAGCCGGAGGTTCGCCTGAAGCATCAGCCGATCAAATGCTCATTCGCTTCTGATCCTTCTGGCAAATATCGATCGATTTATTTCCCCGCAATCCCGATACCCACAGGCAAACTCGTTACTCATAGAGATTCCTGATTACGGTTGAGCAATCACCGATTATTGGGGATTCGAGAAATTTTGTAATCAACTCGAAAGCCTGATAATAACTTTAAACATTTCGCGGTAAAAAAACATATTAATTCAATTCTTTTTACAAATCTTTTTTATTTTTAGGTAGGTATTATATAATAAATTTACAAATACATTTTGTATTGAAATGAAAATAAATAAGGACGAATCACAGAAAAATATCGAAGACGAAAAGTTTAAGATTGCGTGGATTGAGTTCTCTTCGGAAACTTCGATATTTGAGGAAAAGTACGAAAAACATATGTATATACTAGAAACACGAGAAATTCTAATACATCGGCACTTCTTTTTCTCGGGCGAACAGCTCATGACTCGACGGATGAAGTTTCAAATTCCTTTCAGAAACGGATGTTCCTTCGCACGTTCCTGTATCAGAGTTGTGTATATGTAACCGAATACACACGTGAGTCGCGAATCGCTGAGTAAAGGGTATAGTAGATCGACAAACTTTCATCGTTTCATCATATATTGTTGTTTTTTGCATCCTGAATTTTTTCACGTTGATTCCTTCTATGCTTTTGCTGCGCTAGAGAAAAAATGGAGAGGAAAATAATGAAAATCGAGAAAACGAGATACACGAAACGAAGTGTTTGAATGAACAATGTTTATGTTTCTCGAGTTCATTCATTCCTCTCTCGCACAAGGATAATGACAACAAGAGCTCCGAACGTTATTGCTTCGGTGGGTAAACTGAAATCAGGTGAGAGTGTACGAAGCTCGTGAAAAATTTAGCATCTCGAAGAAAATATGAGGCAGGCTGTGATAAAGAATAGAGCGAGTAGGAAGAGAAGGAGCCGAGCTCGGTGCGGTATCGCATTCATGAATCTTATTCCTATATATGTATGTGCCAGATGAGGAAGAGAGCAAGAAAAGATGCCTTGAGGATTCTTTTTGTACGGGCAACTCGGTGGAACTTTGTACTCGGAGCTCGGAACTTCAGTTCTTTATCTATCTAACTCTTGGCGATCTATTTTATTCCAGAAGTACAACTCCGTGGAATGGTAAAATGTTATTTCCAGAATAGATGAGTCGAAAAATTGTTGAATAATCGCCGGAATTTTTTTCCTATTTTAAGTATGCATAAGTATAAAAGATCCACAAATACAAATTGAAGAGTACTTTCAAGTTCAGTTTTTCAAACTGTACCACAACGAATAAGTTATTATATTTTATAAATTAGAAATTTCTTCCTCTATGTGGAATAATTAAACTTTAAATAATTAAACTTCAGTTTAATTATTCGATTTTGAGAGAGAAATCCGAAACTCACGAAATCTAGTAACTTTCTTGGTTTTGATTGCTCTTAATCGTATATAATAATAATAATAAACCGCAATCATAGCAAAAATAGGGAAATTAAAAAGAAGAGGTCAAAGACTGGTAGAAAGTAAAAAATAAGTGATGTGAGGTGAGGCTGGAAAAACTCGAAAATGGTGTGAACAGTAACTTAGAAGATCGATTATTATTTGTTAAAGAATAATAATAACAATAGTACGAATTCGCAGAAAAAGTTCGAAAAAACGTTGAGAAGGAACAAGAGGAAAATCAGAGATAAAAAACCCTCCACTTTGGTGGTTGGATCCGACACTTCCCAAAAGGTTTGAAACCTTGAAATTTAACCATGACCCGTTCCGCTTTTTGCCAGTCGGAAGACGTAATAACTTTTGATCAAAGGAACTTGTTGCTGTTTAGTACGGCTGTAAATTTCAATATAACGTCGTCTCGATTGCGAAAATAATAAAGCGTGCGTCACGCTCGGTGGGAAATTCAAAGAATGCGTGTGAGCACCTCGTACGAGAGTTTAAGAAACTCTCCTACACTCGGTCTTTGACGCAAAAGATCTTCCGGAGCGCTGTGTCTGTCACAACAGAAATGTCAAATAAATTTTAGAGGATTAATGATTTTCGAAATCCAAGAATATTTCTCTCGGGACACTCTGTACTGGGAGAAAATTGAGACGTAATTTGAGAGTCTCTCGCTCTTTTGCGCTTTAATTATATATTTATCTATACACAGGCATATATCTGTGCGTTGCAATCAAACTTTCCTGCTAACGAAGAAAATTTGCATGACTGCCAAGTACGAAGCAAAATGAGAAACTAAAAGGCGATTCGCGTCAAAAAAAAGAACGGGAGGGGAAAAACACGTGCGGGGAAATTTTAATAACTGCATAAGCACGTGGACAAAGGTGAGAGGTCGAGAATACCCGCCCGGACTGATAGCTACGCGCCGGATAATCATTTTTCCTCCGATTCCTGAGCGGCATCCACTTCTCGTGACGTCGGCCTCTCATTAATCAGCCGATCGGTGGGTCTGACTCGGCGTTAAAGTGATGAAGAGCCCAAGAGAGCGAATACAAGAAGGGAAAAAGAATAAAATCGTTGACTTTATTTCCATCATCGTCGATATCGTGGTGATTGCATTCTGGAATAGAGATTAACTCGTAATCGTGATCGCTTTTTCCCTCTACCGCGTGTCCCACTCGGTCACCCCATAACCTACGAAAACTTCCAGCCTGAGAAAAAACGATCGATCCTGAGCGTAAGATTGGAGAAGTGCCCGGGCGTGAAGATATCGAAGCTTCATCATATTTTTCTCCGCTCCACGTTTTTATGAACAAGACCTTCTTTTTTATAGGCCATCGAGGAAACGTGGACAGCATCCAGTTTGCGAGAATTTCATCCGGAAAACGCGAAAAACGGAAGAAAAAACTTCTCGACAAAATGGCGGCAATCGGGTATATCCCACGAGATATATGTTCTACATACGTATATACAGATACTCATGTATATCAAGAATTGCGGTAGAGATTCGAGGCTAATACATTTTACCGAGTTTCGGCGATTATATGGGGCATTCCATACCAAAACATGTTATCGACACTTGCATCTGCTCCAAGTATTTTTCTTTATTTTATTTTCACTTTTCTGGGTTGTTCTAGCTTCAAGATCAGAGCCATTACCTTGAAACATAGATAAAAGACTTTCCAAGCATATAGCTTACATCCCGATTTCAGCGAGACAAATTCAAATGTCACAAAATTCTATCCGAAAAAAATCAATCGTCTTTCTCTTGGATGAAAAGTTTTGCCGACAACCAAACAGTAGAAGGAAATTAAAAAATAATATTATGTTGCAACAAATTGAGAAAGGGGGAAAAAATATCTACGAACGTAATCAAATGAAAATATTTTGTTTGGTTCACGCGATGAATTTCTCTATAAAACTTTTTCATTTTATTTCTGGTTTGCAGTTCTATTTCTCATGCAACAAATGCTTTGTGCTCATGTAGTTTCGACAAGGTTTAGATTATATGTATATTCTTTCGGAATTCGAAAGTAAGCAATTCTAAAAAATCATAGTTTTCACGAGTAGTGAGTGGTAAATTTGTGACATCATGATGAACATGAAAAGAGCTCTAGAATTTTGACTTTACTACTCTTGCCATAAAGAGTGAACAACTTTTGTTTCTCAAAATATACGCGTAAAACGTTGAGGAGGACATACGTGAAAAATACAAATAAACTTACATCGGCTCTCTATCTTCTTTTTTTATAAAATTTTTTTCCGTTTCTTTGTACCGATGAATGGGCGTTAGGAATGTTGTTTCGTCACGATTATACGTCAATGAAATTCGTTCCAAAGACTGGACGCCGTTTTTCAGCACTCGTCGGGAACGCATGGGAAAAGAGCGTGAAGACGATATTCGCAGCAGAAAAGAAAAAAATTCGAAGGAGAATAATATATGGCGAATCGAAAAAGTTTTTAATTCCTGCATAAAATATATCGAAATATTCTACGACCCGAGGACAAAGGGCAGAACAAATGTAAAGTATCAAATTCAGAAGAATATTAAAATCTCTTACGGAAAAGGGTCTTATCAATTTTTCTTGTCTCAAGAGTGACACACTCTGACACACAAAATTTCTCACATGATCTCAAACCTCAAATGTACTGACATTTTCACTAATGTTCACTCTATTCTAATGCAATTTTTCTACACATCAAGGGCTTGCCCCTAGTATAATAAACGAGGACATATCTATCTACGTATAAGAAGAAATCGTTAGAAGTGATTAGTTCAATTTTTCCCAATAATATGACTGACGACGTGTGCTTTTCCTGGTCGTTATTTTAGATTGGTCGTTTTTTCCTCACCGTTTCCTCTTTATGTTCTTGCGAAAGTAGAGTCTTCGGAAATGCCGGTTACATCAATGCATATTTACGTATATGTAATTTTTTACTACAGGAGCGAACGATTCACTACGTATACTCTGCAATTTTTATATACACTTTGTAGTTATGGGTTCACGACTGCACAAGCGTGTATTTGTGTGTACATTTACAGATACAGAAACGTGTACATCGCCGAGAATCAGCAACAGTTGTGTTGCTTGCTTCGCTTCGTTGACATTTATCGGCTGGTTCGGGCTTCTGCCAGAAAAATATATCCGTATTAAACAATCTTTATATTCTGTTAACTTTCGTGGAAAAAGGTTCATATAAAAAATTTGTACTCAAAATCTGAATGACAGTCTCTTTTGTTGATGTAACTATACGGTTGGAAATTGTGATTCATCTTTCTTTCGAAGACTATTCATCAATATTAAAAGCACCAATATTTTTTTGACATATCTATAAATAGATCATATTTCAACTAATTTATATACAGTAGAAAGTGTCATTTATAGACAATTTTCGACGATTATAAAAATCTCGATCGGCTGGGAATGTAACGTTTTCCTACCCAGCGAGACAAGATAAAAATCGGAACTGTTTGCATGGTAATGAAAAACTATATACGCGCAGTTAGTGAAGAAAAACTTTAGTTCAGTCTAAATTGTCTACTTCCCTTCTTTTATTAGGTGCGTACATAACTATACTCTTGCATGAATGAAAAATGTTACGAATTTCATATTATAGCTCTTTTTTACGATAGCAATGTCACATGTAAATTGTTTCAACTTATTATATATTTATAGTGCATCCTGCTCACCTCTTTATCGGATTTTTTACAACTGTCTTTACTCACATTGTTTTCCAATATCTCACTGTTACCACTGATTTCTGCCAGACGTTCTGGTGTATTTCAACTTGTCATTTTGAACATGTTTTTCAAACTTTAGACTATAAAATATCTAAATATCGATTTCCTTGCATTTAAAATTTCTTGATCGCAGCATATACTTATCAGAAAATTGTTCAATCTCGGGACACCCGGTATGAGATCGAGAAGAGGAAAAGGTGAACGAAACGTCGCGACCTGAGAAAAGAGAGAGAGAGAAAGAAAGCGATAGAGAGAGAAAGGATTCGAAGAGGAACGTGTTTCTCTCCTTTTGTTCGGATCTTTCTCATTTTCGTTCTCTCTCCCTCGTATTTTCTGATCGTGACTCGAGCCGGGCACACACCGCGAGAGAGATTCGAGGCTCTCTTGTTTCTTCGTTCCTTTTCTCCAGTCGCCTCCGCAAACAGCCATGCAGCCATCGAGGCGCGTTCCTCTCGTGCACGGCCGATCTTCATTGCACGAATCGCACGAGAGTATAGAGCCCTTTGGGAACAAATCAACCTATGCACGCCAGTGTATCGCGCCAAAGTTCATATTTTATTTTCCATACACGATAAAAGAAGATATCTACTATGAAATACTTTGAAGATTGTCCATAAAAAAGCTCAACATATGTATATCGATATTGTAACGAGAAACACCGCAAATGTACACGTAAAATATTTATATTTGAATATTGATATGTGTATGGAATCAAAAAAATTCAATGAAATTTTGTGATTATGCACTATAAGACCATCCGAGATATGGGTTGCAGAAAGAGTATCATCAGGTTCACCCTAACAAAAAATCTTGACTACGCCAATGGTGATGTTGCATAACACAGTTCCGCAGAGTCGGTAAGAATTTGACTGCACGGTGTTCTCTCCAAAAATAGAATATTGTATGAGTTAAGAAAAACATTGAAGAGAAAACATAACGAGTGATGCCGAAGAAAGGCGTTTGCATCGATTTTTTAAATATTTTATAGATAAAAAGTTCTGATACGTCGAGAGAAAAATCTATTAAGAGAAAAGTACATGTACGACGAGAAATATAATCGCTCGTCAATTTTAGTGAAGAAAGAATGGTCTGAGAGTGGAGGACAGGAAGAAACATTGAGAAAGAGATGAAGAGAAGAAAGAATAAAAGTATATCGACGCTGAACGCGGAAAATGTAACGAAATGACATAACGAGGTGTCTGGGTGAGAGAATCTTCAAGTTTTCGTCCGAGACTCGGCGGTAACAATGAAGCTTTCGCTTCCACAAACGCGCTTTGAGTCGTTCTCTCGCGTATCTCACACTCTCGAAAGCGAAAAAAGAAAAAGACGACGACGACGACGACGGAGAAGAACAAGAAGAAGGAGAAAAAGAAGAACAGAATTTTCTTTTACAGTTATACAGGCATATGTGATACTCACGCGAATATTTGCGCTCGAGTGTGTATACGCTGCTTTAGAATCTTGTCGGGATTCCGTAGGATTCGCACGTAAGTCTCGATTTTTCTTATGCGCGACAGCGTCCCGGATCATCGTCTCTCTTTGCCATTCTAAAATCCATCATTAATTCGGGGATTCGCGCACGTGAAATTTCACGAAACCGTTTTTCTCATACGCTTTACGACTTGTGAATAAAAATCTTTCACTAGATTTTATACTATTTTTTATCTAAGCACTTACATTTTTTTTAAAACTAGATTTATTGAAAAATACCTTTTTTGAGTAGAGAATTGTTTAATCATTTTTTCCCATTGAGGTACAAAATATGTTATTTTTGTTTGTAATAATTAAATGAACATGTGTTATGATATTGTATATCCGTGATGTATGAATTTACCGAACAATTGTTTATTGTCGAGGGCTAAATAACATTCTAATTGTTGATTAGACATTTCTGTGTTAAATTTTTATTTTTATTCGTATTTTTCTCGCAACACCACTGGGTACACTGTCATGTAAATGGGATTCGCGTATCGAATTCGAAATGATGACTGAGCGGAGGCGAATTCATCAGGAATGCGAGCAGCCGAGAATTTTGTATACACGCGTGCACAAAAGGAAGATCGATAATGCCGCGAAGCATCAGCGAGTGGTCATGTTAAATTCATGTCTGGAAATCGAATAATCGGCTAAATCGAAGAAACGAGTGAGCGAGAGAAAAGAGGAGTGAAGAAAACGACGAAAATTTCCACCAACGCGAAAGAAAAGGAAAAAAAGGCAGAGTCTCGTTTTTTTTCTTTTCCTTGTCAAAACTTTTGCGAAATCTCGTTCGTGTCTCTGGCGGAAAAAAGAGGCAGCTCGGCGGAACTGAAACTTCGTTAGGCTTGAAAAAAACTTGGGAACAAAAAATTCAGGCGCTAATTTATTTTCCGAGTGATACCGAAAGAACTCGATTGACGGAGGAGAGAGATAAAAAGCACGACGCAGAAAATAAAACTCTGAAAATTCCCTGATTAAGTTCGTTTTGGAGTTTTCTCTGTGTAAAGGAAAGAGATTCGAAGAAAAGTGCACTCGCGACGAATAAAGTGTAGCGGTAAAATTGATGGAAAAAACAGGCAGATGAAGATTCATATACAAGGATATTTTAAAAATCGATATCACGTTATTATGAGCGTGGTTTGCGCGAATGAAATGTAATTTTCCGCAGAAGAGTCACATTGAAAATCTGCTACTCGAGCTTTTCCGGCTAGATTTAACGAGAGGAAGACTCCTAATTAAGTTTCTTAATTATCAGCCAAAGAGGAGGTTCTCGAGTAAAAAAAAGAGCTCTCTCTCTGTACAGAAAAAAAAGAAGAAACAACTCTCTCATGAAAAAAGTCCGGCACAAAAAGCTTTTCCGAGGGAAAAAGTTCCTCGTTAAAAAAAAAATGTTTTTTCCGTGCATAAAAAGTTCTTTCGTACCTAAAAAGAGTACAAAATGTCTCATAGGAGGAGCGATGTGAAGAGGAGTCGGGATGAAAATGAGAGAAAATAATGCGCGTGCTTGACTTTCGATATTTAAAGGACCGGCCCGATGTCCGGGAGAAGGGAAAAGGGGGGAGGGGAGAATTTGTCGAGGATCCATGTCGAAGCTCTCTCTTGAGGTATTTCGCCATAGGTTCGAAGAGCATGCACACAGAGAGTCGTTATGCGCGCGAGAAAAACACGCATAGAGCCATTCTCCGAGGATCGAGAGCCGGCTCTCTCCATCTATTATTGGAGCAAAACAGAAATAAAGTGGGCAGTCGGAAGACCGCAACGTCTGTGCGCTCTTGAGACGAGCTTCGTGAGAGACGAGAGAGAGATTGAGAGAAGCGCTGAGAAAGAGAGAGAAAGAGGTAAAGAGAGAGAGAGAGGGGCTCGTGACCAAAAGAGAAGCCTCTCCTTTGCCCGATCGTTCACGAGCAACCCCGTGAAATCGTTTCTCCGCGTTGGCTCGCTCCAACGAGACATCATCTCTCTTTCTCACTTTTCTCTTTTTATCGAACCCTAAAAAAACACGCTCACGATTTTACTTCCGGCCTCGGCGCACTCACTTTCCGCTATAATCGATTTTTCATCGTTCAACGTCTCAATACTGTAGATATAAACTCCGAGTAATTTAATCAATATTTTTACTAAGAAAAGAAATTAAATTGTATATTCGACAAAAATTTCTAAAATGAAATTTCATATTTTATGACTCTCGGTGTACCGCGGATTACTCAGAGTGCAGGGAGGATTCGAGCAAATTCTTTTGAAATCGAAAAAATACAAAATATAATCAGGAAAAGTAACAGAAAATATTATTGATTCGTTGAGAAAAGGTTTTCGAAGGTGGAAGACGGGAGTCCCCACAAAAATATTCTCCACTAAAAATTGTATTCTTGTAAAACTTATTTAGTAAAAATTTCATTCTACTCACCACAGTGATTGGATAGACCGGATTTATGATCGTAAATAAGAGTACGTGGTTCGGCTTGTTATTGTCTTCCCTGTAAAAAGAAGAAAACGGAATTTAATCTTTATGAGCGCATTTTTGTTCTATATTAAATTTTTCATACATTTTTTCACGCATATATATCGTTTGATGATTTATTTCAGCGGAATTCCGATCGAGAGGGAAGAATAAAATTTCATTTAAAGAACAGCATAAAAGTGCATCGATTAGCGCGGACGTATTCGGGTAATGGGAAAGCTTCGCCGATTCCGATATTGAAATTATAATAACAAAGTGGATATCTCGGGAGTGGAGAGAAAGGGAGACGATCGAGCGTGGAATTAGCTGCCGATAACGCGGCCCGAGACGACTATACGAAAACGCTCTCCGGGCATAAAATCGAGGCGAGATTAATTAAAACGAGCTACCGGTACGAGAGAATAGAAAAGGAGAGTCAGAGAGCAAGAACATAGGACTCAACCGAACTTCGAAATATACATTTAAAATTCACTCGCGAATCCGCTTTTAATTCCGCGCTTTTAATAAAATTCGAACATTTCTCATCATTGGGGCTAATGAAATTTCTTTCGAATTCCACGTTCTTAGGATCAACCACCACATCAATTATAAAAATTAATTTTCCTTTTTTCATGAATTTTTGTATACAATTATTTTCAACTTGATGTAATTTATTTTCGTCGCATTGTAATCGATATTTAACAAAATGTCATTCGGTTAACATTCTTTTAGACCGACGATCGAGTCGAATTTGATTTTTTTGAGCTCGTTCTCTTTTTTTTCTCTTTGGCATCGGTCTGAGTCTAATAATAAAAGGATCGCAGTCTCCTAATTTCTTTTTTTTCTTTTCTCCTCTCTCATGGGTCACCGCGACATTTTAGACGCTTGAATCGACCGTCATCGATTCATTGTCTTGTCTTTTTGTTTTAGATAATGAACGAGCAAGGACGCTGTAAGCGGCATTATGAATTTTTGTTGTGACGCGGTTGAAGCTCGGCGGTGAAGAAAGAACAAAAGTCAATCATCGTTGTCGTTCAATATTTTCCGTCGCTATTGCAGTCTCGGAGTTATAAATCAGTCGACACGAATTTATAATCTAATGTCGTAAAAATAATGTTTTTTTTGTAGATTAAGACTTCTAAATGAAATTTGGTATATAGCGAGACAAATATAATACGCAACTTTTGCTGAAATTTTTACGAGATTGACCGTCTAGAAGTTGAGATAATTATTTTTGAAAATTGCAACTTTTTGTAATGCCTCATGTTTTACGTGTTAATTTTTTGGGTCCTCAGCTAAATGTGACGAAGCCCTTTAATCTGAGTCTAATGTAAATGAACTTTTTATTCGTATTCAACAAAATAATTTAAATACTACAATTACATAAAATGTATTTGAAGTAATTGAAAAAATTACCTTTTACGTCGAGGTTCTTCGCCGTATCCACTATACTCATGATTCTGAAAAAAAGGAGGAATGAAAATGTGAGACAGCGTGTAATCGATGTGGTACAAAGAGATTAATCATTTTTATTAAATGGATATATCGAGCGAATTTTTCCTCTCGCGTGCCACGCATATAAATCACGCGCGGAGAATTGCAACGAGTCTCCCGATGCGAAGATCAAGAAAAGAAGGAGAAAAGAAGTTTTTTGATGAATATCACTTGCATAGAATTAAAAATCTTTGCGCACACTGATCATTTGTTATCGGTCTACGTATACAGAGTGACATATATATAGAGAGTTAAAGGAGGCGGAATGGACGAGAAAAAGGCTGGAGAAAAAAGATTGAGCCGGAAGGATCACTTTTCTGATGGACGTGCAGCTGGTCCTCGTTTTTATCACGGAAGTATCTTTTCTCCCCTCGCGATTTTTCCTCCTCCTCCCAGTGGGGACAAAAAAGATCTTCGAGTGTCCGAGCTGAGTATTCCGGGTGATTTGGGCCGAACTATAAAACGTCAAGGAGCTCCGAAGAGTGATCGATGTGCTCCGAAAAAAGGATGAGGAGGAAAAAAAGTCCACGTCGAGAGAGTCTTTGAGAAAAATACCTTAATTATCCGAGTAAAAGCGGACAAAAATGGGACAAATAAAATTTATAGAAAAATTGATGAGCAAACGAATTCTTATAAAAAATATTTCATTGTACTTTTGACGAATGTCGCTGTACGAATTTTATTTATAACAAAATAAAACTTTGCTATTTACACAACTTTCGTTTAAGTCGCCTCGATAGGTGACAAATGTTGCACACCAGTATCACACGTCCTGTTTGGTTGACTATTCAGAAATTGACTGACTCGGACTTGACCGAGATTCACGTATTTGTATGACCTCATCGGTAAGACATGCATAGGCAAAAACTGATTGCATTCTAGAAAAATCGGTTAAAAAGTTGCATGGAAACGCACGCATCGAAATGTCAAGAATAATTGTGGTACGAAAAGAGACAAAAAATGCAAATTTTATAATACTGAGCGACTAGTTACAATATTTAAATCATTTACAAATTAAGAATGTTAAGTATTTCATGAGAGAGGGATCGAGAATCTCTACACACTTAAGTGTAAGCAGAAAAATAAAAAGAACAAAAATGTATATAACGCGAAACCTTAAAAAAATGGACATTTTAAATGGAGCATCGTGTATTATTTGTCTCTAAAAGCGGACTTATAAATGTTTTCCGTTGTAATATAATTCTCGGAGGAAAGAGTCGGTGAATTTTGGAGGGTGAGACTTTCGTAGACACTCCGTTTACCCGAGAGTCAAATCGCTGGCGCGGATTATGTGCAATTACGAAGGTAACTTTGTGATGTGGATAGTCGAGGCGGTGGTGGATCGAGAGAGGAAGAGAGAAAGAGAGAGAGAGAGGATGAAAAAGAAAAAGAGAGAGGGAAAGGAGGCGGGCCTCCCTCAGTCGAATCCGCGAATCTGATTTTCGAGTTTTGAGACACGAATTCGATGGCAAAACGCCAACCACGTGGTGTCGCTTCAATGGACCAGAGACCCATCGCACGTTTTCCACTCTTCGTGCAAAACACACGCGAGAACGCGCATTCCTCGCGCTATTAAAAGTCGCTCATGAAAATTATAACTCGCCAGGAGGTATAAATCTTTTTCCTCTTTTCATTATTATTCCTCTTTTCAATTCTTTTTCTTCATTATTTTCCATTCTAGAGCCAATTTCATTATAAATAATATGAAATATTCCAGATTTCCAATTACATGGAGAAATGAAGAAAATTTATGATTATTCTCTGGCTAATTTATTGCCAAGTGTCTGGAGCGAAAATTGGAAGATTTCTGAGCGCAGCGAGGACTAGAAAGAGACGTGCGGAGAAAGTTTTGAGGAACATCGGGGGTCACACGTCTCGTATCCGCGGGATTCTCTAGTCGCGATTCTCGACGGTGCCCGTTTTTTGGATCCCTGCCAAACACGCGCCGATAAAGAGATTAGGTGGGAGAAAACGCGAGAAAACATTGTTTACGTTTTATATCGTCACCTGTAGAACCGAAAAAAATGAGCGATTAATCTTTCAACGCGAGGTCAGAAAACTGTATGGTCTACCAATTTATTCATTAATGAAATATATCGTGTCTTTATTGATTCCCATGTACGTACGCCCGATACGAATATTCAAAATCCTTTGTAACACATTTTTTTCTCTATTAATCTTAGGAGGTCACACTTCTGATATGGAACGCATTTTCTTTCTTTCTGTTTCATACATACACACTTATACGTATTCATTAATAATATCATTATATAATAATAATGAGTATTAAATTAATTAGATTATTTTTGCATAGTCCAATATTAAATTAATTTAGAGCTTAGGAATTTTTTTTTGAAAAAATTGAGAAAATATCAAGCACCTGAAATCTACGTGGGGTCTGGAGTACCCATGTAGTATTAATACCTTAAATTATAAAAAAGTTGTTGCGATATGTTTTCAATATATAAAATTTCTTTGCTGCAAAAATGACGAAAGTTTTTCCAGCCACGTGACTTTTCCGAATTTTTCTCATCCAGCTGGATCAAATAAGTTTCGGATAATCGGAAAACAACTTTGTGAAATATGGAGGAAAAGTTTATCGGTCCCGGTGCAAACGCGATGGAGGCGTTATCGCCGGCGAGCCAGTTCGAAAACTTGACATTATATTCAGCGATCCGGGCATCGTGCGCGCGGAGAAGCAATTAACGTTGAGAAACATTCGCCCCGATAGCGGAAACCTTTGCCGCGGCGCGCTGCGATCTCGTGTGAATATCTCGCGGCTCGCGAAAATTGAGCGAGAAATTACGGGATAAACGCGTTTGTTCCTCAAATTATCCGCGATCATTTCCGACCAATTTTCAAGCTCTGAGCTAGTTTCTGCTATTTCTCATTTAAACTCTATTATATATAAATGCGTATAAAGGTTTCAATAAATACATCTATGTGCATACAGCATGAAAAACCATATTTCGAAGAATACGGAAGAAATTCATTTTTCGAGTGAAAACACAAACTTGAGTAAGTTTTCGTTTCGTTTTTGGTACGTGAGATGAGACTTTTTTCTGCGAAACTTCCTCGAGATAGCGTCGAATATGTTTTTCCACTTGATCGCGCTCTTTCAAGGACTTCGAGGGAAGAACTTTGAAGCAATATTTGTCTTACAATCCTTTCTTTGCCCAAAAGCTTATTTCGCGCGATTAAATCAAGAATAAGAAAACAAACGAAGGGAATTGAATGAAAAATTTTGAAGGGTTTTTATTGCCAAAAATTATTTGCTCGAAAAAAATTTATTTGATCGACGAAAAATTCATTGACAGACTAAAAAGATGGAAAATTTAATTTTTTTAAATGAAAATTGATGATCATTGCTGCGAGAGGATAAAAAATGTTGGACCGATGTTCAGGTTCGAATAAAACTTTGGGAAATCGAGATCTCGCTCTCTTTTTCTCTCGTCTCGTTGGATAGGTAAAGATATTTCTGTCGAGATGACACATACGCGAATCTCTCGGCGAATTCTCGACTGTGAGTCTCGGCGGAGCGGGCGGCGATGCGCCGAGAAAATATACACGTATTCGCGCTAGTGACATCAAGACATAGAAAATACGCATAGTTCACGTGTCGCCAGATTCAAGAGACATCCTGACGTTTTGCTACTCCCGGCACGAGAGATACACGAGAGAAAAAAGAACAACAAGTATTTAAATAATCGCCGAAATATTTCACAAAAAAACGAGTTAAAATTGCGATAGAGCGATCAGTCCGGTAACAAATTTCAACGAGAATTTCGAGAGAGCTCGCGATCGTTTGTATTTTCCTCTTCTCTTATTTTTTTCTTTTTCGTTATTATCGCACTGACACGCTGCTTGTCCATTCAAGTGTTTGACCGTAACAAATGACGCGCGTTCGCGAAGAAAATTTAATCGAATACGAGGAGAAACGACAGAAAGTCAATTTTACTCCTCGTCCGGCTGTTCCCACTCCTCTTTTTTCACTCGAATATTTTCTTGATCTTGCATTATCACTCGAGTGTAATCTTCATTTTATAAATTTATAGTTATCGCGTATTTTCCATTATACTGGCGCCGGACTCCATTTGAAAATTCCTCGTTTTCATTTTCGAGTTATTTACGACTTTCTTTTGCGTTATGAATAATGAAGATGTTTACTATCTTTTTAATTTGTTCTATTCATTCATTTTTTTGTTCATCAAAGCTTGTTTCACATTTGAGAATTAATTTTTTCACTTTATTATTCCAATCTCGAGTTTGCATTAAAATAAAAATGTTGACATCGCATCCGTCGATATTGACTGTAAATATATTTTCTAAGTTGCATCCAAGTAGCTTTGAATTTTTCAACGCATAGAATTTTAACCGGAGACAGAAATTGATGTAATTGTTTTCCTATACATAAACTGAAAATGAAAGTTGATAAAATATGTTGAAAAGAGGAAAAATGCTTCTGCATCAGGGTGAAACAAATGGTTCTTCTCCTTTCTCGACGTTGGCCGCGCGAGTGCGGAGTCACGAAACCATTTCTCTTCTCGCGGTTTCTCCGGGCTTTCTTGTCAAGATCCAGCCATTTACCTTAACTTGTACGTTACATTATCGTCCGTGTTTGCCTGTGTGTGTGCGCGAACATACACATTGTCAAAGCATACATAATGCTCTTATCTTGGCCGAGGCACACTCGCTTCTCCATTGCACTATACGAGAGGCCAAGGAGTAATCGAATATCTCGCACGGGGCTTATTGATTTTCTCACGAAGCAATAATACGAAGAAGCCACTTGGATGGAAAAACACGAAAGATCTTTCCCCCTTTTTCCCACTCCCACGTGCATCAATCGAGAACGAGAAAAAACAATGTAAGTCAATAAATTTCCCTCTCATCATTCCGAAGGGGGAAACAAAAACCAACCAACTTATACACCTATAACAACGTGAAAATATTTGCCATTATATATTGTATTTACAATTTAGTACCATCCACTTCAATGAAAAGAAAATATTATTTTGTCCATTTTTTCGTTACTGTCTTATTATTATCATTTTTTTGAAGGAGTAATTGGAGGTGCTGTTAAAATGGTTTAATTAATAATTTGAAGTTGTTAATTGATACTGTAGCTGATACACAAAAAATTCAGAACCCACTTAAAAAACGACAAAGTCGAATATTCATAAATTTTCCGTTCCGAACATACTTCTGGAGAGGATTGTACCTCCAATTTCTCCTTAAGCAAAGAATGATTCATTTCTGAATTTATTCCTCTTATTCATCGTAACAATATGGAGTGGATTTAAAATTTAATTAAAAAGAGTTTGTTTTTTCTGACAATTTTTTTTTTTTTTAAACGAAACACGTTTTTTCGTATGATGGGTTAAGATTTGTAATACTAGTATTGTGTGATGAAAAATGATAGATAACGATGTAGCTCGTACGCACACGTGTCCATACACAGTGTAAGAATAGAAATAAGCGAGCGCGGTGAAGCGGGCGCCGTTTCTACGACACAATCAATATGGTATAGTAATTTTTGACGAGGGTTCTCCATACGTACCCATACAAACCCCGCCACATTGATGGGCGGAATGGAACTAAAATATACGTAAAAAAAGTTCGATCCAAAATGTATTAGAAAAATAAAGCGTTCGTGCTTTCTTTCAAATCTTTCAACATGACCGGGCAAATTTATCAAACATTAGTCTCGTAAAATAAAAAAAAGAAACAAAAATGTTGTTTAAAAAAATTTCGATTTTGGCTGTGGTACTCGCAGTTGGACGTATTGACTCTCATTACCATCATTTTTCGAATTTCCTGTACTCGAGGACGGGGAACTCTCAACGCTTGTCACGGTAAAACGGAATTTCCGGAAGAGACGTCAATTTTTCGAATTTCCTCATAATTTGCTCCGAATCAAGAAAATAAATTACCGTCTCGGAGAACGTAGTTATTACCTCTATTAAAGCATTAGATCTGCGAGTCATTGCTCGATCATCGCATAAAAATGATAATTCCATCAATAGAATAGAATTTGCAATTTTCTTGGATATTTGAAAATTTTAATGGCACAGCGATAACAGCAATATCAAATATTTAATTGATTTTTAATTATTTTTTAGCATGATATCATTTTCGGAACAATTACCATTTTTTCCAGTGAAAGAAACTTTGGTAAACATTTCCGCGTTGTCATCGATCGAGTTCGAATTAAAAATTGAAGTAACAATGTATAGTAATAGTAATTAAAATCGAACGTTCCTAAATACTCAAAAAAAAAAATTGTAGCCATAACGGAGCAAAATTTTTACCATTCCGAAGATAATTATAAATCTTATCAAAATACTATTTCGATTACTTCGAAGAGGTCAAATTCCGGATCATTCCTTGTCACCGCGGAAAAATAATTATTCAGACGGTAAGAATCATCGGCTCGAAGCTTTTAAATCGGCACGACGATAACCGAGTCATAAAAGGATGTAAAAAATTTATCAACGAAAGCAAAAGTAAACATCAAATTCGAGCTCGTCTCATTGGCAAACAGAGTAAAAAATAATTATTCGAATTATTTAAATAATAATAAAATTGAATCATTGTGACATCGCTGCGATACAAGCGTGACAAGCGAGTTACGAAAGACACAACATTTTATGCAGAAGAAAAAAATGTTCCCGTCGAATCCTAGGAGTCACTGCTCGTTGCAAGTGATAACTTACATAGTAATAAAAATGAAATAAAAATTGGATCATTCTGAAATTGTTGTCTGATAAAACGTATAAAAATTTCTGCCATGAAGACAATTGAAGACAAAAACAACAACGAAGCCCTCAAACGTCAAATGAGTGCTCATCTATCGAAGGAAAAAATCAGAATAAAATAATAATAGCGACCTATAATGTAAAATGTAACGGTGCATCGATAATAAAAATAAAATGAAATTGAATCATTCTGAAATTGATGTCTGATAAAACGTTATCAAAATTTGTGTCTTGAAGACATAAAAGACAATAAATCCAAGAACATCCAACAAACGTCAAATGAGTGCTCATCCATCGAAGGAAAAAAATCCGAATAAAATAATACTAATAATAATATCGACCTGCATAATGTAAAATGTAACGGTGCGTCGATAAGAGAGCTAATACCGCGTCGTGAGAGTTGTCCGCGTTCCGTTATCACGGGGATGCGCGTGTTTCGCGCTGTGTCGGAAATTAATGGCGTCCCGTAGCGATGATGAGAGTCCCGACGTTGACACGAGGGCGTTCGTTCCCGCATTCTATACGTATAGCGCGCCGCCGAGCGAGGCGATACATTCCCCTTTTATTCGCGAGATTCCGATTGAACGGCTTTTGGGCCGAAGAAAAGGATAGTTTCGGAATAATATGTCGAGCGCTCGTTCTCTCGCGGGAAACGATTGTGTACAACGTTGCCGCCGCTGTACACTCGGCGGTTGTCGGCACGCCGCGCCGCAACCACCGCCTCCTACACAGCTAAACCGTAACGCGTATATACGCGTTTCCTTCTAGATCGATGTGCGTAACGTCACTTCACTCGATCAGCCTCCCGTTTCACAAAACAAAAAATAAGGAAAACAAAAAAGAAAGCAAAAAAATCGCAAAAACGTAGCACCATTGATTTTCCCGTTCCTTCATTTCTTCCGATTCCTTATCGCGTACGGCACGAGGATTTATAATCTCTCTTACCCTGTGTCCGGACTCCTCGAGCCGCTGTCTCTTCGAGTGTGGTCCGTCCCCGTTGAACGCCATCCTGAAATCTTCCTCTCTTTCTCCTCACTTCGTCGGCTCTCGTTTGTTATCACACTCCAAAAATTGTTAAACGTTATCCACGAGTATTATCGGTCCCGATAACGACCTGTTTTCCTTCTCTTATCTCTCCTCTTTCGTACAAACACACACGAGACACGATTTCTTTTTCTTATATTGTTACTATTTTCAATTATACACAGATCTAATCGTTTTTAACGTAGTCCCAAAGAAGTTGCTCCGTCGGTGATTTGTCTCTCCTCGCTCGTTTTTTTCTTGTTTTTTTTTTATTAGCCAATATTCGTTGACAGAGAACCCGGGCGAGGTTATCGGATCCGCTGCAACTTCTCTGTCGTTTACTCCGAGTACACGCGCGAGACTCGTTGACAACAGCGGTGCGATCCTCCGGCTCTTTTCGCCTCGCGAGATTTGGTTTTCAAGACGGGAGAGGGGAAACAACACGAACGATTTGACGGGACGAAAAAAAAAGAAGCGGCGGGATGAACGAGAAACGCGACGATGGATCTCTCTCCCTCTCTCTCTCTCACGCTCGCTCTCTCTCTCTCTCTCTTTCTCTCTCTCGCTCTTCACGTATATCGGAGCGAACGCGCGAGCGGCTTGAAGGAAACTGGGAACGCGATGGATCTCGAACTATCGCCTCTCGCTCTCTCCTTCGCTTGCTCACCACCGCTCTTCCTTTCCCCCACGGCACAACGGGATGCGATATTATCACGAGCACGAACGTATCATCTCTCGTACCTCGCGACAGTCGAGGAGAAGCTTTCTTTTCTCCTACTGCAGCGCTGCGCGACCATTTCATCAACTATTTTCTTTTCCGATGCAACGCGACTTCTCATTGGCCGTGCCGGAGCCGCCGTCACGTTTCTGCGCGATAAAACGATTGGACGCGAGTGGCGCCAAAGATCCCGTCAACCAATGAAATCAAACTTCTTTCCTCGGTGATCAAAACTTGCCATTGGCGGAAATTCAATTACTGCGATAAGATATTGCGCGAGGGAGAAAATAATGTAGACTGTTCTTATTTCGTTATTTATCTTTTCGACCTTGTTGAATTTATTACGGGTAAATCAAAGTTCGAGTGTAAAACATGTTCATTGTTGCGATTAAAAAATCATCAGAGGTCGCCACCAACAGGACGCAATTGAAAAATCAACGACTGTTTAACGACTATTTAGTTAATGCAACCATGTAACAACGTTCCGTACACGATTCTCGATTTTTTTTTCAAAGAGTCGATACGCACTCTGTCATATTTTTGTCTTTTCTTTTATGGATACTTCACATCCTGAAGATATTTGATTCTTGGTACGATACATCGGCAACACCTACATCGACTATACATCGAGGTACACACTCTCTCTCTCTCTTTTTGTTATTTATTTTTCGCAAAACAAATCTTTCTCTCTCTCGTTCAAACGTTCCTTTTATTCGCTATATCCGTAAGTGTACATTCATTAATTGTATATATGTATAATGCAATCGTGCGTCTAATCGCCGGTTGATCGAACAAAATAATGACGTATCGATTATGATTAATGTAAGGCGAGGCAGGGTCGTTTTTTTCATCTCTCGATTTTATTGATTCAGCGGGGGGAAATGTTTTTACAAGGAGAAAAGAATAAAAAGTGTTCTCCTCTCCTTCGGATTTTCTTACTCTTATTAGTTTTATCTTACGATGTTTCACTAGAGGAAAGAATGAGCGACTTTTTTGCAATGAAGCGACCGATCTTTATAAAACACATACAATACAAATACTCCAATTTTTTATTCTTTGGCTGACTAAATCTAATCTGGCCTGTGGCGAGCCGCTGCAAAAATTCACTTCCGGTACTTACGAACGACATGAGAGGAGTAGCCATTCTTTATTTACGTCCCGATCAAGCCAACACTCTCCGACTCGCGACAGGATCGAAAACAAAAAGTTCGTTACAAAAAAATTAACGATATAAACGGAAGGTGAAAATTGTAATTACCCTTTTCGGCGTATATATTGACTTTATTGCCGATTGTTGTGCAAATGTGTACGTATTTATAAATAAAGGGAGCTGATAAATTTGCAATCGATGAGCAAGAGAGGTGATCGATCGCGTTTTATTAATAACTTGAATGCCCTCGTAACAGCTAGCTGTCGCGTAGAATCGATTTAGTTCGCAATCTATAAATTATCCGCCTCTTTCTTCCTCACTCTCTTATTCTTTCCTTCCTTCACTCCGAGACATTCAATTGCCGGTAATTGCTATTATTATTTTCAGTATCACAGCGGCGATGGTTGTGAATACTCCATAGAAGCGTTTCTGCACTTTTTTTCTTTCACTCTTATTTATTTCTTTCTTTTTTCAGAAATTACTTAATCTTAGAGGTTATATTGTCCGAAACGGCGAAAAAGGACGCAAGCACATCTGAATCATGTCCAAATTTTATTTACCTCTCGACATTATTCACAAATGTTTGACTTTTTTCCTCGTCCGGTCGATGAGATCGAATTTCTTTGTTCCGAAGTTTCCTTCCTTTTTTTATTTCTCGCTATTGCCTTCGACGTCTTCTCTACTGGATCCGCTCTTTATTTTTTTTTCTCTCACTCCCATAGATTCGGAGGTGCGCCTCTCGTATTCATTACAGTTTTATGTGTTGCAAGCTTAAAGTTTCCGTATTCATTCTTTTTTCTCCAGTCACTAAAATGTGATGCAAACATCAATAAAAATCGCGGTTAAGTCTCTTTGCGCCGCTAAGTTCGGAAAGTTTTTTTTTCTCCTCAACTAAAATTGTGGAAGACTGTACAACACACCGCGAATACTACAAATAGCCCAGAGCAAAACGTCTTAATATTACGACCAGCTTTAAGAAAATTTTCGTACATTTTTAGCAACTTCAAAAAATTGTCAACTATAACCAGAAAAAATGTACGGTTACTCAATGATTTATGACCTTTTTTTACGTGATGTAAGCTTTTTTTTGAAGTTGCTAAAAATTGTCAAACTTTAAATTCCTCGATAGGATTCCAAATCCTCGTATTTTTCGCTCTTATTAACTATACACACATTGCGATTTGTTCCAGATTCAGAATAAAAATCTCGAAACTCGGCTTTCAATAAAATTATGACATATACAAAGTCGTGATGATTTCGAGCGTTTTCATTTCTCGATTAAACTCTATATGTATATTTATATATTTATATATGTATAGATATAACTGCCGTTGAAAGATCTGGCTTCTAATCATAAATTATGTACAGGTGACGAATCGTTGGGAAAAATCCAACGCGAAACAATAATCCGTTGTTCACATTTTCTCATATTCTTTTATCGATTGTTTGATTATCTTTGTCAAGCTGGACATTTCTTTCTTTCTGATTGAACAGCAGTTCCTTCCTTTTTTTTAACAGACTTCAATTTCTTATGATCAGTTTTCTATTTTCTATTTCCTCGAAGTTTTTAAGTACGACGAAAAGCGAAATTCGCTCACCGTGAATCGTTTCTAAATTGTTGTCAAAACGCGATTGATTCGGCAGTGACAGCGAGTTCAACAATCGAAACGCTCGCGTTTTCAAATTCGCGTGTTTCGCTGAAAGTTACGTAATCGCGAGAAACAAATAAAAGGAATTTTAACTGACAATTTTTTTCACTGAACTTCAGAAATCTCTGGGGGTCGATCCTTTCAAAAAATTTTCAATACGTTATTCGTAAACGTAACTTAAGATACAAGAAATTTTTATTTCACTCCGATCTTGTTTTTCAGAGCGAAATTTAGAGTATTTTCCAAGCTCGTCCGAGATCGCATCTCCAAAGATTTCACGAGTTTCAGTGCTAGATCACGGTTGAAACATAATTTTCGCTTTTCTTATAGGTTTCTTCGTATTTTTCAGTCAATAGTCCAGTTTCAAAAAAAAAAGAAGGAATTATTTAACATGCTATGAGTGTGGATCTGATGAGTATCGTTGCTAATATACATATGCGATTTCTACTTGGTATCTAGAAAGAGATCTATTCCGGTTATCTCTAGATCCTGCATCATTTTACGTGAACAAACTGAAGATTTCAGCAAGATCTCTTGATCTTTTCATATTTCTCACGTAGACGTAAGAATAAAAAATGTGAAAATTTGTCCTAAATTCTCAATTGCTTGAATTTTTCATCTCTCGGTATTCTTAATATTTCTCCCAATCGACGAAATTTCCTCCTTTTTCGTATAATTCAGGAACTATGAAGATGACTTCGCTCGTGCTTGAGTCTCTTTTTTTTCTTGGCTTTACTGGGGACGAACTTCCTCGACGGGAACGGCAGCAGGAACGGTTGCGGGTTGCTGAACACTCGTCACTGTGGGAGTCGTCGTATTCCCTGCAATTCCAGTTGTCGCTGGAGCCTTTGGGAATTTTCCAGGATCCGGCACGGCGGTCTCGGTTCTCCTGAGGTAAGCTGCTTCCTTCTTGGGTGGTACTACAGGCTTATTTGGCGGCACAGGTGGCGGAGTACCTCGGGAAATGAGAGGCTTCTTCGCGATCATGGTACTCGTCGAGCCCGTCGTCGTATTCGTCCCGACGACAGGAGTCGCCGGAGCTCCGCCGTGAAATGGCACTTTGCTCGTCGCCGGAGCACCCGGAGTCGCTGGAACGCTCGTCATCTTTGGACCAGTGGGATTCGTCGCCGGGCTCGTCCTTGTCTTGTCCGACGTCGTAGCCTGGGAAAACGAGAATCAAACGGAGCGCACCCCCCACAGCCACGTCATTAATACGATTTTTAGGCCAAACGAAACTTTCTCATAATCACTGAAAAAAAGATCGCGATTAATTAATCGATTAACGTTAAATTCATCAATTGACGATTCAAAAATAAGCAACTGGTAAACGAAATTTCGAAAGAGAACAGATATTTTCTCCTTTTGGCCACGTTGCTCGTTTTGATCAGCAGGATGGGAAGTGCATCGAGGTAAGACGAAGAGAGCGTTGCTTCGACGAAGGAAAGATTTTTCATTAGAGAATCCTCACCTCGAATAGTGCTTTTTCTTATTTCTTTTTTTTCCACTCTGACACCCAACAAGTAGGAAAGAGAGACGAGGGACTAGACACATCCGGGATTAATCCGAGATTGAAAATAAAAAACAAACCATGAGGGGCAAGCAGGTATAACGTGTAAATAAAGCTCAGAAGTGAGTTGCGTACGATGTTTTTAATTGAGGAATTAATTAATCATACATACTAAATAATAATAATAATCCTTATGTACACGATGTATATAGAATTTGATATAATAAGGTGTACTCGTCTATTAGGTATTAATTTTGTCCTCTTTTTTTCATTCTCTGTCTTTTTTTCTAACTTAACAAAAAGTAGTAGTAGTTGCAATAGTAGCAGTAGGCAACGGAGGGTTTCCGGAAGGGATTTCAAAAACGTGCTGATCGTGTAGAAGAAAAAGTTATGAGTTCGCATCCTTTGCAGCATTACTTTGCGATTCGTAACGTGAAAATAAATTCGTTCGCACATCAGAGCTATTTACATAAGACTCGAGATGCAATTTGGAAAAAAAATTTCTTCGCATCGCTTGCGAATTTTTTCAGACCTTCCACAAATATAAATGGAAACACGGATAAAAAATAATTATATTATTACATGATGCGAGTATGCGTTTTTTTCCATTCAAACATAATCTTTGATAACGCACTAAAAATAATTATCAGTTGATATAAGACTAGATCTTAAGGGATTTGCCGAGATATTACGCGCGACTAAGAAACGTCGGAGAAACAAGAGTCTCGACGATGCTATCGATATCCCCTTTAAAATAATTATCGATGATTTTTTAAAAGTGAAATAAATAAAGAGGCTAGTTTCATTCGTCCGCACAACGATGCCGATGGTGTATGCTCGTTTTAAATTAGTGTAGAGTGGGGTGGGAATTGTTGTTGGATTACCTGTGCCTCGGAAGGAGCGGAAGATTCGGGCTGCGTTGTTGGGGGCACGGTCACCCCGTACGCCGTTCCGCGCAGAGCCTGTCCGGGAGTCACGGATCGAGCGATACCCGTTGCTGAAAAATAACAAAACCACATGATGATGAAAGACAAAAAAAACTTGAGCGATTTTATAGTGTTTTTATAATATTGAATGCTCACTCGGACCACTGACAGGCACACTCGTGACCGTGGCTGTCGGCTGAACGACTTTACTGCTCACCATTGGCGTGCCAGTCCCCAGAACCGCGCCCTTAACTAAAATTGATAAAAAGATTTTTTATTGACGAGAGTAAACACTGAATTTAATTTATTAAACACAGTTGAGAAAGTCGAAATGATTAATTTTATAAGCAAAGCATATTTTGTCGAGTACTTAGTTACGAAAAATTTGTGTTTACGTGAATGGTTCGATGAATTTTGTTTCTGCATAAATATTGAAATCATTTGTACCTTGGGCTCCAACTGGTCGAAGAGTCGGCATAGCGATCAAGTTGGCCGGTTTAGCTGGCGGCGGCGGCGGAGTAGCCCCGACAGCACGCGGTCCTCCGCGAGCCGGTGCCGATCCTTTCCACGACTCCATTTCTGATTTGAGTCTCTCGAGTTCACTCTCCAGTTCCTTGCTTCGTTTCTCCTCCTTAGCGAGGGCCTGTCTGTACTGTTGCCTTTCAATGTCGAATTGGGCCAATTGTTTTTCCAGTTCCGCCTCCATCTGGAGTGATTTTTTACTCTCTTCCTCAAGGCCTTCCGCCATCGAGTCTATCCTGACTTTCTCCTCGCTCAATATCTGCGCAAGATCTTCCGATCTCTTGCGCTCCTCGATGTACTTCATTATTATTTTCTTACGTTCAGCAAGGAGCAGCAAAACGATTTGTTTCTTTTGATTCTTTTCCTCCTCGAGGGCATCGGTCTCCTTTTTGAGCTCGAGCTCGAGATGCTTCTTCTCCTGTCTCTCGATCTCGAGCTCTTTTTTCAAACGCGTCCTCTCCTTTTCCAAGCCATACGTTATGTCGTCGCCTTGGGCCGTATCGTGCTCGTGCTTCCTCTTTTCTTCTTCCAGCTCTTTGATAACCTGAAAAATTGTTTTTTTTAAAGATATAATGAATGAGAACTCGAGGGGAAAGCATTTCGCATCGTTTACACACCGCTCGGTGTCTGATTTCCGCGTCCTTGAGTACTTTCGCCATCCTGCACTGAGTACGCCGCTGCTGTGTCACGAGCGCCTCAAGACTGGCGACCTGCTGATCAACCTGGTTGCCGTCAAAATCCCCCGTCGATCCACCGACGATCGCAACGTCCCTCATCAAAGCCACGTGCGGATCCGATGTGCCGCTTCGATAACGCGCTCTTAATAAACTCTTCATCTTCTCTGACTGAAAGTCGAATTATTGTATGTTAAAACTTTCTGGTAAGAGTGACAAACATTTCCCAAATCGATCTGGCAATGCCCCATAAAATTTCATTGCGCATGAAAGTGAAATAAATAAAACGTCTCAAAGTGTCTTACTTTCAACGCAGCTATGACGATGTCCCTCGCTTGCAGCTCTCCTTCCAGGTATCCCAACAACTTGAGGAGATCTGTCTTGCTCAACTCCATCTTGGGATTCCGCTGTACATAAAATTTGGTATTTCAAATGAATGCGAACTCAACATAAATGAAAAATCTATGAATATTTTGTTCTGAAATCATGTTGGAAATATAACCTTGAGAGTGTTGGAAGAACTCTTGTCTAAAGGATCAAAATTGTTAGATTTTGGTTGTTGTTGCTGCTGCGGTTGAGTCTGAGACTGACACTCCGTTGGACTCTGGAAGCCTGTCGCAGGTTGCGTGGCCTGTGCAATTTTGGAACTGGCCAGCTGAACGCTCGAGACGGCTGCAGCCGGCGGAGCCGGGGTGACCAGAATTTTGGGAGCGGATACACTTTGTCCCTGGGATGCCATCTCGGACTCGGGACTGTTGTGACGTCGTCGTTTGCGACTCTTCTCGGCTGATTGATGGAGCGAAATTTTGCTGCCGGCGCTACGAACCGTTCACGGCGAGCCTCGGATTTTCACTTAATACCTCGTTACCACAAAAATTGCGAAAAGCCTCGAAAAATATCACGTTTCTCGGCCACTCCTCCATATCACACCGCAAATACGTTTTCTTGTTTTTCTACGCGTTTGTCTCAGCGGGAAGACGATCTCGCGTCGCCACGACGGCGACGGCGGCCACGGCGATCGCGATTTTTCAACATTTTCTCCTATTTTCCGAATTGAGCCAATTCCGTCAAGGATTCCGTTACGAGAAAACCGATCAATTATTCTCCGCACGCTTGTGTATAGAAAACGAGTGTACACGACTCTTCGTGTGTGCGTAGACCCGAAGCACAATGTCAAAATTTTTTGTACCGCTCAATTGAGGATTTATCACAGTCAATCTCGTTTCAAGTCTCGTATCCTCAAAATCCGAGGAGTTTTCTCTACGCGGAGCTTGGATCAAAAAATCCCGAACGAGACAGGCAGAGCGCACAAAGCAACGCTCGTTTCATCAACCGCACTACACGTCCTCTAGCCCAGTTGTATATTATATTCCGCATATATCTCTCTCCCTCGCTTTGTGTACGGCATCACTGAACTCACCCACACACCACGACACGTTCTAACCACTTATAACCCCACCGAGTGCCGCGTGAAACCTTTCTTTCGTTATTCCCTCTCTCCTATCTTCTTCTCTCTTTCGCAAAGAGAATTCACATTCGTGACTTTTCGCTCTCCTCGCGCGGAAAAAATACACTTGTATCTCCTCCTCCGCCCTTGAGCCTTTTTCACGAAGCGAACCCCAAAAACGATATGTCGCTTCGAGTCATCGAACCTCGTACAGCATTTCGTCTCAAGGAATGATAAAATTTACTGAGTCAAAGTCCTGAATTGGATATTTACAATTTCGTTGGCTAATTCTGAAAATTTTTGCGTTCTCAACGCTTGACCGGCTCGGCGTATTTGTAAAAAGAACTTTGAAGTATAAAGTAAAAAAAATATGTAGTACGCCTAGTGGAATCTTGCCATTCCGTATTCAACACCTCAATTTTTTATTTCTCATTTTTTCATTAATTCTGCGACTACTCGACCAATTTTTCTTTAATATTTTTCCACATATATTTTATACAAAATATAACGTGTTTACGAAGCTTTCAATGGTATCATAAATTCATAATTTTTTTGGACGAGTTTTATCCGCGAAATAGCGAGCGATTCGTGTATCCGCCGAACAGGGGCGCCACCGTACGGTACACGGTGACTAGCAGTTCGGAGTCTCCGGCACTCTAACCTAAGAAAGCTTGACGGTTCGAGCTCCACGGTAATTTTTTTTCACGCTTCATTATTGAAATTCGTTGTTAAGAAACAGATCGATAGAAAGTTGAAAGATGCCTGAGAGTACGAAAGTCGAGGCGAAGCCAGCCAAAGAGGCAACAAAAAATGAAAAGGAAGAGGAGAAGAGCGACTTGGTGAGTTTCAAATATTGACTTTTGTTTTTTCTATTCTCCCAGCTTCCTGTTTATTTTGTTGCGATTCCTATTTGTTTTTCGGTTCTTCCGTTGTTCTTTTCTTGTACTTTTTTTGCTCGATAATATCCTAAGCATTTCTCCAGCGACGTTCTCGACATCACGGACGTTGAAGATTCGGAACAATGAGACCGCGATCTCCCAGTAAAATCATTACCGATCCTGGAACTTGGATAACGGCTCAAGACCTCGAACCACCTCCTTCCAAAGTCCCATTCAAAATTTTGACCCTTTAGAAAATATGATCACCGAATAATGATGCCAAATATTTTTCAATGTTTTATTCAAATTTTGCACACTCATTGTCCGGTGACTCATAAAATATTATTGTTGTTTAAAAATTAACTGATGATATTTTTTTTTATAGTCAGAGGAGGACAAGCTTCTCCAGGAGGAGTTAGGAAATTTGGTAGAACGCCTGCAAACAGGTACAGCGAAACAGCACTTTACGGCGCTCGAGGCCCTCTGTGCACAGATACGTGCGTCAACGACCTCAATGACGAGCGTACCAAAGCCACTGAAATTCATGAGACCCCATTACGACACTATGAAAAAGGTTTATGAGGGTTTGCCGAATCCCCAGGCTCGTGAGCTTTGCTCAGATATTATCTCTGTACTGGCTATGACAATGGGAGAGGGCAGAGAGTGTCTCAAATACAGACTACTCGGATCAGCTTTGGAATTAGGTGAATGGGGTCACGAATATGTTAGACATTTGTCTGGAGAGCTTGCCGGTGAGTGGGATGAGCTCACAGGAGATGATAGCGAAATGAGCAAAAAACTGATCGGCCTCGTTCACGAGATTGTACCCTACAATATGGCTCACAACGCGGAAACGGAGGCCTGCGATTTGCTTCTGGAAATCGAGAGACTCGATCTCCTGGAGCAATACGTTGATGAAAGCGCCTATCAACGTGTCTGTTTATATCTGACCAGCTGCGTACCTTATGTGGCTGATCCCGAAAATCGTGCATTGCTTCAAGAAGCGTGCAAACTCTACAAAAAGTTTAATCAGTATCCTCAAGCTCTGAGACTCGCGATGCAGTTGAATGATTTACGATTGATAGAAAAACTGTTTTTCGAATGCAAAGACTTGTAAGTAACATTTTACATTGAAGAAATAATTGCTTGTCTCTTCATCATCGAATATCGTTGTAATCATTTTAACCATTTTTTTTATAGATCCGTACAAAAGCAACTGGCTTTCATGCTCGGCCGTCAACAAATCTTTCTCGAACTACCGGAGTCAACCCTCGAGTACGACGACCTCGTAGAAATAATGTCAAACGCTCATCTGAACAATCATTTCTTAAATTTGGCTCGCGAGCTCGACATAATGGAGCCAAAAACACCCGAAGATGTATATAAGTCACATTTGGGTGATGCGCGTCTCCCCTTCACGACTCCTGTCGAATCTGTGAGGCAAAATCTTGCTGCGAGTTTTGTTAACGGTTTCGTGAACGCGGCGTTTGGTCACGATAAATTGTTGATCGAGGATGGAAACAAGTGGCTGTACAAGAACAAGGAGCACGGAATGCTGAGCGCGACCGCATCTTTGGGTCTTGTTTTGCTGTGGGACGTTGACGGAGGCTTGACACCGATCGACAAATATCTCTACTCATCAGAGGACTACATAAAATCCGGTGCTTTGCTAGCCTGCGGTATCGTAAACTGCGGAGTGAGAAACGAGTGTGATCCAGCACTGGCTCTGCTGTCCGATTACGTTCTCCACAGCAGCAATACGATGAGGATTGGCGCGATAGTCGGCCTTGGTCTCGCCTACGCTGGATCGAATCGAGAAGCAGTTTTGGGTCTGCTTGCTCCAGTCCTGAGTGATCCTAAATCTAGCTGGGAAGTAATCGGCGTTGCTGGTCTCGCTCTGGGTATGGTTGCAGTCGGTTCTTGCAACATTTACGTCACGACATCCATCATTCACACTCTCATGGAAAAAACCGAGAGAGATCTCAAGGACACATACGCGAGATTCTTGCCACTGGGTCTCGGTCTGTGCATCCTCGGAAAACAGGAAGCTGCCGAAGCGATCATCGCCGCTCTCGAAGTCGTACCCGAGCCTTTTAGATCCATGTCCACGACTCTCGTTGAAGTTTGCGCTTACGCTGGTACCGGAAACGTCCTCAAGATCCAGCACCTCCTGCACATTTGTTCGGAACACTACGAACCTGCTAACGAGAAGGACGAAAAATCCGACTCCAAGGAAAAAGACAAGGACAAGAAAGAGGAGAAGAAGGATGACAAGGAGAAAGACTTTAGATCTCGACAGGCAATTGCCGTTCTAGGTATAGCTCTCATTGCAATGGGAGAAGAAATCGGCGCTGAAATGGCATACAGGACGTTTGGACACTTACTCCGTTATTCTGAGCCCGTAATTCGACGCTCCGTTCCTCTCGCTCTTGGTCTCATATCTGTTTCGAATCCGAAGCTCAATATTCTTGACACCTTGTCTAAATTTTCTCACGACAGTGATCCGGAAGTTGCTCATAACTCTATCTTCGCGATGGGCCTCGTCGGCGCGGGAACCAATAACGCTCGGCTCGCCGCGATGCTTCGCCAATTAGCAACCTACCACGCCAAGGAACCGAACAATTTGTTCATGACCCGAATTGCTCAGGGACTCACACATCTTGGAAAAGGAACTCTCACCTTGTCGCCGTACCACAGTGACAGACAATTGCTCAGTCCGGTCGCTCTTGCTGGACTTTTGGCACCTCTCATCGGTTGCCTCGATGTCAAACACAGTGAGCTTACTTTTTTACATATTAGTCAACTTAATTCTGTCTTTTTCTAATTCTATTTTTATTTTTGTTTTTCAGTAATCCTTGGACGTTCTCACTACCTTCTTTACACCCTGGTAGCTGCAATGCAGCCAAGAATGCTTGTCACATTCGATGAAGAACTGAATCCCCTCGCAGTTCCGGTTCGCGTTGGCGTAGCCGTCGACGTTGTGGGCCAGGCTGGAAATCCAAAAACCATAACGGGCTTCCAGACACACACGACACCGGTTCTGCTCGCTTTTGGTGAGAGAGCGGAACTCGCTACGGAAGAATATATTCCCCTTACCCCCATCATGGAAGGTTTTGTCATTCTCAGAAAGAATCCTCAATTCGTTCCCTAATTACACAATAATTAAGCAATTACTATCGAGATGTACTAACTTTTAATTTCTAATAAAAAATATAAAGCGATTGAAGCGTAAGGATTGGTAAAGAAAAGTCTTGAATATAAAAATCGTTCATATTATTATTCATAAAAAATTCATTGAGGATAAAAATACAGGTATAAAAATTACATATAAAATTTACAGTAGACATATAATTACGTCAGAATATAGTTTCATGTAATGATTGCAACAAACGTGTATATTGCTCTGATCAGGCGTTTTCATAACTTCTTTAAAAAAACGTATTTTGTAAAAATAAAAAAGAACAGCCTGAAGGTCGCTTTTCGGCAAGATCGACACTCTTGATTCTTAAATGCTTTCCCTGGCAAGTATTAGTTCCAACATCGGAATATGACACGAATTTTCTTATGAATACGATTTCATATAATAGTTTCATACGAACAACAGGACACGCAAACAAATACACAAAATGCATATTTTGGCATGAGAGCATGCACCCTGACAATTAGACAACAAATTCTAAAAATATGTCAATTTTCACTCTCACATATTTCAATTCACGCACATACACGCACACAATATTCAGTATGCTCGTCATCGATCAACACACTCCAGGTCAGATTAAGATTCTACGCTCCCGTAGACAGGTACCATCTTCTGATTTTTTTCAATAATTTTTTCCCACCACAAACATTTAATTGTGACGAGGACAAATTTACTGCCACTGGGATTATACGAACAACGCTTATGCATCAACTGTTATCTCTCTATAAATAATTCCTATGTGTATATATGTATATTCATATAAAAGTAAAGTTTCTCTTTCTGCGCGATAATCTCGAGAGGCAGTGATTTCTGTGCGAAATTAGAATTCATGTAAATGATTACGAGCTGAACAGTGTTTAGTTAACAATCTCGTAGCACCACGCTTTTGTCGAAGCGTTAAAAATTAGTACGAAAAATTATTTTTAGTGTCTGTAAAAAAAAATTGCGTTTGTATCGAGATTAACAAAAATTCGGCTCCATATCTCGATGAACAGTCACGGGAGCTAATACGTGATGAGGAGAACCGAGGTGGGTAGTTGGCGACGGCGGAGAGACAATGCGACGGGCGATTTCCGGTTCTGAGCTGACGCCGATGACGAGCAGAGGCTCGGCGAAGGTTTGCTGCTCCGAATCATCGTGTGGAGTCATCGTGCTGTAGCCGTGATCGCTGTCACCGCCAGGAGGTCGACGATAATTTGTCGACACACGGTATGGAGAGATCGGAGCGACACTCTCGTGAAGCAGCGAATCCAAATTATTTTTTGATTGTTCAAGCTCCATCGGTTCGTTATCCGCATCGAGATGCGTCATTCGCAGATTGTCCGGCGATGCGTGGAGGTGCAGACACTGGTGCTCCAGACCAGATTGCACGCTGCGCAATCGATAGCAAAACAGAGTTATGCCGAGGATGAGGACAAAAGCCAGAATTCCACCTGCGACTGGGCCTACGGAGGGCCATTCGCGCGAACCGGAGTCGTCGCTCGACTGAGAATCTAAAAAAAAGTTCATCATTAAATTGAGAGAATTCAATGAATTCCTTATTTTAACTATTAAAGTACTTACTGTAAGATTCATCAGCGTAAGGTAAAAACGATCCAAGAACGCCCTTGAAGCAAAGATTCACATCTGAACAGTAAGGTCGTTGCAAGGGAGTTTCACCGTTGGTATCGAGCGAACACCACTGGCAACCGACGACTCCCATACATTCGTTATCGGTCTCATAATTCTTGCAGTTGAAAGCTGGACAAGGTTTGAGAGCGGCCAGCTGGGCCCAGTCAGCCGTCGAGCTAAATCCTTGCTCGTATGGTGGAGCACAACTTTCCAGATAACTGACATTTGGCTGGGTGCACGTAGCGCTGTACATCGGACATTCGCAAGGACATTCACACCCGGTTTGTTCCATGCTTTTGCAATTGAGACAAAGTCTATTCATCTGTAAAAGAAAAAGTTACATTCAATAATTTACTATTAGATAAAATGCAGTTGCACGTGTATCCATATATTTGAAAATTAAATGAACGTTCTTACTGTACTGCAGGGACAAAATGCTCTCGAGCTGCAAGTTTCGTTGATGACTCCGAGGAAAACGTTTGTACCCGGGACCGCCGCGACCTGATATTTAACGCAATGCTCACTATGGACTATGTTCGTCAGAACGTCGTCAAGGGAAATATTAAATTGATAATAACGCTGCATCGTTCCGTCCAGATGATTCGCGCATAATTTTTTCTTCACGAACAGCTCGTGATTGAGAATATCGTTAGCGACGAGGAGTTCGTTGTGCGTAAGATGTTGCGGCTGCTCGAGTTTGCTCCCAGGTTCGAGCAAAGACGGATGAGAAACGAGCCAGCCTTTGTCGTCCATGAGGAAACATTTCATCGTTGATTCTTTGCAAAATGGGAACATTTCCCGGAGGAGACGAGCGATGTAGCTCATCGGTAGATCCATCGCCATTGTCGCGAAAATGGGATCGCTGCTCGAGTGCGGAGACGCGGAACGACCCTCGTAAATCGTATGACTGAGAGTCACCACGTAACCAGCCCCTCCAGCGTCCAAGTATGGTGGCGTTAAGATTACTTTTTCCGGATACTCCACACTTTTTAAATACCAAGCTCGTCTCAGAGGATCTAAACCGGAGTCGAGGACCATTCCTGGATAAACGACAAGAGCCCCGCTATCCGAAGCTACGACGTACCTACGATGACAACAAAACATTTAGCTTATACAATTGGGTATATATTTATATATTTATACAAAGTGTAATACAACAGCCAGTATATAAACATTTTGCTGGATATATACGAATTTTATAGCCCACCTTCTAACTATGAATTTGTGAAATGGACTGTCAACGTGACGTTCTTTAAAGTGATTTAAAATTTGCGCAAGCGTTGCCACGTTAGATCTCACAGATGCACGCAATCCAGGATTAGTCAAAAGTCTCGTTGTATCTTTGATGTAGGCCATGTAACTTTGTACAGTAACAACCGAGCCTGTTTCCAAAAGCTCTATTTGTTCCGTTGGTGATTTGAAGCACCAAGGTGACAAATAAACGACTCCAGTAGCTAAAGAATTGAATATTTTAATAATTAAAAGTTAAAAAACAGATTCAATCAGAAAAGGAAAAACTTCGAATTACCCAGGGTGGCGATATTATTTTGATACGAGCAGAGATCGTCTTTGCTGATGAGCGAGTGAGGCTGAATGAGATCCAATCGATGATGCAAAATATTTGCAGGCAAGCGGGGTGTTGATCGAACCGAAGATCGCGGTTCCTGGGTTTCCTCGAATACGACGCAAGCTATAAGTTCCCGATAGCTTAAATGCGTCCATCTGTATTGTCTCTGAAAGGAAAAATTACGAATAAAAAAAAATTGTCTATTAAAAGAGGAACAGAGACGACAAGAAATTTTTACCTTACTAATTTTGTCTTTCACTTCTATAAGACCTTTCGGTTCTCTAATCATTTTATCGACATCTACATTTTCGATGTCACTTAATTGCACTTTAAGTGGTTGCTCCAGCAAGGTTTCCGCACGAGGAAAAAATTTGTGCATCCACACAATTCCTTTTTTATCGAAGAGAATGGAATAGGCATTCAGCCCGGCGTTAAAATAAGTAAAGTCTTCGAGGAAATCCCGAAGTTTTACGTCCAGTGATAAGAGAGCCGTATTCGTTATGCGACTCACAGATATTGTCATTGATTTTCCATAATGCTCCAAATATGGATCAGAGAGGTAGTAACTTTTTTTGTACTCGGTTGAGCACTGCAGACCTGAGAAGAGTCTGGCCAACTCATAGCCAAGAATATTCTCTGTTGGTAAAGTGATGACACTGCCATTCGATGATGTTTCGCGAATGTTGATGTTCGCCTTGAGGTCTAAAAAACAAGTACAATAGAAAAAATTTGCCAAAGAAAAGTGGTTCATTTTTTAGAACTTCATAACAAGAAGAATAAAATTTTTTACCTGAGAGGATAAGTATTGTTCGAAGATGAGGTTTTAATTGGCTAGTTCTAATCGAATTTATCAATTCTCCAACATTGGATATATCCTCCAGAGTATTTGTGAGGTGAATCATTATAATATCACCTTTAAGATCAGCAGTCAATGCTTTGAGATCAATGTTAAGAGTCTCATTTGAATCTAAAAATTAAACATAGCATATAATATCGTTTATAACAACGTACACCTAGGTAAATAAAATGAATCAATTTTTACCTGTTCTAGTAATATTATCAATGTAACCGGCCAATTGATATTTATTAACATCATTTGCTTTTGAAAGATTTTTTCCACAATAAATACTGCCGTGCCCTGCCAATCCGACAACGGTAACACGATCCAGTTCTGATAGCATTTCTATTACAGTCTTCGCTGTCACTTGAGCCAGAGCAAAATCCCCCTCAGACATGAACATTCCGTGCTCCAAAAGTAAAATTACGTTTTTCGGCGTGTCACACTGGGCCAACAAGAGAGGACCTACATTGTGCGCAAGACTAGCCGGTCCGCACATCAGGCTAGGATACTTAATGGGCAGCACGTGGAGATGTTTCCATTTTTCATTTTTAATACTTACTGCAAGAGCTGTCAAAAAAATTCGTATTATAAAGAATTCGATACTAGTTCGGAAGTTTTGTTTTATTCCTTACCATTTTCTATTTTTGAGCAAAGACTGGGAGGTTGTCTGGAAGTATCCAAATCCATGCTTCTATCTGGATAAACGGAGGTAAAGTGCTCATTGAATAAAATATTCTGTATGGCCCTGTCGCAATCCCCTAAGAACTTGTCATACAAGCTGAGTTTGTCTTCAATTTTTTTAACAAGATTGTCCAAAGCTTTTTCAGGAGTTTCTGAAGTTTTGGTAAGATCCAGCTTGTCTAGCATTTCCTGAAATGCATTTAAGCCAAGCTCCTCGGTTCCTAGAGATCTGAGAGCCTTTGAAAGGGTCACGACGATGTCTTTGAGGCACATTCCAGCCAGTGGTTCAGCCTCTACTTGTTTTCTCAATGGTCTGTTAATTTGACAGTCACTCGAACCGTCCTTAGCACCGGCTGTGACAAGCAATTGTAAAAGCAGCGCTAACGAGAGACACAAATTTCTCGAAGAAATCATTTTCAGTCTTATTTTGTTGAACGTAGCGAGGAACATTTTTTTACTTGTTATTTACGCCTACGCATCGCGAGTGCTATTTATTTTATGTATCTGCACATCAACACGCATTTACATTCCTTTGCACCTAGTTTCATTGCACACAAAATTTTATAAAACTTATTTCAAGAAAGCAATTAAAATTAATGATAACTTGATCGTTCATGAAAAAATGTATTCATTCAAATTGGACATACAGTACATGCAAAATAAAAAAATGGCGTCGCTTTTAGGTTAAGGACGCTCTGTATACTGCTCTGCACGAACAACAATTAAACAGTTCCGAGAGGTAGCGTCTCTTTCGGTGAAATTCTAAACTAATGAATCTATTTTTTTAAATTTCTAATAACTCTGTTTCAGTAGCGGTCGGTAAAGTCAAGTTTGAACTTTCGAATTTTTTTGAATCATTTGAACTTCTACAGGTTTTCGCAATATTAAAACATTGAATACAAGTCACATCTATTTGTAGTAAATAATTACAAAATCTGTATTATTTATGTTGTTTTATTATTGTATACAGTCGTGCGATTTTCACATCGCTTTTATCAGGAAATTGTTACAACCGCGAACTCACAACGGTTGTACTTCATTATTGTTTGTACAAAACCTCTTCAAACTTTTGTACAAAATGTATCTGGCCATCGAAGTATGGGCACTGCAAAATCATTCACAATTATAAATTCCCGGTGTAACATCAGAAACACCGATGGATCGCTGTTTTTCGTATACTCGCAAATGGAAAAACAGAAGACGAAGAAAAAAAAATTTGTTACACGAATTGAGCCCACACTGTGACGTCGTTTGTCTAAGTATAGTAATCGTCAATTATGATAAGAATACAGTCAGTGGCATAGAAAAAGAAGATTGTAGTGAGAATCGATAAAAAAAAGCGTTGAGCTAATCTTAAACCTATGAGGGGCCATTTGCACACGGGGCTATTTTCCATGATGAATGCTATCGTCGACAGGAACATCCTCTACGAAAAATCCCTGCTATTATCGGATGAAGCGTGTATCTTGTCGCGAGACACCGCCGGTTTACCAGAGATCGAATAATAAATAAATAAGTTGGACATATTGCTATGCGCATATGTTGGATATAGATAGAAATATATATGATTGGGATTCGGGACGGAGGACAGATTCGATCGAGAGGGTATGCGCGGATGATCACATTTTGCTGTTACGACCGTATTCCAAAATTTGCTTGTGGTAGAAGAGTAAATATCTGCAAGATAAAAACATTAATTCATGTTAATTTCCATAGATATTAAAAAAATCATTAGAAAATAAGTATAAATTATTGTATTAACCCTTCGCTCGTTAAAACGTCTTTGAGTCTGGCTCTCGTGATGAGATGGTCGTCACATTTGAACCACTGATCTCTCTGTTGCCTTATAAATGCGGTGTAGTGTCCGGTCTCGAGGGAACCCTCGTGGTTGATAACAGCAAATAGGGAATATCTATTGTCACTGAAAGCTCCATCTTCTCCATTTTTTGAAAGCCCATCGATGGTGCTGTTATTATTGCCATTCCGGCGATGGGACATGAACGGCGTCATGTCCAGCTGTTCTGGAAAGGATATGAAAGTCGAGATCTTTTTGTCCTGAATGCTCGAGTGCTCGAAACGCTTTAGATGAAAGCTCGCGACTATTGGTAATTGCTTCATCGTAAGTTGCTTCGTTGATTCCTGATAAGTCTGGCACTTGCTGCACTTTATTTTGGCACTCGAGCCGAGGTGCTCCGCCCGGGTGAATCTCTCAAGACAATCGAGCAACGACGTAGGAGGTCCGTTACTGTCGGAGCCCGATGCGCCTGCCGTTGGTCCGAGATCGAGGGAAATGTCCCAGAACGGATCAATCGTCGTTGAAACTCCACTAAAAATTATTTTTCAATTACTCACGGTCTTCAATTACAGTACAATTTTTAAAGTCAATTCTCACTCTTACTTGCACGATTGACAGACGACATCGCTCTGCAAGCCACCGGTAAAAATTTGATCGATAATACAGTTGCAATGATGCGGATTGTCCTTAACGAGGATCGGAGCGGCTTCGCAGTGTCGATGCAACACGTCGAGAGTTGCTATGAAAAATTCGTGAGCATCCTGTTGCTCGTAACCGGCCAAGTGTCTCGCGTGAGTCCATATTAGGTGCAAGAGCTTGTGCAGCGTTAATGGTGCCTTGCTTCCTGAGTAGAATTCCTGAAAGAGGTGCGAAACTTCGCAAACGAGACATCGGCTTGGCTGTGGGCAGTGGTGACGGTCAGCTAGAAAATAATCTCGCAAAAGAGGCGTGTGGGTAAGCGCCTGAACGATGCAATTCATGAAACACGTGCTCCCTAAATTTATGAGTCCTCTCAAGCCTGTAAAAAAAATGTTCCATCAAATTTTCATCCTTTTATATATTCATATGTGGATGGCAAAAGTATATTTTTGATTCAATTACCAATTGTCGAATTCTCGACTATACGACGTCGTCGAGGATGCTTTCTCAACAATTCTGCCTCTATCTGCGTTGGCTCCCACGCTCTGTAAAATTCTCCCAAACTCAGAGACTTGGCTGATTCGCTCCATTGTGATTTTGCGACGGCGAGCAATTCTCTATCATAAACGTAATCTCCGCATTGAAAGCACAGGATATTTCCATAACATAAATCCACAGCTGTCGTTCAGGAAAAGGAAAAGTCATGAGTACAGGTTGTACATATTTTATTTGAAAATATTTGATGCTTACCCAGAAAGTGTTTCTTTGTTTTGGCATGTTCCTGGATATGCCCATTCCCATAACAGCCAAAAAATATGCAATGCAGGCACGAATGGAGACGATCCTTGTAGGTATGACAAGTATGACATAAACAGCTGACCGCCTAGAAAAAATATTTTTTCTTGTATGAAAATGGAAACAGGTTAAAAATGTTGAATGCACATTTCTCAGTCATTATTCATATATTTTATTAAAAAAAGTTTTTACATTGATATCAACAAATTATTGCAATTTTATGAGATGATAAATCCTTGAAATGAGGAAATTACTCATGGGTGGATATAAAACCACAGGAAATCATGTAGATACGGGAAGCTACAATGAACCTATATTTTGAGGAAAAAACTGCAATTTTGATAATCATCCATTAATTCAAGTGGAAATTCGCAAAAACCTGCGTTATTTCTCTACGTGTGTAGAATTGACGCGATCTACAGAAAATGCTATAAAGTATTTTTAAAAAATAGTAAAAAAGGAAACGAAAAAAGTTTGAAGGATTTTCAATATTTCAAAGCTTTTCGAGTGTTGAATTGTTTATTTAAAAAAAAAGGTTTGCGTTACGGGAAAAAGCGTAACTTTTCGACGGTAATTGTAATAACTGTGTTATCGGCATTTTCGCACCTTCCTCACGCGTGCCTCGGCCGAAGTACTCGTCACAAAATACGAGTGTATAACTTTGTAAGGTTGAATCCCCTTCGCTGCTTTGAAATTATTCAAGTGTATGCAGCCATGGTCGCTCATCTCAGTCCTAATTTGACAATATTGTAATAACGGTGTGTGATCTTTCGCCGCCGATTCGCGACAATCCAACGTTTACCGACTTTACAGTCGTTTTCTGCGTTTAGCGGTGAATCCTCGACAGGAGGCCGGCCAGTCTGTAACCTCGAGACTACTTTTTCCCAGATTCGCGACGTGAATTATGATCGAATGCTCGTCCGGACGATTCTCGATAGTGTCGGTGTATTCTGGATTGCTGCAGACCCGATTGAGCGATGAAATGGGTCTGTACCTGGGATATTTATCGTTAGTAAGCGGGGCGTAGCACGCTGGCCTTGGCAGGGTCGCGCGTGTCGTTGACATGGAAAACCTCGTGAACCTCTTTACACAATAATTCATCTACCATAATAGTCCTTATTCTCTCTCAATTCTCAATCATATCGTAATCCCCTCCGGTCAAATATTTTGACGAGTTTAGCTGTTTTTTAGAGATTGGTTTTTTCGTTTGTCATTGGCATTGGCTGTTTACGTTTCGCTGGACTTTCCTTGTTAATAACAAAGAACGTACGAGACGCATAGAGTTTCGTGTTGACGCGGGGAGCTTCGGCTCGACGTCTAGTCGTTTAATAATCTCACTTGACACCTACACAATTATTCACGCACACATAAACACACACATGCACATGCAGGGCTCGTCTCAAAACGGAGAGAGCGAGAGAGAGAGAGAAAGTTGTGTTTTTAAGAGCCCCACACGTTTCGACACCCGGGCGCTCTCACGGACACCAGCCGGTCACTGCAGCCGTGCCGGTAAACCATCCAGCCCCCTCGCCCCTCTCTCGTACCCTTTCCATCTCACTTACGACTTGCCAATTCCCACCAATCCTACGAATTCGTCTCAGTGCCGTAAAATTTCTCGTTCTCTATTCCGTGATTTGATTGACACTGATTTACTCGGCTTATGTAATTTCTCGTGAATAAAAACGAAATGAATATTTGTTGCCAATTCGTGGAATCGTCTTCCTCGTGTGGAGTCGATAAAAGATAGCTGAATCATGACAAATGTGTTTTCGAAGATTCTTCCTGATAGCTACGTCCCTGACCAACGCAGAATTCCCCGGACGTTTTATCCCCCTCACCCAGAAGTAACAGCTGCTCGCAGAGTCCACATTGCGGTGAAACATCCATTTAGCATTTAGGTCTGGTTCTCCAGAATCCTTGGGAATTATTCGAATTTGTTGAATAAGCGATTTTTTTCATTTCGCTAAGAATAATTTCTTCTTATTTATTTTACATTTCATGTATATTCTCTCTGCACTTTTTTATGCTGTGTTCATGAATAATGAATGTATTGAGTTACCATACCGTTGACTCGCACACATTTCGCTATCACATCGAAACAAAATATTTTATTAATATTTCTATGATATCTCAATATCGAATTCTTTTATTTGTCATTGTGTACAATTTGTTATTGGTTAAATTCATGAATGTGTAGAAAAGCGTGAAGATAAGTCTGGTATGTAAGCGTCCTACCGCGGTTGATGGTAAGTTCGAAAGAGAGTGCGTCGAGCTGTTACCTGTTACCGATAGATCTACGTTTGTCGCGTGCCGCTCCCGTGGCGCCCTCACTCGAATATTGTTAGTCGGTAAGGCAGGGATTGTCTATTCCGATGAAAATAGAACGGCTCATGGGATGCACATTTTTCAAACACGAAGTCGAGCAATCTACGAACGTGATTGAAATTATAAAGAAATTAACGTTATTATACGAATTAACATATCCATGATCAGTTTATTCAATCGTGCAACAGTAAAATCTACTTTATAAGAACAGCAATCAGTATATAGTCGTAATAATACGTTAATAATCATCATCGACCTAAATCTACGCAAATTTTCGCATGACGCGAAATCTCTACCAATCTATTACTTCTCTATTTTCTAACCTCTCGTAATGAGATAAAAATATAATTCTCTCAAGCTTTGCATAATTTTTATTAATAACATACTCAGACAATGTACGAGTAAATAATCACTTATGAAATATTGAAATTGTATTCAAAAATATTTCACAACACTAACGATTATATACTTTTAATAGAGTACACTTTATTTATTTTATTCTTTTAGAGAAAACCGAAGGTTGCTTAGATATATATAACAAAACACGAGTCACAAAAATTACATATATAACTATTACATATGACACACACATGTGTAATATATGTAATTTTTGTGACTCGTGTTTTGTTTTCCGGCTGTTACGGGATTAGGGACAAGCGGACTGTAGCCAGGCAATGTTTACATTTACCAACACACATAGGGATGAGGCAAGAAGGCTTCGGACACATCCGAATTACGCACACAACGGGGCACGCTGTGTGTCTGTTTCGCTTCTGTCCCATGTGGATTCGAATAAGCTATGAGAATATTTCTCGTGTTACACGTTCCACTTTGTCTTCCTCGCACGTAAAGTAACGATGATATCACCGTGAAAACACACATCGCGATGGAAAAAAAGAGAGATGACGAAAATTCCGATTTACCGTCCAAGCCTTCAATGATACTTTTTTCGAAGAGTCTTCAGCCGATCGCGCTGATTCCTCGCGCGCACGAGCGGCAGCAGCAAAATTAATTCTAAATACGCTGCGCAGTACACATATATATGTGAGTCACGCCATATATATTCGATCCCATGGAAAGGAAAAACTCGTAACTATTTTTCTCTTCGTTTTATTCCAGGCACGAGTGATTTTAATTCCAGAAAATTTATTCGATCATCAACCAAGGCGAATGCTCTCCAACTTTTTCATTTCTTTATTCTTATCTTCTTTTTTCTAAAAGTGAAAGCTTCATTCTCACTGGAAAATTAAATAGAGGATTAACTTATGAAAAATTAATTTTTTGTATATTTTTTTATTTTTCTTATTTTGTTTGTTTTCCAACCCATTTTACATTTATTTGCAGATTTATCGTTAAAACTGTACATAAGCGAGAGCCGAGACACGGAAATGACAAAAGTTTGGAAAAAGGAAAAGGCAAAAGCGCGTTTATCGCGGAACTGGTAACTCGGCCTGCGCTAGAGGTCGCCGGGAGGTCAAGACTCAAAATACACGATGCCTAAAACAATTTTTATCGTATTTTCGTTGCTTCAATTTTTTTTAACGATAACCTTTTGTACGGAAGGCACTTTTTCTTTTCATATGAAGATTCCTTCAATCTTTTTCCTTTTTTTCTTCAATAAGCTTTCAATGTTTTTTGCTACCTGCTGGAACGATGAACGTGCGTTTTCGTGCAATTGTTTGCTAAAATCTTGACGCAAGTCCGCTCGGTACACAAAACGTACGCGCGGCGAGGAGCGCACGTAGGTGTGGCCAGTAAACTCACACGAGTTCACGCGGCCAATTAAATCTTGTATATGTTGCTTTTTCCAGGTAGATCTTTTAGCTAGATTTTCTCTCGTCTCTCTCTCTCTCTCACTCTCGCTTTTTATGGGATTTATCTCATAGTTTGCGATAAATCGGTCGTAATCCTCATTGTACGGAATACCCAGGCAATGTACGAAGTAATACTCAATTCAATTGCGTGGGTGGTAACGAGTTCCGTTTTTTTACATAATTTAAAAGACTGATTACCAAAAATTGTTTTTTTTTTGCACGTGCTTGGAAAATTTCTATTAAAATCAATTTTTAATCCCACAATGTTTCGGTTAAATTTTTGTAGAACGGAAAAAATAAGAAAATTAAAGTTTTGGTGTCTCAGCATTTTTTGCACTAACGATGCAAGACAGGATCAAGAATACTTAGAAATAATTAACAGTTGAAAAAATGGCTTTGCCAGCAGTCCAAAAGAACGTTGAACTCGTGAGAAAAAAAATTGGGTTTCAGGATGATTCTATGACAAAATAAAAAAGAGAAAAAAAAATTTCTCAAAATGATCCCAAGATCGACTTTTGACCTGACTCAATTTAAAAAAAACTCTTCGGCAACTCAATCTGCACAAACTACGAAAAGAAAGAGAAAAAAAGAAGAGCGAGCCTTGACATACTTCCGTGGTGAGAATCTGACGGAAATCCACGGGGAAAAAAAATGGAGAGTCATGAGGCAGGTTGTCGATTTCTCAGAGGGTTGGGTACGTTGACATCGCGGGTTCACGGCTGCGACGCTCCTCGCATTTGAATTTGTGACGCGTTTTTCTTCATTCTCGCGTTTTACTCGTCGCAAAGACAAAATTGATTCACATGTGCGCGGGCTGGACTAGCTTCGCGGCCATTGTGCGTGTTTACTTCTTTCAAGAATTGGGACAACGCAGGGGCCAAAGAGCCGGGTGGGAGGGCATTGTACGCGCGTTACATCTCCGCGTATGTATTCTAACGGCGTCCGCGTAACTTCCACTCTTGACAGCCGTAAACAATTGTGGGAAAAAAAATCATTCACAGGGGAGTTCTCTCTCCTCCTTTCGTATGTATTTATGCACCGATTGCTAAAAAAAAAACATGAGCTTTTTTTATTCTCATTCGGCCATGAGAAAAACGATCTTCATCCTTGAATACTAAAACGAGATTCTTCGAAAAATCATGATTCCGATAATCATCATCGCAATTGTTTGTAAATCAATAAATTATTGTTGCTTTGTGTCGGAAAAATCTTTTTTTTTTTATTTTTAAAACTCAAATTTGAAACGTCTTTCTCAAAAGAAAAAAAAAAATTTCCAAGTAATTTTTACAAATTTTCAGATCCACCATCAAATTCTGAAGCGATGAACTGTGAGAGAGAGAGTTTGACAAAAAATCAACCTTGAAAGGTTTCGGTATGTTGACCAATTAATGAGCTCTCGTCGCCTCATCCATTCAATCCTCCGCACTTTGTTCCTCTCTCCGTCTCTCTCGTAACGCGTGACTCTCCGTTACGTAAATTGCGTGCAATATCATCGTTAACCTCGCTAATGTCTGGAGTGCATATCGATTACGGAATTTTCTCGGTGATGTTAATAACGCCGGCTCTCGAGCCATCATGACCAATCGATCGATTCATACATCTCGATAAATTAAAGAGAACTATCTGTTCGATTTATCCGGAATTCAAAATGTATAGAAACATAAAAAATAAAATTAAAAAACAATGAAATAAATAGCTCCGATTCGAATAAGAAATAATCTTTAATCGTACAATTTCATTTTTTCTGAGTTTAACTATAATAATAATAATAATAATATAATATATAATATTTTTCTCGACATATAACTAAGAGCTACTTTGTACGAGATTTGTCTTAAACATTAATAAAAATGACTTGCAATCCTTCGGGTTGCGATTCGGAAAGAAAAATCGGTTTAAATGCTGCGAGGCTCGAAATTATTGAACTCATCTCCGTATAACGAGTATGAGTGGACTTGGATCCATCGTGAGACGATTCATATCGATTTCTCACTGCTCCGACCGATGAGCGACCCTTTCCGGTAAATGTTTACAAATTTTATTAAAAATTCAACTCGTGCGTTATATATAAGTTTTTATCAAGGGTGGAAAAAATGAGGAAGGATTTTAAAGCGTTGACGTCTCGATCGCTCTTCGAGGGATAAAAAAATATGAGGCACATGATTTATCAAAAATTCCGATTTTTCGTCCGGAAAAAAAAAAATTTTACGAGTTTCGCGCTTCGTCACGAAATAATATTTGTTTCTGTTACTCGGTCTTCCAACCTCAACTGTCTCTGTGGAGAACGCGTGCCGCAAAGAATAGAGAAAAGCTCTCGCGAGTCTCGGTGAATTTTTATTTCATGATCATCGCGAGGAGGACGGCGAGGAAGGTGCCCAGGGCGAGCGCGACCCGGTCCGCACCGGCGATGATCGTCGGTAGCTGGGGAGCGAGGGAGTTCTCGTAATACTGATAACTCTTGAAGGGCGTCTTGAGCCTTATCACCCGATAATTCGGTACGGACGTGTTCACGCGATTGACGATGTAATTCTGCAGGGAATTCGTGACGCAGTAGAGAAATCCGCGCTCGTCGAAGGCGAAGGTGTCCGGCCACTGCATCTTCTCGTGGTCCCGGGAGATCAAGCGTTGACCGGTCGTGAACGAGGGTGAGGATTGCGAGGTGTTCCACATGGCGACTCCGTCGTCGGCCAACAATCCGTAGTACAAAATCCCCGTCGAGGACATCATCATCCCGTCGGTCTGGGAACTTTTTCTTCCCCACTCTCGGACGTAACTGTGAACGTTGTCCATGGGATATTTCATTACCCAGGTCGGAAGCGAGTACAGGAAGAACGATGACAGGGGCGAGTAGAAGACGTAACGCTCCCGGGCGCTAGCCGGCGACAGGGTGATCCCGTCTACGTGCGTCGGAGCGATTACGTGAACACTTTGAACTTTGAAACCGATCGCGTCCTGCTCGGCGTGCATCGAGACGTCTCTGACCTTCCAGGAAGTTCCATTCCGCAGGGAGTAAACGATTATTCCTGGATCGGTTGTGCTGGAGTCGGTGATGTACGCCATTCCGCCGTCCTCGTGATCGAGGACGATGTCGTTCAGGTAGGAATTGTTGTGAGGCGATACGTGGGGCGGGAAAACGTAGCTCCGAAGTACCGCGCCGTTGTTCTCGAGGTCCAAAATAACGAGGCGAGGTGGACAACGTGCGACGGACTGCAGCGTCCTCGTTTCCGTTCTTCCCGAATCGAGGACCCACATTCGACCTCTCGGGTCGATCTCCATGCTCTGGACGAACTGGAACGCTCTGCAGTCACCGATCGTCTGCATGTCCCAATTCGGATAAGCCTCCAATTTCGGCTGGAAGTCCCCGTGGATCGGAGTCGCCGATGTCACTCCCAGCGTCAGCGGGATTCCTTCCTTCCATCTCGGCACCGACAGATACATTCTGTTCTTCCACACCTTTATGCCGGATATCGCATTGTTCTCGGGGATGTACTCGTTACGGTCGATCGCCCGGGTCTGCACCTCCTCCGAGGGCCACAATACGTCGATCGTGTTCCAGCGGAAGATCTCTTGGAACCTCTCGTCGATCCCGTGGCACGAAGCGGCCAGAATACAAATCAGAGACAAGAATTTCCACATTTTTTTTCCGGTTTTTGAGAATCCTCAAAAAAAAAACGGGTTTTCAACAATTTTTTATTCTCGGTCCTTCAAACGGAATATTTCCCGCGCGCGCCTCGACACTTTTCCCGATGGACAATATCTACTAAATCCGGGGATAACAGCTGAACGTCTCGACTCTCCGACGTTATTTCGGAGTGCTATTTTCGAAAGAGACACACGAGCGATCGTATTCCCGTGGATTTTCACGTGAAAAACGTGCCAACTGTTACTCAACTTGGAGGACGATAGAGAAGCGTTTTCTTTACCGCGGCGGATTCGAAAAACCGGTGCTAGCCTCCATAGCGTTCGACGCTCCGGCTCTGACTGACTTTACGAATAATCGCCGAGCGCCCGAGACGGCCACCACGCTGCCGGGATAGAGAGAGAGAGAGAGAAAAAACGAGAGCGAGCCCCTCTACGAACGTTTCCCGCTCCCCGAGCTCTAAACTACGCGAGACTCTCGCGCGCGCCTTTTCTCGTGCGTATACGCGCCGCCGATCTTTTCATCATTTTCTGACGCGCCTATTCTTTTTTTGTCCCCACTACCGCGCATTTTCATCCCCTCTGGACTACAATTTTTCGTCGTCTCTCGATTCGACCTTCATCATCTCACCTCTCGCGACAAACTTTTTTCCTTCTCCTTGTTCTCTCTCGCGTGGTACGAATTGTGTGTTATTGTGCACGTCACGGAGTTTGAAAATCATCGGTCAATCGTGAAAATCAAAAGCATCGCTTACAAAAATGTCTCATCAGTATATACTTAATAGATATTTTTTCGCTTTACAAACGACGATCGATCACTAATTTCTCGATGTGGATTATTATCTTGGATTATTCAATACCCCGTCAGCTTTTGAGGTTAGGTTCGTCGAGCTTATTCGTATTTTTTCAACGATACGGAATTCTGACATAAGGGGACGGCTAAAATAACGGAGCCCTCGTTTTTACGTGTTCGTTAGTCAGACCCTTTGACCGAGAAAGCTTTTTCCTCGTCGTCGACCCTCCAACCCCCGTTAGGAAAAGGACAACAGGGAAGTTCGCTCGCGTCTAGAATTCATCGATCGATCCTCAAACATGCAATCGCGACCTCTTTCCGCTCCCCTTGTTTATTCTTTTCTCCTAATTTTTTCATTTTTTATTCTCCTGTGAATTTCCTTCGTTTATTCGAGTCTCGATGATATTTCGCGATCGAGAAGAAACGCTGATTGCACGGGGCAACCGATTAATAGCAGGTCTACGTCGTTATTGCAGCAGAGTGAATAATAGCTCAATCGAGAGTCCGCTTAATTTTTGCGCGGGCGTTATTCCTTTGTTTATCGGCTCATTGAAAATTTTTCCTTAATTTTCACGTACCGTCCGGGCGTGTCCCGAAATTCGTCTCGAAAATATTTTGTTTTCCATGAAAAATTTCATAAAGCGCGGGAGAGCGTGTCACCGCGTGATTCAAGCCTTTTTTTGTGCCTACGTACAATTTGAAACTTTGAAAATGGACTCGTGCCAGAGTGAAGAAGACAACGAGGAGATCGCTCTCCCCCGCTCCCTTCGTCTAGGCGCTAAATACGTCTTAACATCTCACGCTAGTTTCTCCTAATCTTTGTAGAGTGCCTCCAAAAGTCGAGGCTCCAAAATAGCCTCTAATTCTATTCTTCTTGTAATAAAATAGAAAATATCGACGAGGATCAAATTTTCACTATCCACATGACAAAAAATATGAAATAAAATTCATAAGAATTTTTTTTTTCTTGTGAATTTTATTGAGAAGAAAATTGTCTTCGTGAACGAAAATTCTATCTATTTGCGTTCGCACGAATATGCCTTCGATAATATCTCTCGCGACTCTCATCCATCTCTCGAACTCCATGCACAAAATCGAATTTAGACTATATACGTCATGGTCTAATAGCGAGCGAGTTATTTCTATAGAGCGTAGGTCTAGTTCTTGACGAATTAAATATTCAGCGCGTGGATAAGGATACAAAAAGAAGCATGAATAAAAGAACGATTTGTACAGATAATAGAAAATTGATTTTTGTTTAGTGGTATTTTCTTCCGAAATGTTCTGTGAGCTTCGTTTTTTTTTTCGTCAGTGAAAGCTTAAGCTTGCTATGCTTATACGCGTTAATTTCAAATTTGCATTACTTAAAAATCTGACAGGAAAAAAATTAGAAAAAAATGGTTTTTTCATACATATTCGGTCCTGAAAAAAATTGTCAACGAATTTCACAAAATTCTTAAAATTTTATCAATTTTCCTATGATTTTAACACTGGGTATGGCTGATCGGGTATGGCCTCCTTAACAAAGGTTTAGTGGATACATATATACATATTTATTGTTTAGTTTATCCGTGCTTGTAAATCGTGCTCGAAGAGGCGCAGTTTCTCTCACAATCTCCATGCACGGATATAATAACAACAGCGTTGGGAGTGAGAATGTTAATAGAAAAATATATTAATGACGTCACGAACTTTTTCCTGCTTTTCTCTCTCGTTTTTTCTTCTTTTTTTTCCCCGCTCGAACCATGGACGAAAACGTGCAAGCCTTGTCAACGAGGCTGTACTATTTCCATCTTTATTTTCTTGATACTGCACGAAAGTGTCTCCCAACGCTCAGACACTTCAATCACACCGACTCCCTGTCTATAATTCTCTCTCTCTCTCTCTCTCTCTCTCTCTCTCCCTCTCGCGCTGACTCCGTTCTTTCCCTACGATTTCGTCTTGCGGTTGATTATGAGAATTTTAAGTATTCTCATCGTACTCCTTTTATGTACTATGTATATTTAAACTTTAAACTTCACGTACACGATTACGCAATTTTGTGTTTTTTTCTGATCCGATAGAGAAGGAGAGAAACGAGAAGAGAAGATATCTTCTGTCAAAAAAAGTTATCAAAAAAATGTCTTTATTTTCGACAACACACCGCGATAAGGATTTCTATAAAATTGTGGGAAATAAAATATTGAATGAAATTGAATGAATACTTTCTCCGAGTGTCTCTCGAATGTACAATCCATCAAGTTATCGTGAAATCGTTAAATTGTTAAAAAAGACAATATATTTTTTTTACGTGACAATTTTTCTCATCGCTTTAATCTAGACAATTTTTTTTTTCGAAACATTTTAATTTATTCTGGTTTCATTTCCATTTTATTATTTCTAATGTTTCTATTAGAAATTTTTTTAAAATGAATGATGACTTCACGCTTTTATCATTATATTTTTCTAATATTACCGGTGGCGTATTCAATATTAGTGCAAATAAGCAATTTGATATAAATATATGTATATGATATGTACAATTTCATATATTGATGATGCAACAGGACATCCTGCGCATAGTTATCATTGCTCGGAACACTTGCCGAGGTAGTTATATCGGTGGATATACATTGAAATAATAAAAATTAATTTTTTTACCGGACCACAATATTTCAAAAATAATTTGTGCCAGACGCAGCGATCGCAATTTCGATATTTCGTTTACGCTCTCAAATGTAATAACATCTCCGGACTCATTAAACATTTTCAAAAAAACGTCTGATGCACGATCACCTGATTAGCTAGTCGAGGTCGTCTTCTGATCGCTCTAGTAATCAATGAGTCAATTCTGCTCGAGAGATCGCGTTAAACGGCTCAATTCATACGTCACCTTATTATATTGCATTATATGTATTATGTTTCATTTTGCTATATTTTACTATATTATAATTTTTTTGATGGCGAGGACAATGTCCGGATTTTCGCGTCAATTTATTATCATTATGATTATCATATAAATATTCATATTTTATTATATTACGGTATGAAGCTCTGCAAGGCACTGAATAATATTTGCTCTTTTTTACCTATGCAAAACATGCTACGATTTAATTATGCAAACATTACAAGACAGGATTTTCAAAAATGCAATGCTGCAAGTGCAACGTGCACCTGTGTCGGAAAGCAAAAAAAAACAATTGTTTTTACATTTTCCACGGTAATTAGTGGTTCTGCAAGATTATTTTAAAAATCTTACTGTCATCCGATAAGATAAATTAACTTGTCTCTGTATAATATATTATAAGTAGGAGTTGAGGGTTCTTTCGGAATTTAAGAAATGTGTCTTGTCGTAAAAATGGCGCAGACTTGATAATTCGAAACCGCAACTCAATTGAACAAACGAGGTTCCCTACCGCAATAAATTCGAGCCTCTGCGGTGAGAGTGTTGTTCAGCAAAATCACATTAAACTGTCGGCATTGTTGTTTTCGCTTCGGGGAGATCGGAGTTGCAGGCGTGGATTCTTCTCCTTTCGACGAACGCACTCTCCACGCGTTTTACATAACTGCTTTTCCGTTTTTGCGTCTCTGCGTAATGTTCATTAATATTGCGCGGTTCGTGTGCTGTATCAAATGTGCAACGATCGAGTTAACGCACTTCATACTCGTTTCTTCATCCACGCTTTTTTTACGATTTTTCTTATATGTTAAATAGTCTCCAATATAATGTATATATTGGAGTCTATATTTGAAAATCTATGTACACAGCTTTGCATATGTGATATAGATAAAGTTTTAACTCAAAATTACGCCCCGTTTGTGGAAATGATGAATATCTCATAAAACAGATGTGTAGTATTGTTCGATTCGACACGAAAAAAATGAAAATTTCGAGTTTTCATTTTTTCTCAATTTTAAAACCTTTTGAGTGCATGTTAAAAAGAAATCGTCCCCTGCCACATACTAATTGCAAAAAAATATTGCTCATTGCGATTGGAAATTCCAAACGGACCGAAAATTTTAAAATGGTCTGAGAATTTATTTCCATCGGATGATCAAGTAACTTTAATTAATAGAAAATTGCCGTAAAAACTTGAACGACATTGTGGCGTGTCCTTTCCGCTCGCATAATACTTGTCAAAGAATCTTTCTCAACGGTTGGACACGTTCGCGGTTTTCTCTCATTATGTACGGCGCGTCACTTCCCCTTGACCCGCAACTCGACGTTACCGTGTTGTATACTTTATATAGATGTCGCTGGGACTTGCTGCAATAATATATAAAAGTGTCTTGTCGGATGCCCGTGGCTCGTCGCGCCGTCTCAAAATATGATTCCCATCTTTATTACCACTCTCCGCTTCACTGTACAGATTCCCGTCTAAATTTACTTTATCCCTTTTTTATCAGATTTTCATAGACCTCTTTCCTTTCCGCGCCTCCTTTTTTCATCAACCTCAAGGCGAATCGGTGGCCATTGAGATTAAAAAAAAAAATCAGCACCGTCCCATCTCTCTCAATTATTTTATTATTCTTTTTATTCCTTCTATTCTCGTTCCATTTTTTTCCCATATATTAAAAAATGTAGGCTAATAGCATTAAGGTGATATAGCTATGGTACATTTTTCTACTTTGAGATCCAAAAAAATTAGACGATACAGCGACGATTAAAATGAAAAGGATGTCCAAATTCTTTGATTTTTAGTTTTTAAGAAACAGATGTTTTCGTCAACGACTTATCTGCATCGTCTATTTTATTCTAAACGTTTCAGGGAAATGATTTTTCGAAATCATTTTCTCTGCGGCGTTCTCGTTCAAAAAAATGAAATGAAATTCTTTATTTGTTAGCGGTTGAAGTAGAAAAACGAATCCTCAATTGAATTCCCTCGTAGTTTCGTCACTCGACGATCGTTTGAACTATGCGGGAAAAGGCACGTACCTGCGGTCTTTACACAGTTTTCCGGCGCACGCAACAATACGCTCAAATATATTTCCCGCGTTTTTCCATATACATGACAATTATAATTGATACGACCGTGAGGACGACCAGTTTCGCGTTTCGTCACATTATTTTTACTCCTTTTTTTCCATTATGAATTAATTAGCGAGGAAAACGCGGAAACAATAAAACACCAATTACAGTGCGAGTCTCTTGCGAAACGAAATGGAACGAAAAATTTCGAAATTTTTCAGAAAAATATTTCAACTCGCGATCATTCGATTCTGAAACGATATTTCGACTCTTACGATTTGCGAGTAATTAGGGACGCGCTCTCAATTTCTGGCGTTCAATTGCTCAAGCGACAATTGTATGTATTGCTACGTCTATGCATTTTCACGTCTCTCTCGCTCTCTCTCTCTCTCTCTCTCTCTCTCTCTCTCTCTCTCTCTCTCTCTCTCTCTCTCTCTCTCTCTCTCTCTCTCTCTCTCTCTCTCTCTTTTTGTTGATCTTATATGGATCAACTGTGAACGTCACATTCTTACACGTCTCGAATAAAATATTTTCTTTTTTTCTTCTGTTTTTTTTTTCTTCACTTCCACTGTGTGTACGTACATCATCGCTTCAAGTTTACATTACCCCATTCCACGTTGGAAAAAGCTGTTGGAAAAAAATAGATATAACATTCTTTTAAAAAATACAACGATTTGGTCACGCGTTGGCCCAGTTTCTCTCCCGATGCGTATTAGACGCTGCGAGGGAATCGAGATACTCGGCGCCCACCGAGATCGCGAGAGGCGAAGTCATAGAAAAAGAGAGAGAGAGAACAGCAGCAAGACCAGAGACCGGCCCATCTGTTTTTTAATTAGCTAATGAGTTACGACTACTAGAGATCACGCTCTGCCCAACTTTTATCGTCGAAATGATCGCACTACCAACTTTTTGTGCATTTTCTTACAATTTTATCATTTTTTGTATAATTAATTTTTTTTCAGCAATTTATAATATGTGATGTATATTTTTTTTCGTTTGTATTTCGATGTTTGCGCTTCATATAAAAATTGTACATATCGATTACACGGTAAAAAGAAATGTACCAACGTCACGAAATTTTTACAAGTTGCTCATTTTTTGTATAATTAATTTTTTTTAGCAATTTATAATGTGTAATATTTTTTTTCGTTTGTATTTTGATAATGTTTGCGTTCGATATAAAAATTGTACATAACGATTAGATGGTAAAAAGAAATGCATCAACGTCACAAACGATATTTGATTATTGAGAACGCGCCTGTCATTTGCTAAATACACAGCTCTCTCGACATTATCGTTTGACTCGCGGGTGCGAAGTTCATCGTGCGAGTGCAATCCAAGTAATTCATATCGCCGCGGCTCGTATCGCGTTCGTTGCGAATTTGTATATATTCTCGTGTTACGGGTACGCGAAAAAGAGCAAAAAATGCGAAAATGAGTCAGCGCTACCGAAACGAGAGCAAAGAAGGGAAAAAAAGGAAACAAACAAAAAATAGATGGACGAACGAGAGAAAAAGTGCATTGCCGGATATTCGTCGAAAAACTTTTTAGTCGCGCGTATCCTGTCGAGCCTCCGTCGATTCCGAGCATCGATGGATGGACTCGTGGCACTCGCGATGCACGATTGGGGTCGTCGAAAAAAGTTCATACGAATCCGGAAACGCGTTCTAATCGTATTCACTCACTTTTTTTGGAGGTACAATCCCTGACAAAAGTGACTTTATAATTATAATTTATTATAATTTCGTTTTCGATGAATCTGCATAAGACCACGTGTACTATTAAATTTATAATAACTTTTAAGCAATTTAGCGAATTGAGTTGAAATTTGCAGAGAATCGTCACAGTTCCATTATCAGTGACTGATCAAATTTTCAGATTTTTATCACCGTTTCGAGTGATCTCCAGTAAACCCTAATTCTTTTTCTCGTAATTTTTCATATCCATATAAAATTTTGAACGGTTCTTTCACTCTCGAATGGATAATAAAAGGGATTTCAGCTGTCGAGAGAAATGAATATGGATTCCGGCTGTTTGACGCATAACGTATGTAGAACATTAGAAGGCTAGACCGCACCCTGAGCATCTTCCTTTTCCATCGCTCGCCCACTGGCCCACTAAAACTGCATCGTGTCTCCTGAAATAGAATCGTATTGGGGGAGAGAGAGAGCTGAATGAAATAGAACGAGCTCGCATACGAAGTTAGAGAGGAGTATGATAAAAAAGAGGGGAGCAGATAAATACGGAATCCGAGAGCTGGATCTTCGCGGACGTTTCGGCTGTGATGCGGTTGCCTCGTCTGACGGTCCGGAAGAGCTCGAAAAATCGCTATACGAGCCATTCAACTCCGCGTTTGCACAATAAGCCGATGCATCGAGAGAGAATACGATGAGCGACCAGAAAAAACTTTACGAAAAAGAAGAAAAAAAAGGGACGAATCATTGGGCCACACGGAATGTTTGTAATCGGCGTATCGAGATTGTACCAGAGAATTGAGACCTCTCCCTTGCGAGGCTGACCCTCTCTCTTTGGACGATCTTCCTCTTTTCCTCTCTTCCAACATTTCATAGTTATCTCGACGGGAGAGACAAGAGGCTGCCTTCTCCTCGCTTCAACCTTGTACCGAGAAATCCTAATGGATCTTCCGAGTAATAAGGCTAAATATCATAGTTGCTCGTCTTTGAAAGCATTCCGGATCGATTATGGGCGGGAGACCGTCTCAAAATGTCAAACGACGGAAATTTACGAGGCTTGGACATTTTTATACTTTGGAACAAGGTTTACTGCAGTCTGCTTTTCAAAATTTACTACATTTTCCTACACTACTCCTCAACACTTTACTGATGCATTATTTAAATTATGAACAATTAAGGATTTATGCCCAAAATTGCAAATTATATGTATAACAATCAGTTTAAAAAAACTGAATAAAAAAAGATCAAAGTTTATAAAAGATAAATAAAAGATTATTTTCAATATTCTTATTAGATGTGTCTCTCGTCTTTTCCGTTGTTGATCACTATTTTTCTCGTAATTCTAGCTCTATTCGCGACTCACCCCAGATACCATTGTGTCCACCCTCTAATCGTAAATTCTCGATATCTTGTCCCCTTCGTGTATCGGATTTATCGTCGCGAGACTTGCAATCAGCAATTAGGGAAGCTTTCAGATGCATTTCTACGAGATATTTTCGAGCTATTTCTGCAGCCTTACGTCGAGAGAGTAACATTTCAGTAATAAATGCTTCAGTCAGCAAAAAAAAAAAGAAATTTTTCAATTTTAACAATCTTCATTATTTCCTGCTTTGTTTTTCACTTATTCTCGTGTTTGCACTGTAATATTGAAAAATAGAGACAAAATGAAATTCTTGTTTTCATCTCGGAAATTATCGAGGACCGGTTAAAATGTTTTCTCGCTGGGTCGAGAAATTTGTGGAAATGATTATCGTCGTTTCGCGCGAGAAAATAAATCCAGCGAGGACTTTGACGAAAAATTGGAGTCTGGAAAGAATGGAGATCGGGAGAATGAGATTTCAAGATTGACCATGACATCGATAATTCGTTACGTTTCAGCTCGCAAGAGAATTAAAGAGATCTTGACTCCGATCTTCATTGCCTCCGGTCATCCCGCAAATTACGGCTCGTTGACAAATCGTCATTCACATATAAGATCATTGAAAACTCTGGTACGAATTCTTGGTATATTTTTTATTTCTCTACGGTCAATGAAAATGTCAATATAAGATATGAAATAAATGATTAAGAGAGAATTTTTCACGCAGTTGGTTCTCGATTGAGTTCTCGTTGTCGAGAAAAAGAGGACGAATAGTAGATACATGCATATATGTATAAACATTCAGGCGTTAAGGGGTTTCGGTAGTAAAAATGAAAATGATAAAAATTGAGAGTATTATTTTTTTTCAAAATTTTTGTCCTATAATTAACGACGGACGATAAATAATAAATTTCGTCTAAAATTTCTAATTTTTAATATATTAAACAATAAATAATATGAAAATTATCGATGAAACATTAAAAACTTATTGAATATCATTTTACACATAACAATAAAAAATGTCAAATTTCTAACAGAAAAACTAAATTTTAACAATTCAGTATGGAAAAGTCACTTTTGGCAGGGATTGTGTACCTTCAGTAAAACTTTTCTAAAATCCGACCTGATATGCGCGTCGACAGATTCGAAGCAACGCACATAATCCTTCATCTCGTCTGTCGTGCGAATTCATATTTTGCACATTATTTTGATTCTCGTCTAGATTTTTGCACGAATAATATAGCGCTAAAAGAGCGTGTCCTTCATTTTAATTCTCAGCGAGATAATCGTGTGAACAAAAATGTTCATTTTCTTTTATGACGAGATAAATTCTTCGCGTTCGTGCACTCGGGTGAAAAATTCTCGAGGGATGACACTCGTGTGACACGCACGAATAAAATCTGTCTTATCCTGACTCGTGAAAGCTCGCTTCAGGAGCGAGCCAAGGTCGGCGCAGGGATGACCTAAAAAGTACAACGTTAATTAGAGGATAGCATGCATCCTCGATGCGTTCTAATAAACGCTACACGTCGTCACATTCGTCTAATGAAACTTTTATTTTAAACTTATTTCATTTTCCAAGTTCATTATCATTTTCTTTCTTTCTTTTTTAATCCCCAATATTAAAATCTCTCTCATTGATCATATTGATCAGCTGACAAATATACGAGCGAATCTAAATTTCATCCACTCGAATTATGAGGGCAACACTTGCACGCGAGCCAATATCGTTTGTGTAAAATTAGTCCTCCGGGTGTGCTTTGCACTCGGATGTCAAATAAGGTTCACACGAAAGGTTTACAGGCCGTCACAAAATTGGGTCGTGCGATTGTACAAAGGTTACAGCGCAGGAAACAAAATTTACCAGAGAAGATTTTTTTTTTGATAAAAGAAAAGGAGATAAAAAAGAAATTGAAACGTTTTCACTCGCACCTTGCTCTCGTTCTAATTTCTCAGCACTCGAATCTCGAGCTATCAGCCGTTTCGAAGGAGTGTTCGCGTCAGGAACGTGAGCACTCCTCTGAAATCTCTTCGCGCATAGCGTGACCAGTTTTGTTAGAGCTTTATTGGGAGAGAAAAGCTTTTTCCCTCGGACCGAGCTAATCTCCGATAATTCGACCTGCGCGCTAATGATACCTAAAACATTAAGATTCTACGGAGTCCTTTCTTTTTGGGGTAACTGCATTTGTTCTCTCTCAAATATTTTCCTGTCACGCGTTGACACTTCGTTTCGCCTTTCTTCTCAACCCCATCGATTTTCCCTCTGAGACACGGCTACGTAATTATATTTATAGATACTTTCTCACGTATGGAATCGATGGCTTTCGTATGCTCTTTCCGGTAATTGTCAGAAAAATATCTCAATCACATCCTTAATTTATGTTCTACTTTTTTCCTCATGAGTTAATCAATGATTTACAGCGATATTATTATAATGAACAAAAATGTTATTCACATTCTTCATGAAAAAAAGAAAAAAAAATCATCAATGTAGGACATATGCACCGAAAGAGAAACGAGAGGCAACGGGGAGAGAAAGTCGCATTGAGGCTTGAACGAAACAGAAACTCTCCCCCGAAATAATTTGCCGGAGCTCATACACGCGCTCACGCAATTTTAGGGATGCACCGACGTTGGAGCGTGCGGGAAAAACGGATAGAAGAATCAAATGCCGCATGGGGTGGCGAAAGTGTGGAACCGCGCGTGCTAGCGTCTGCCATTTTATTATCTCTTTATATTTATCCCCTTTCCGAGGGGGTTACGAAACACGGAAAATCCTGAGATTATTCGTCGAGAAGAAAAGACAGACAGAGAGGAGAAGAGTGTCGAAGGGAGAAAGAGCCGAGAGATTATAATGGAAGGACGTTCGAGGGGTGGGACAGAGAGAGAGAGAGAGAGGGATGAAAAAAAGAGGACACGCAGATCGTTGTTATGGCAACTGTCCGTATAGATGCAGGAAAATTAGCGTGGGCTTGAGAAAGCCGTCATTGAGGCACCATCGCGAGCACACTGGACCTTCCTTCTTCCCTCTCCATGCATCGTAACGACGTACGCACAATCTCCATGGACGAAGAGCTCCCTGATGTACGCTGACATAACGTTTGGCCTTGAATGCTGAAATGTAAGCAAACGGTCGATCAAGCGATTCCTTCGAAGAATCTCTTGTCCGTCACCGAGCGACTCCGTTGTCGCTGCATGTAAACTTGAGCGAGAGGAAAAAAAAGTGAGAATACAAAAATAGATACGTACAATTTGTCCTTTCGTTTAACGTTGATTTCCTGCTCGACGTCGTACAGATCGACGTCGTACTCATCGTTTAATCCGAAGGTATTTAACGTTTCAATTTTTCCTTCTGTTACAGCGGCGCATAAACACTTGCCTGACGACATTTTGTTTTTTTTTTGCATTCCCGTGCATAAAAATCTATTATGGAGAAAAAAGGATTGTCCCGCCTCGAGAATTATGACAGAGACCGGGACCTTGGGGCGAAGGCAACGAGACGAGTCTTAAATCACATACGGTTAAGGAGTCAGATGCATCGAATGCGCAACCATCTCTCCATCATCATCTTGTCATTTCGTCTCCGCGCATAAAAAGCGCGAGCGTACAGTTCTCTCAGCCTCCGCAACCTGGCGTAGGCTCGGAAGCGAATCGTTGCGCAATCGTTTCGAGAAACAAATAACGACCACGACCGCACAGTTGCACAAAATTTGATCACTGGAATATTGTAAGCATCTCAAAATGCGCCGACGACGTGTTATGCAAAATTTGGGGAAGTTCCGCCATCCCGTCGTGATATTTACGATCGAAAATCGCAAAATTCCTTATTCTTTAGAAAGAGAACTGAAAATTGTATTTTTTAACAATAAATATCTCGACGCGTAGGTGGTGAGCCCTCTTAAAATTTTATACACGTAAGCAGATCATACTGAAGATGATTCATGCAAATTTTCAACGAAATGTTTATTATTTCAAATTAAAAAATCGAAATATTTGCATTATAATGTGACGTAGATATCATCGTATTGCATCGTACACAAGGTAGATGCATCAATTAAAAAAGGTATTGTCAAGTACATACAGGAGTATTCTTGAAGAGGTTAAAAATGGCGCGTCATCGAAACAAAAGATATCGAAATAAAATGGTTATAATTCTTATGTAACAACATTAACGTATATGTAAATTAAGCGTCATTGACAATTGACTGTATGTAAAATATATTGAAAGAGTCGAGAGTGGCGTTGTAGCGCGTCACAAAATGACTCAATTTAATAATTAAGTGAGTACACACATGTAAAATAGCGCAATAACATTAAACGATCTCCCGTGTTTATATTTTACTATACTTACGCTTCTTTGCATTATAGTCAACGTGCATAAATAAAATTTGCACCCATCATCACTTGATAGGTTAATCCGTAGATTCGGAGATTATGGGATCGGGGCCAGTCGTTGAAATGATTATAAAATTCTCTTCCTGCTATTGAATCAAATTTATCGATATTTCAAATAAAATCAGACCTCGTTATGTTGAATTCCATTACAGTGAACACTGACGAAAGATCCCCTACCACATAGCGAGACGTAAGTCAATCACAAATCACAGCAGCGTTCGTTGTGTGCTATTTGTATACATTCGTATCTGTATAAAATGATGCCACACACTGGCGGATTTTTTACTGGGTCTAACCTATCGTGGGGATTATAAATTTGCAACAGCGAGACTCGTCACTCATCGTGATGAATTATTCGAATTGTACAGTTTCATATGAAAATCCTTTATTTTATGGTGGTTCTTTAATTTTTATACGCTACGAGTACGTATTTATCTTTAATACGATGATGAACCTGATATTACGTTGTTTCATCCACGAGACGCCGGCTACTCGAGTTCTCGACCCTTTTAGTCAATTCGCACACCGTGACCGTGATCGTATAGAAAAATAGCGAGGCGACTTCCGGCTCTCGAAACTGGCTTCGTATACATAAATAAATGCCGCATTATAAATACTCTTGTGGTAAAAAAAATCTTACATTATAAAAACGGTTCTGTAATACTTATAGTTTTATCGTTCTGAAAGAATGTTAGCACTGAAAATTTACGAACGTATTATTCGAGATCTTGTGTGAACTGCATTAATAAAAAATAATTATTACATGCTATAATCCTAATTATTCTTTCCGTACGATAAATTTTGATAAAAGAATGTCTCAACAATTACAGACGACGTAACGACAAAATACGTTGTAGTCATATTGCTTACAAAGTTCAAAATCATATATATTTTCTCTCCAGTTTTTTCTTCATAAAGACATGTCAAGTAAGTGACAAAAATTATTGAAATTAATATTTTAATTCAACATAATTTAGCTGATTATTAATTTAGCATTGATCTGAATTAACTCTTAAATTTTTTTAAATTTCTGTTATCAATTCAAGTTTAAGATATTACTTCAAATATCGTTCATCACGAATATGATTTACCATCTGCGGTAATTATGTGTAATTTTTATTTTTGATAATCGATTTATCAACAATGGATTGAGAGGGGAGTAGGTTCGAAAGACAGCTGAGTGATGTCGTAAGTGTCTAAAGATTGAGTTTTCTTTACCGATGATAGATTTCGCCTTAAGCTACTTCCATTAGGCTAATAAACAGGCAATATGAGCTGCATCTTTTTTCCTTTTATTTCTTATTAATAAAAAAAAATATATAAGGTAACATATGCACTATCATGTTTCTTTTGACAATTATTTCGATGAAATACGTACATGAGTTCATTACATAAGTAATTCCTAGAAATTTTTTCGTCAGAAGATAATTGATTGGCTGCATTGATGGTCAATCAGCTGTTCATTACCACCCCAGAAGAAAATATTGCTCCGTTTTAGCGTGAAGCAAGGTTAGGTCAAAAGTGCATTTATCTACTACTGCGCTGCAAAAATATTTGTTAATTCATCATTGAATATTGACGTCCATGAAGATTGAGAGGACTTCCATTATTTAAAGGAATAAACAATTTTTAAAAATGATACGGACCGGTGTACGATCGATACTCTGCGCTCTGAGTTCGAGATCTTTTACCAGTGCTCCCGAGGCAGCGGCGGTTTCGACCGGTTTCAAGGTACAGGACGACAAAGATTTTAATGAAAGAGTAAAAAATTCGAAGGTTCCCGTAATTGTTGATTTTTTTGCCACGTAAGTATCATTCAATACCTTTATTCATTGTTTTTTCTACAAGCTCCCAATTTTTTAAATATCCATGTATTAACAATACTTTTTTCATAAATTTTGACAGTTGGTGTAATCCTTGTCGCATGCTAACACCGCGATTGGAATCGGTAATCGCTGAGAAGCAGGGAAAAATTTTACTAGCTAAAGTGGATATCGACGAAAACACGGATATCGCACTTGACTACGAAGTTGGCTCAGTTCCGGTCCTCATTGCCATGAAAGATGGAAAAGTCCTCGAAAGAATAGTTGGGCTTCAAGACGTCGATAAATTGCGGAAATTCGTTGACAAATATGCAGAAGCTTGATGCTAAATTATATTGTAAAATAAAAAGAATAATCTAGTTGATTTTTTCTAGATTTTTGTTCTAAGTATTAAGAAACTGTACTTCATAGCGTCTTTGAATAAATATTGTATTTAGAACTGTATAATTTATACATACATAAATATTTATTTTCCAAATCTAGATCCCTGTTGAAGATTTTGCTTTATAATTACCATGGGATGAGGATTTGGTTGAACTTGAAGAAAATTTGGGACAAGCTTGCAAGGAAGAATTGGATGCTGAAGCTTCATGTTTCAGTTGGCAGCGTTTGAAGAAGTTGTCTAGCTCTCTTGTATGCGACTGAATTTTTTTCCTCTTCTGTAAGAGCCTCCTCATCCTTTTCTTGCTTTTTTATGACATCCATACATTTTTTCAATAACTGTTCCCGTGCCACTCCCTTGCAACCCTCAAAATACTCAAGAACAATGGGGAAAATGTCATCAGGAATTGCACTATCGTCCAGTAGATGATCCATCAACGATATTTGCCTCAGTTTCTCAAATTTCCATTCGCTTTTTGCATGTTTCCACTAGTAATTAATAATATTTAATGAAATTTGGTTTTTTTATGAATTATTTTTATTTTATATTACCTTTGACACATAATTTAAAGCCTTTCTTATTGTTTCAGGCTTCCGAGCTTCTTTTTTCATGGTTTCTCTTAGCACAGCCTTTTCCCTCTTTTGTTGTCTCTTTGAGGGTTTGCCTTTTTTATTGGTGCTCTTTCCCTCCTCATTGTCAATGTCTCCCTTTTCCTCATCCATGCTTGTACTTAATTACATTTAATAACAGATGAATAATTATATAATTAAATGTTACGGATTGTGAAAATCAATTTATATGGAAAAATCTTACCTATCTGTTTTAATCCTTTTTGTTTCAATACTCTGCGAGTGGTCATTACCATTAGTGTTATTGGTTTTTTTGTGACGTTTTTGCTTTTTTTTGCTGACATCTATTTCATCATTATTCGAAGGCAGTGAATTATCTGAAAAAAATATTGATTCAATCATGATTCAATGATAATAGGGAATTCATGAAATTTTACGCTTGTTTTTTCTAAAATACGATAAAACATAAAAATAGTTTTATTGTGAATCGTGACTTATTACCGTCAACGTCGTTTTGTTTTTGTCTCGACCGATTTCGCATTTTAGTTTTTTTAACCTCTACGTCCTTGTTCTCGGCGTTGGAGCTCATGATATATTTACATTCAATTTTTCATACAATCTTGTCAATCGTCCAAACAGGATCTAAATACAACGTTCAACTTCTTTTTTGGGAAAAAAGAAGAGGGTGAGTCGGATATTTCGACAGAGGTTGCGTTCCGAAATTTGTACACACAGCGGTTCGTTTTTCTATCTCGATAGCGATATGAGATATGTTGAATTAAAAACAAGTATAACAAGATTGTGCGTTTTTAATATCGTACTTTTTTGTTTTTTCTAATATCCGAATGGTCGTTTAAATTATTAATTAAATAATTTCACTCCAAAATACGATTTTTTTCAGAGAATGACACTGTCAAATCCTCTCTCGATATTCAGCCATTTGTGCTTCAAATGTCTTCACTTTATTATTCTATTAATTATAGTTTTTACGTTTATGATAAGTAGTAAATGTAATCAATAATCAAAAACACGTGGGCTTTTTCAATTTGGTACGGACTTTTGTCCGACTAAACACGTGTTTTTCACGGTCTCGCGCATGGAGACACTAGTCTACCATGCTCTCGCGCTTTATCGACGGATTATGACGCTAGTTCCAGAATGAAACATGTAGGGATTTTTTTTTTAATTCGCGAGAACGTCAATGAAAAAATATTTCTAGACATTCTAGAATAAACAGCTGTAAGTAGCAGTAGATATTTCCGACATATTTCGCATTAATTTGGTTTTCTGATGTTAAACTTTGATCACACGTTAACGTTTTGTACATGAGTCTGAATTTTTCGCTTTCGTGTTCCAAAGTTTCGAAAAAACGAGATCAGTACGTTATGAATGTCGAGTAAAGTCTCAAGGCGCGAGCACTGCAACGGATTATGTTCAGTACTTGGACGCATCGCTCTACCTCGATCAAGGTCTGTTTATCTCAATTGGTAACCTATTTTTATCATCTCGTTGTTTATAATTAATATTCAAAAGTAAATTCGAGCTAGAGAGATTCATTTTCAGGGATTTTATTGGCATTCGATAACGAAACAGAACTATTAAATTGAAAATAGACGATATATTTTTCCGCTCCAAATCGATCACGAGTATTTTACTTTTCGTTTAATTTCAAGATTTTATAGATTTCAACATCATTTCAAGGCTATATACGTTTTCCTTGATATGCAAATTTTTTGACCATTTTTTATTGTTTGCCTCTTAGGGTCATCAAGACCCTGGAAACTGAATCAAAAAAAAGGTGAAAGAAGATAAAATCGGGACAACATGACGGAGGACATGTTGGGAGCAGACATATGCAGGGTCTGCAGATCGGAGGGTCTCCCGGATCGACCACTTTTCCATCCCTGCATCTGTACGGGCAGTATAAAATGGATCCACCAGGAGTGTCTCGTCCAGTGGATGCGATATTCTCGAAAGGAATATTGCGAGCTCTGTGGCTACAGATTTTCCTTCACTCCTATATACAGTCCGGATATGCCGAGGCGCTTACCTCTACGTGATGTCATCGGAGGATTATTTTCTAGCGTCGTAACTGCTGTCAAATATTGGCTACACTATACTCTTGTTGCTCTTGCTTGGCTGGGCGTTGTCCCGCTCACTGCCTGCCGTACTTACAGAGCTCTCTTCAGTGGCTCTTTTGACCTTGTGCGGGTAAGAGATTTACATTTTTCTTGCAGGAACTGTGAATAATGAAATACTAAACATTATCTATGTTTTTTTAATAGATAATGTCTCTACCGATGAACATGCTGTCGACGGAAAACGTTTCCTCGGATATATTTCACGGTTGTTTCGTCGTTACTTGTACGCTGGTCGGTTTTATCGGGCTGGTGTGGTTGCGAGAGCAGATCTTGCACGCAGGTGGGCCCGATTGGCTCGAGAGAGACAATAACGTGCAATTGCCTCCGGTGGATAATCCGTTCATGCAGGCGGATGCCCAGCCTCGGCCGCTCCAGGAAGAAAACGCCGAACAACCGGACGTTCAGGATAACAACAACGTTCCGCCGTTTGCAAACGAGCCTCAAGTTCCGTGGCAGGATGACGCTAACGCAGAGGTCCTCGGGCCGCCGAACAATCCTGATCAGAATCCTCTTTATCGCGAGATTGGCGAGAACGAGGGTGGAGAGGTCATCGCGCCTCTCAGAGAAGAGGCAGGAGTGCAGGATTTTGCAGGAGGACCAGCGCAAGACGAAGAGCCAGGTGTGCAGGATTTTGCAGGAGGACCGGCGCAGGACGAAGAGCCTAACTGGAATCCTATGGAATGGGATAGACCAGCTGAAGAATTAACGTGGGAGCGTCTACTTGGTCTCGATGGCTCGCTCCTCTTTCTCGAACACGTTTTTTGGGTGATTTCGTTGAATGCTCTCTTCATCATGGTAATTTGTTCGATATTTTAACAAATAAGTGATTCATTTTCGGATAAATTTGATTATTTTTGTTTGCATAACTTTTTTTATTGTTGTCGACAGGTATTTGCCTTTTGTCCGTACCAATTTGGAGATATGGCATTCGAAATTCTAGAACTTCAAGAATTGGCAAGAGCGTCGCACTTCGAGGGACTAGTGACGACTCTCTGCGGTTACTGCGTGATCGGCGCGTTTCTCGTCGGGCTTCACACGCTGTCGGCCCTCTTTGGCTTCCAACGATCGCAGCGGGTCTTTGGACTCTGCTACGTCGTCGTAAAGGTCTCGCTGCTCTCCGTTGTCGAGATAGGCGTGCTGCCTCTCGTCTGTGGCTGGTGGCTCGATATCTGCTCTCTTGCTATGTTCGACGCGACCCTCAAGGATCGAGAATCTTCCTTCAGAATCGCTCCAGGAACTATCATGTTCATACACTGGCTCGTTGGAATGGTTTACATCTACTGGTTCGCGTCCGTTAGTCTCCTCCTACGTGAGGTACTCAGACCAGGCGTTCTGTGGTTCTTACGCAATTTCAACGACCCCGATTTTTCGCCGATTCAAGAAATGATACATCTTCCGATTTTGAGACACGCGCAGCGATTGATCGCCTCGGCTGTAATATTCGGCACCGCTGTCCTTCTCATGCTCTATCTACCGATTCGACTCCTCAAGTGGCTGTGGCCGGGATTTTTACCTTATACAGTTACTTTGACCGTGGAGATGGAAGCTCAAGTCAGTGAATTGTCGCTTGAACTTTTACTTCTGCAAATAATTTTGCCGGCTCTTCTCGAGCAGTCGCAGACGCGAATTTGGCTCAAGGCTCTCATAAGAGGATGGTGTCAAATGGTCGCGTGGCTGTTGGATCTTCAATCTTATTTACTCGGAGATGAGCGAGCCGATCCAGGACCAGCGGTCGTTGAGGAACCTCGGAATCAAGAATTCGGCGGCCTTCACCAACCGATGATACACAGAGAGGGTCCGACGGGATTCCAACCGTACACGAGGACGCGATGGTTCCCCGCAAGATTGGTCGGACTGATGATTTGCGTCTGTATCTCGTTAGTTTTCGCCAGCTTGATCACCATGACCCTTCCCGTTTGGATCGGAAGAAAAGTCGCTCTATGGATGGTTGGAGCGCCGGCTCCGTCGCCGCCAGTCTTACCGCCGGTCTTTCCCGTTGACGGTCAGTACGCGAGACGTTAAATAATTTTAATTTATGGTTTTATTGCTATACTATAGATACTTATCGATTGATTTATCAGCAGGTACCGGAAGCGAGCTGACAGGATTTTCCGGCAGAGTATCCGAAACTTATACATTTGCCTGTGGAACGTACGTTTGCTGGGCGGCTATCAGAGGACTGGCACTGGCCTTCTCGTGGTTACCTCGCGGGCGCCGTGTTATAATTGGCAGAATCAAACACTGGGCCATTCTCGGAATGAAGGCATCGGTAGCTTTTGTTCTTCTCATCGGCGTGATACCACTGTTGTTCGGTCTTTTGCTCGAGCTAGTAGTCGTCGTACCCCTGCGCGTGCCTCTCGAACAGAATCCCATTCTCTTCGTCTGGCAGGATTGGGCCTTGGGCGTTTTGTACACGAAGATCGCAACGGCTGTGACTATGATGGGACCGGAGTGGAAGCTAAAAATAGCGATCGAGAAGGCCTACAACGACGGTATTCGAGAGATGGATCTCAAGTTTATAATCACCGAGCTGGCAGCCCCGGTCATTTGCTGCTTCGGTCTTGCCCTCGCAGTCCCTTATGCAGTCGCTCACGGAATTGTCCCGTTGCTCGTGTCGAATATTCAGATGCAAATCCTCATAGCGCGACGTCTCTACCCATTCCTCCTTCTCATAAGCGGAGCCTGCTTACTCATAAGTCTCGAGATACGACAATTTCGGAAATTATACGAGCACATAAAGAACGACAAGTACCTCGTGGGGCAGCGCTTGGTCAATTACGAGCATCGCAATAAGACGCAACAGACGCAACAACAGCAGCAACCTTCGTAAAACGCGAGTCGATCAACATCCCTCGAACTTGCTATTTTAATCGCATGTGTATGAATATTATATATATATGCACTTGATCATATATAAATATGCATACATGACTAAGTGCAAGGAGACTTAGGGTTAGCTTCGTGTACATTCTTAATCCTAAAACTTGCTCGAATAATAATGTTTTCATCAATTAAGTTACCTATGATTCAACTTTTAATATTCTAATATATTTATGTAAGCGGTAATTAATAAATCAGAAAGACTGTTTGTTTTCCAATTACCAGCAATCCCATCAATCGGCGTGACTAACGATTATCGCGACGTAAACAAACAACAAAAACAGTTGAAAAAACGATCTTTTAATTTACATATATTTTTATATCACTTGTATATCTCCCGCTTCTCATAAATATACGTAACATTACATCGAGTACTGGAGAGATTATGGACAGGATGAAACTATGTTGGGGAGAAATTTTGGAAAAAAAGAATAAATAAAAAAAAGGTGATATAGCAAATAATCGTATCTAGGGACAGGCAGATTCGCACAATATAGTTTTTAATTCGGGATAAAATAAAGGTAATTCTATAATTCGTACTCTGTGCAAATTAATTTCTTATTTCGAACAATTTTCGGATTATTGATTTTACATACAATTCCAATTCCATTATCGTAGCTCATGCGTTGTTAAAAGTGTTATCATCCCTGGTTCAAGCATATCCCATTGTTATGTATGTACAATTACAGTATTTGCAGTATAAACTTGCACATTAAGTTGTTAAATGTGAAGTTCAAGTTATTGATCATTCTAAACATCGATCAACCGAGTTGGCAGAAGAGTACTCCGTATCGAATATTTTTTCGGATGTTTTTCAATTCGCAAGTTTATTATGCTAAAAACGTTGATCGTTTGACTGGTCTCGGATTTCTTCCACTTCACGATGAGCGTGGAAACCGAATCGTCCTTGTTGTACTCGACCTCAGCCTCTTTTTGCAAATCCGTGTAATCGACCGTTACCGTTACCCCAACATGACAGAGAATCACGTCCATGCTCCGCTTCTTTACTTTCATGACGATCGCTACGGTCTCTGTAGGCCCGTTGCGAGAAAGGAAGTCCACAAAATATAATTCGTTGCTTTCCTCTTGAGCTAATTTGGCATTGTACTTTTTTGCATTGCAATTAGCTGCGATTCTGAAAAATGAAATGAGAAATTAGTAATCTTTTATTGGATTAGAAACGAGTAAAAATCTATTTTACTTACTTGGCGCACAAATCAGCGGACCATTGATCTGGCATGGGTGAGTCTTTCATGGAAGCGAAGAGCAGACGATGAACTACGCAATCTGCGTATCGTCTGATCGGTGAGGTAAAATGTGTGTAAAAAGGTACGTTCAATGCATAGTGCCTCAATTGTTCTTTTTCAAGTATTGTTCCTGAGCACGTGTACGCAGCACGCTAGAAAAAATGTTTAACGTAGAGTATTAAATGGAATAGTGAGTATAAAAGATATGTAGTGGTTTCTTACCGGCATTGATTGGGCACAAAGGGCAGTAATGACCATCATCCGACAGTTAGTCGCGAACTCATTATAATACCCTTCTAGTCCTGATTTCTCATAAAACATCAAACTAGATTGCAAGCCAGCTGCCGATCTGACGTCCAAATGAACTCCCAAGTGACTGAGATCTTGAGCCGTTTGGGACAAAATTCGTGGCAGTGGCTCTGCATGAATACGCAGAAATGCACTGTCCGACATATTTTCGTACAAGTGTTCCGCTACGGTCATATTCGCCAAAAGCATAAATTCCTCAATCAACCTGTTGCTGTCCTGTCGTTCCTCTATACGAAACGATATTGGAAATCCGGTTTCCTTGTCCAGAATCATTTGCAACTTTGGTTGATTCAGGCTTAATGCACCGTCCGCGAAACGCTTCTCTCGCATTTGCGTTGATAGTTTGTACAAGTTATTTACAATCTCGCGAATCTCGTTAGGTGAATGATTGCCCTCGAGATTCGGTAAATCGTCCTTCGTCCATTCTCTTGAGGATTGGTCAATCATCTGCTGGGCTACCTCGTACGACATTTGGTAACACGATTTGATAATGGTCTTCGCAAAACGATGTTTTATCACTTTCGCTTCAGGTGTCATTTCCCATATGACTGAAAACGATAATTTCTCTTGGCCAGGAAGAAGCGAGCATAATTTACACAAGGGTTTCGGCAACATGTGGTAAGCGGTGTTTACGAGGTACACCGTTGTCGCTCGTTTTGATACTTCTTCGTCCAGTGGTGAAAAAGCTTTCAAGTAATGAGTAACGTCAGAAATGTGAACTCCTACCTGAAAATTAAAGAAAAATATTGTTATTATAGTTAAAATTAAAAAAAAATGTTTAGGATTCCCAGTAGAGAATGTAAGAATAGTAGATATATTATATGTTACCTCGTAATTGCCATTTGGCAATTTTTTACAAGAAACCGCGTCATCGAGATCAACCGCGGTTGCTGGATCGATCGTGAAAACGCACTCGTCTCTCCAATCCTCACGTCCATCGAGATCGCTATCTACGAGTAGATAATCGTCGCTCGGCAATTCCTTCATTAATTCGTCGTCGTACGGAGTTACTTCCAAACCTTTTGCGAGCAATATACCCGATGTTTCGCTTTCGAGATCGCCCACGTGTCCCACTATACTTTCAATCGAACTGGAAAAATAATTTGCAATTTAAAAATCATTTTCTGGTAGATCGCCAGATTGCTACAAATTTGGAAAACTTTTCCACTATACATATTTTCTTTATATATAAATGTAAAATAAAAAATGTCTCACCCTCTGCAGCAATAAGGATTTAGCCACATTTCCATGCTGGCTAGGAAAAGAGTTTTTGAGAATGATTTTGAGGATGATAAAAATTCTTCTGGTACGCTCTTCGCATTTATATAGACGCAGGGATCAGTCTTGTTCCTTGATTTCAGTTTGAAATTATTTTTGTCCATGCTCAGAGTTCCTACGGCTTTTCTTGGGTGTTTTTTCTCCAAGATGCAGATAACAACTCCTGTCCTCTGAATTTCTCCGTTCTCAAACTGTAACCATTCTTCCTCAGGATTTATCTTGACTATCACCAAATCTTTGTCCATGGCTCTGTTTCTGTTTCTTGCTCCAGATATTTGCACATCATGCCTGTTTTCCGTGCTCACAAAAGCTTGAGTGTAATTATGCGGATTTACTCGTATGTATCCTTTTATAAAGAATGGATTCTCAGGTTCCAATAGTCTCAATGCGTCTCTCTTTCGCATATGTTTGGGAAATTTGGAATCTTCGTTATATTTGTTACTTTTTTGCTTCTCCGACATCAGCTCAGACTTGGACCATTTACTGTGCATTGAATTTTCAGTTTTTCCAGATTCTTGTTCATTTTTTTTCATTTTCTTTTCTTTCAGATATTTCTTTTTACATCTGCATGTGAATTCTTCTCTAGGTTCAAATTTCTTTTTGACTCTGTTGCATGTAAAATTTTCTGTCTTTTTCGACATTCTTAAGTAATTCCTCTTTTCTTCGCAACATATTCTCATCTTATTTGTGACTTTATTAATGACTTCATCTTCACCGGAATCACTGCAGAAAGATATGTGATTTGACGATTTCAATAAATCATCTTGAAGTAATTTCTCTCTTTTTTTTTCTTTATAGAGATCTCGCCGGCACTTTTTTTTGCCACTATTGTTAGTGACTTGGGATACAAAACATTGTTTTGCTTCATTTGCCTTGTGTTCGTACTTGACTTGAATTTCTTTTTCAACAGAAGTTATGTAAAGATTTTCCAAATGTAAAAAATCCGCAACTTCGTCTTGAAGTGAATCCACTTTGTTCTTTCTCCCTTTACCACCACGCCGACCTCTTCTTCGCTTTTTCACATCCTCGTCAGGATTTTCACACTCTGTTACACTGGATGGCTCCATTATAGAGTAGAGGCTATTCGTACGAAGAATTTTTAAAATTATTAAGTTGCGCAAGGGCACGTAAGAATACGTGACTAATGGACTATGTTCGTCGTGTCGTAATGATTCAACGAAGTTTATTTAATAACCTGATAAATACAAGCGAAGAAAAACAGCATCCACACGAAATCTTTTACTTTTTCATTTTTATTTATTGATTTTGGATAAGGATTTATAATTTGCGTGTAACTTGTGCCACTCACTTATTTTAGTCCCACCCACCGACTTCATCGAAAATAATATTTCAACGTGTTAACAATATTTTTACAATTTAATTTCCGGAACGACGGTGTGTGTATAACCAAAATCGTCGGTGGAGTGATGGAATTGAGCGCACGCGCTTCTACCTTTAGTACATCGCGGAATGGCGTACATTGCAGGATAAATTTTTTCTCGTGATTTTTTCTTGATATGCTGTCAGACAGATCCCAAATTTGATTGGAAGTTAGAATTGTAAATGTTCAATAATAAAAAATAGTATTTGGAATAACACATATAGAATTTATTCTCCGCGATAGATGACGATGTTCTTGTCAGTTTCGTAAATTTTCACTTCGTACATCAAGCTCGGATCGGGCAAGAGCTTTTTAATTTCGTTGAATACATATACAGCTACGTTTTCCGTGGTAGAAACAACATTTTTGAAATATTCGACATCTTTATCCAAATTTTTATGATCTAGACGATTCATGAGAACTTCTTTCATGTAGATTTTGAGGTCCGAAATATTGATTACCATTCCTGTTCTTGGATCGACGGGACCTCGAACTGTCACTTCAACTGAAATTTTTAATCCTTTTTAACCTATATTCAAAATAATAAAATCAATAATAAAAACAATCGCTCACTAATATAATTGTGGCCGTGTCCCCAATAATTGTTACATTTTCCATATATTTTTTTGTTCTCCTCGTCGCTCAGATGTGGACTGGACAAATAAACAATTAACCAAAACAAAAATGAAAGGAAGGAATACATTTTTTAATTATCGCACGTTTACCTATGTAACCGATGACAGGACGAAATTGACTCTTTACGCGTTAGATAAGCAATCGGCGGCGTCATTATTGAAAAATATTTTGTTTTTGATAAAAATTTATTTTTCCGACGACGACTGACAGGTGTCGATTCTTGCGCAGGAATACATATGGTTCGCTTGTATCCCTTTGCAATCTTCGCGAGTTCGTAATAAAATAATCGTAAAATCTCCCCACTCATTGGAATTGAAAATGGACTTTGTATCGTTATATATTTATTTCGTATCATATAGTTTTTAAATGTTGATAAAAGTTGATTGAGTACACAAACGTTAGGAAAAATAGCCTTCATAAATAACTGCATAGCATCAAATATGTTTCATGAACGACAAAACGCTCGCTGTATGACACACGCATTATTTTACTCCGATATTTGACTACATCCGTAATCGCAGAAGCAAAGATTACTAGACTTCTAAATAACAAATTTCTCTCAATATTGAATAATTAAACTTTTAAAAATTGTTATATATTCCTTTCGCTTAAAAGAATATGGCTTTAGGTCAACTTTTTTAAGAGAATTTGGTTATTCATTGATAAATAAATAGGCAAACATCGAGTGATATGTCTGGCTAGTGATTATATATACATATATACTTATATGTATCAATAAAAACGATACGTTTACTTTTGTACAGTAAATGTCTATTTATTGAAGAAAGAAATATAGAACAAAAGACCTAACAGTCTAATGTGATCGAAAAGAATATGTTCAATATGTTTGAATGTAAAAGAACCTCCGACAGTCATAATTTTTCATCTTTGGCGGTGTCTGAATGAATTGAAAGATAGTCATGTAGACTACATATGTACAAGAATGTGCACTGTGTACTTCGGAATTGAATCGAAAGTCACGACAAATTGGCTCTGCAGTCGCGACTTCTGACCTATATACATATACAGAGGGTGCACCACGCAACGCGTACACCTCTTTTGCGACCAAAATATGCGTTGCGTGAAAAAATTTTTCATTCAAAAGTTATATGGTTTATATATAAGGCTACACTATTGGGATCTGACATGCGGCGACATGACATCTGGTGACCAAAAATCCAACTAGAGCAAGGGAGCAGACTCAATAGAAAACGCCAATTATTATAATCATTATTGTTCCCTTGCCGGCGCCATTAGGCTAAACTCCGCCCCCATGTCAGATCCCAATAGTGCATTCCTTTTTTTTACAGATGGATGTGTTTCGAAGATTTGAAGGTCAACTTTCTGCAGAAACACGACTACGAATTCATTTTTTATTTCAATTATTTTTAGTTTGGAAATATTTAACATAAGGGTTGATGAATAACATAAAACAGCGCATATTTTTTTTTTTTTTTTTTTTTTTTTTTCGGAGGGGGGAAATGCGTTTACGCACCATAGGGGGCTTTACCACGGCCCCCCGTGTGTCGGACTCCTCTTTCGAGACTACCGACTAAAACCCCCCTCGAATATCTCCGAGATCGTGCTATCTCGGAGACGGGGGAAAGGATCCGAGTATATTTGCAGACACTCGTCGCTTTCCGAAAAAAAAAAATCCGCCGGATATCACTGAGAAAAAAGATAAGCATTTCCAACGAAATGATGGTTGGTTCAATCAAGATTTAATTGAGTCAAAGAAATTTTCATTGATTCAAAGAAATATTCACCGAACCAACTAATGTTTCGTTGGAAATGCCCATCTTTTTTTATCAGCACAGTTCAACGGCGTCGTCTCCGAGATCGAGCTATCTCGGAGACGGGGGAAAGGATCCGAGTGTACTTGCAGACACTCGTCGCTTTCCGAAAAAAAAAAATCCGCCGGATAATTCAACGGCGTCGTCTCCGAGATAGCACGATCTCGGAGACGGGAGAAAGGATCCGAGTGTACTTGCATACACTCACCGCTTTCTGAAAAATAAAAATCCACCGGATAATTCAACGGCGTCGTCTCCGAGATCACACACAGAAAAAAAGATTAGTTGATCCAACAAAATATCGTTGATCCAACAAAACATTGTTGATCCAATAAAATATTGTTGATCCAACAAAATATTAATT